>OZ037994.1:11891938-11915083 GCA_964035705.1 Porites rus
AGGGACTTGGATCTGCAGGGGGAAAGACAGGGGCGAAAAGGTTGATTTGAAAGAAGGAGAAATCTATCACCAGAAAGCTAAAAAAAAACTTCCAAACTCCAGGTGAGAATCAAACTCACAACCCTCCAAGTTCTAGGTTGGATGTTCTAACTGCTGATTCAAGGCATAATATTTCGTGGTTGTTTGTTAGAATTTCAATGCTGATTACTATCTGACGGCCAAACAAGGAGCAGACACCCTTGCATTTGTTTCCTTGGTGCACAGAAAACTGAATCCAGCAATAGTGAGTTCATTAGGATTAAAAATTAATACTTAGGTACTGTGCTTAGGAGTTTTTATCTAGGTAAAATAACCTTGATATATGGTTTCATATACAATGATAATGTTACCCTGTGGCTAATTTACCTTCTTCCTACTCTTTGGATGTCAAATTGTAGTATTATACCACACTACTGTAATAGTTTTCTGAGTTTTTGCTTTTTTTATAACAAGTTAGTGCAAGTACAAGCCCTAGGATTTCACAGTAACGATCATTTCTGGTACCGTGTCGTTACCATGATCTTAAAATCACAGAACTGCAAAATAGTTTCCCAGTGACATGTCCTGATATCTTCACACTGAGGGATCAAAATACACCAATGTAGTATTTTTCCACTCGGATTGTTAACTAGTACAGCATTTCTTTATGACTCAGTTTGTGTATAAGTGAAATTTTAAAAAAAAGGTACCGTTTATCTATTGTCCACCATCTTGAATCATTCCCAAAGTGCATTGCATGTTACTGATGACTCACACATGAAAGACATTTTAAGGTGATGTTACAAGGGACTATTGGCAACGATGATTTTTAGCGCAACACAGGGTGCAATGTTGGAACAATGTTGTAACGATTCGAAACGACATCACTACAATGTTGCAATGCTGTGTTGCGCTTAGTAAAACTCATTGTTGCAAATCTTCTCATGTAACATCACCTTTACAGTTAACGCCAGCGACTGTTTTGGCTTCCAGTATCAAGAAAAAAAACATATGACTCCAAAAGTTTAAAAACAATTAGATTGTAGTCTTTTAGTGACAATTTCACTTTGAAACTGATGATGAGGTCCAAAGCTCTATATGAAAACACAAGATCTGTAGTGAACGTTTCAGGTGAGTATTACTTACTCATTTAGCTGGATTGAAGAGGAGTTGTGAGTTTTAGACACTTTGGTGCACACACATTTAACACTTAATTGACCTTCTTCTTACATTTTAATAACAGACATTGGAGTTTTTTGTAAATAATAGTACACACCGATGTTCTTTAATTTTAAAGTATGTTTAACAACATGTTTCCAGAAAACTGTTTCTGTACATTGAAAGAAATAAAAGTGGGTTCCCATAAATTTTCATGGAACCAAAAAGATTGTTACCGATAGTTTCCCATGATCTCTGGGCACAGAACCGAAAAATTGTTATCCTTAGGATTTGAAATCCTAAGGCTTGAAGTAGGTGTAAATTACTCAGAAAAAAAAAACAATGACACAAAAAAATAAATAAATAAAGCACAAAAATGACAGTGAAAAATATGTTTGAAAAATTTGAGTTGCAATCACTCATGATACTTGGAATCTTCAGTGGTTATAAAGTAACTAAGGGTACATTCAGCTTATTTTTGCTGCAGGGGTCCACTTAATGTACAGGTTTCATTGTAACTGAGTATTTTTCGGTTTTTTGTTAAAATTTGCAGTTGTATACCTTTTGGGTGGACAACAGCAATTATACAAAATTTACACGTCCCTGGTACGCAAATAGGCTTCCATTTCCCCTGAATTACTTTGTGCCTGGGAAAATCTCAAGACAAACAAGACAGCAAGTCTGTGAAGGAGTTGATTCAGAGGAAACAGATGATCTTCTTGAGAGCAAGGTTTGAACTTGTGGCATCATGATTTAATTTAGAAATGTTTATGTATGTGTTAAATCAGTGTCTCTTCTTTAAGTTAATGGTTTCTTCTATATTCTGTACTAACTTTCATTAAAACCTAGTTAAAAACTTAAATTGTGTGGTTCCAGAAAATGTCCATACTCCCCCCACAGAAGGGATAGGAAATTCCTGGGGGTGGGAGGGTTCTCAAAGGCCAAAAACTGTTAGGAAATTACAAAACTTAATTGGAATTTGCAGAGGGGTGGGGGTCTTAGGATAAATCCCTTTCGTGGGGGAGGTATGGATAACTTATGGAAATACACATTACTTATTCTGCTAAGTCATAGTCCAGTTTCTATGAAAGCTTTTATTTAAATTCTCTTATTTCAGCTTTATAAGGAAGCTCAGGAGTGTTTACATCTTCTTTCTATTGTTCTTGGTGACAAGGAATTTTTCTTTGGAGACAGGTAACCTTTTTCTTCCAATTCATTTTAAAATCTCCAAAAGATCTTCATAGGCCCCAACTGTGAGAAGTCATATTAAAACTTTACGTACATGACATTATAGCTCTTCATTTCCTTAATACAGTAAACACCTGCTAATAAGAACCTGCTGGCAGAAATTTGCCACTTTAATACCCAAAAATATAAGAACCTGTTCAGCCAAGCAAAATCAAACAGGTTCTTATAAGTGGGCTACAGGTAAATTAAGATAAACATTTTAATCAAGGGGTTTGACTTTGAGATTGCCAATTGATATTAATTTACAAGAAGATACTGCACCGAACTGTAATTACAAATAGTTACAAATAGTTAATAGTTACAAAGTATTACTGTAATTGCTACAACAAAAAAAGGTTTATAAAAAGTTCAGATTGTAATTGTCTCCATGGACCTTGCATAAAGGAGGTTTGCAATGTACATACAGTTGTGAATAAATACTGTATATTTAAGGACCATACTCAAATTTCTTTATTTTCTTGATAGTCAACTACTGTATCTCCTTCACAGAAATTAAGGACCTAATTTTAAAAGAACCTACTTAACCTAAAATGAAAGAACCTTTTTGCCAGACCTAACAAAAGTGTAGGTTCTTATTAGTGGGTGTTTACTGTATTTGTCATGCTGGAGAGAGGTTATAATGTAGAACTAATTTACTGTTTTGACCACTTCTAGAAGCATAAACCCATCAGAAAGTCCTTTTGTGCTATAGAAACCTTTTTGAGTAGAAAACGTTGATGCAGTTCTAGTTTGGTTTCTGGGTATATGAGCTAATCTCACCATTAGGGGAAAAATAGTGTCTTAAATCCATTTTTTTTTTCTTTATGTTGTTTTGACAGTCCTACCACTCTTGATGCTGTTGTTTTTGCTCACCTAGCAGTGATTTGGAAAGCACCTTTAACGAACAATAAACTGCATAATTACTTACAAGGATATGATAACTTGACCATGTTTTGTGGCCGAATATTACAGCGCTATTTACAACCAGAGATAGAAGGTTAGAAATTAACGACGGTTTGCACTACTTTTAAATACTCTTATCCCCCGCTATCATGTTCTTACTTAGCTTGTAAATTAGAGTGGTTTTCGTTTGAGTGTCGTAAAACCAAAACGAAAGTAATTACTCTGGCCAATCACATAGGACACAGACAATACATTGAACCAATCAAAACTCGAAGTAATTACATGTGGCTGACGCAAAGCGCGGGAAAATGCATGCGAGCGCGTCACAATTGGCTTTGGTTTTACTTCTGATTGGATGAAAAGGTGGCGCGAATCTTTTAAGCCAATCGCATCGTGTAGAAAGTGCAAAACCAATTACTTTTCGACACTCAAATGAAAACCGCTCTAATATTCAAGACAGAGAGTGTTTAAATATAAGTTTAATGAAGCATGTTTAGTTTTTAACGAGTCCTTCCTGATTCTGGAGCTGCATTGGTCGTTTAAAAGCATAATTAAGATAACCCGACAGGATTAGTGCGAAAGTTGAGTTCACATGTGAACTCACAGCGAGAAAATTCCTGTAAGTTCTTTTTGCCTAACATTTAATGTTTGCACGCTCTAAAATGACGAGTCAAATGAACCGAGAAGATGTTTTAACAAAAGAATCAGGAACCCGAACTAGAGGTAAGTTAACACCGGGTTTAAATTAACTGGCCTTTGAACAACTGGGTTCAGGAATAATCAAGGTCGAGGTAAGTGTTACATTTACCTAGACCTCAGTTATTCCGGATATCTCAAAAAGCCTCGTCTAATAATCTAATTTTTATTAGTTTATTTTACTTTTACATTGTCTTGAAAAAAAAAAATAACGATAAACACAGCGTCGCACGGAACACAGAAATCATCCATCGCGCGCTCAACCTACATGTAGCTATCTGCTTACCGATAGTAACCAACTCATCTTTAGGTTGCCCTGATTTCCAAAATTAACCTTACCTCTTAGCTAATGCAAAGACAGATCAGAGGCACCCAACGAGAATATAGTTCAAAACCACTTAAACATACCATTGTTGAACGTATTTTAGTATTTAAACGGTAGATATAGGCATATTTTTATCCCCTAAAAATTTGTCATCTGTTTGGATTTCCTAGCTGAAAGTCTAGTGATCCGAAAATCATAGAGATCAAAACTTACCTTTTCGAAAATTTCAGCCAGAAAAAAGGCTCCCGAAAATTCTAGGTGACCTTTTTAGGGTAAAAATCCGTTAAAAATGGACAATTATACTATTTCTTAGATGATCGAAAATCCTAGGAGAGGCAGGCAGGCAAGAAATTTTGCAACAAATGTTACGAAAATACTAGATCTAAAATCGTCTTCCGAACAGATATTTTTCAAAAATTGACGTTGGGTGCCCCTGACAGATACATAGTGAATACAATAAGTAATAAAAGATGTACTTTTATTCATTTTTAGATCAAGAGCAACAGAGATCTCAGTCTTCACCCAGCAGCCAAGCTGATAGTGCAGATGGCAGTGAGCGTCGTAACACATTGCTTGCAATTGGATTTGCTTTCATATCAATGACTGTTTATGCTCTCGTTAGTGGCCTGATACAAGTAGAAATTACAAGAACAGGGGACTCGGACGACACAGATGCCGAGTTCACCCCTGACATGTCGGCATTTTCATTCAGAGAGGAAAAACAGAATAACGAAAATTCAGCAAGATGAATCGGCTCTTTCTTCGTGGATTTAAAAATGCTATAATGCCAATAACAGCTACGAACAGAAATTCAGTCGAGCTTGTGTTGGCAATATATGTTTCTGTAGAGAAAGAACTTCACTGATCAATATTTGGCCTTTTGCTTTGACAATGTTATGGTAAGCTTAAATGTAATGCATAAAAAATTTCTCGTTTCCGCTGCAAATCACAGCTCTTAGACCATAATTGCCGTGTATCTTTTTTCCATTTCTCTTCAAAAGACTTGTCAAATTTCCCTCGTCAGTTGAGAGGCTTAGGATCGTAGAGCCTCATAAGAGACTAAAGCTTTTCTACCACGGGGTCACCAGTGAGCAATTGAGGTGCTCTTCGGCACTTTTAAAGCAGAAATTCATTCAACTGCGTGCCCCCATATCAGGGTAATAAAGAACTCGCCCCCTCCTTCCATTCTTCAAAAATATTTTGCAACGCCACTGCGCTATTGTTAGGGCTGCGTCAAACCATTAGATGATAACAATTTCTCACTAAAGGGTTTCGCGTTTGTGATGAGTCAAATAAACGTTTTTCTATCGTCATCGAACACGTGATGTTTGCAATGCTGTGAGGACACCACTTCATTACTTGGATCTTTCAATAGCCTGCGTAGCAGGCGTCGAAAGGGATAGGGGATAAGGGATAGGGAGAAAGGGAAAAAGGGGAGGGGGATTGGGATTGGATTCCCTTTGTCCCTCCCCCCTCCCCTTTTTACGCAGGCTAATCTTTCAACTGTTTTTATGACCTTTTTATACCGTGGCTGGCGAGAAATGTGAATTTGACTTTGTACCGTTTTACGTCTGCGGTTCGCAGGCTAAGGATTGCCGTGATTATTTAAGTCATAAAACTGTTCAGCTGAAACCTGATCTCACTGACTAAGAAAAGGAGACAAAGTCTATAGACTACGATGTACTCGTGGATCAAATTAAAGGTAGATGAAAAGAGATAGGCCGTTTCAGCAGAAGTTAGCAAATATTGAACGCTCACTATTCTCTGATTGCAAACCGAACTTTCATATATCAGAAATCTTGAAAGGATTGTCACACGTTCAGGGTAAAAACTGGGACCTAATGAAATGCGAAACGAAGGACAATCAAGAATTTTTCCAACCGGAAATTATAGAGTTTATTTATATCTAGTGAAAGTCTTGCATGCTATGGTTGTTAAGGACCTCTGGCTCGCAAATTGTTATGAACACTGTCAAATTAATATGTGAAGAAATGTCATCTCAACCCAAGCTTCTGTTTTAATAGCCTGGGACTAAGCTCCGCAGTGGGGGAAAAAGACATGAAGAGGGGTCAAATAGGAAAAATATCGGCGAGCGAAGCGAGCCCAGCGGTACCCTTTTCCCTCCCTAGACTACCTCTTTCACGCAAATAAAAGTCATTTACCAATGACAGGTTAATTGCGCGTGGCCTCATTTTTAAAGTAAGGGTTTATGTAAGCCGGAAATGGGCTAGTGATTTATGTTTAAATTTCTTTTATATTTGCTTTAACCTTCGCGCACCTTTCATTCCTTCACGTTTTCTCGCATCACAACAAGCAAATCGCGAGCCTTAGAACCCTGCTCTCCTCGACGATGAGTCACTTCTTGCTGTTGATTTACGCTGTTGCATCCACTGTTTTTACGTTTCAAGCCACAGTAACTTCTCAACAAGTAAGGAAGCTTTGTCTCCGTTAGTACATTTCCGTCAAAAATTTTTAGCTTCTTTAATTTTGCGTAGATGCCTGTCCAAAGACAACTCTAAAGTTTTTACTAAATTTTTTTAAGGATTCGTTCATGGCGTTGGATCTAGTTTATTTGCCCGTGCTCCGAATGGCTACTGTCTAGTTAAAGCCATGTATTCTCTACACACAAAGTTTAACAGGTTGGGATAATGGGACAAACCTGTGTGATACATTTTGGAGCAACAAACTTCTTGGAAACAATGGAATTTTGGAGACTCCAAGACTGAATCAAAACGGACAATAATGACTCACAAAACGTGAAAAATGTCACCCTTTGAAGAGACAGGTAGCTTTGTTTTTGGTTTTTATTGAAGGCACCAGGGCAAAAAAGGCTGGTCTTCAATTGTAAATATTAGCATACATATCATTTATTACGTCAGTTTAATGCTAAAACGTGTTTTATTATTCATAAAAAATATTTCCCCAATTCTAATTGGCTAAAAGCACACGCATAATTCACCATAACCAGTTACTGATGACCAAATTTGGAAGAACTGTGTGTTCAACAAGGAAATGACGTCAAAAATGCAGCCCGCTACAGGTTAAGGCACCGTTACCGAGAAGACCTGGGGACGAGGTTGAGTTGTTTTGCTTGTGAAAACAAAAAATCGCGGACAGTTAACTCGTTTCAAGAGTAATGCACCTATCAATGTAAAGCCGGCGGGGGTGGGAAGGCAGGGCATGGGGTGGGGATTTGACATTTTTCAAAAATTTGCCGTCAAATTCCCTGCCACAGGCAAATCATTCCAGTCAGATGCAACCAAATTTCCCCAGAAACCTTTCAGGAGAAAGCCCACATTTTGTAAGTTTAAATATACCATTCTTAGTAAAGGGTACAAAGAAAGTCAGGTTTTCAAGCTTTATACAGTGATTGTATCGAATGAGCCATACACTGATCAATTGTACTTGCAAGAATCGACTTGGTTTCTCTTTACTTCCGTTAACTTTGATACCACAGTATCTTAAGAGGTTCAATTGATCAAAAACATGCTAAAACAAACGACATTTAAAGACAAAACAGTGAAATCCACTCAGCTTTTGCTTGTTCCCGTTGGCCTCCATGATTTCCAGATCTTTCTAGACCGTACGGCGCATGGGTGAAGCGTGGAAGTGGGAAACATATGTTCGGGCTCAGTCTTTTTCGTTCGAGTCGGCAGTCAAATATCTCCACATCGGGCGAAGAAAGGTTCAGATATCCCCTTCCCTGGGCGAACAAGATCCATCAAATACCCTACCCCAGGGCCAACAAAGACAATCAAATCCCCACGCCATGCCCTGCCTGCTGCCTCCTCCCTCCCCTGCCGGCATGACATTGATAGGTGCTTAAGAACTACAGCTGGAACTAGGCAAAACAATAGCTAAAACCATAGCAAAAACAGCAACAAGACAACTCGGAGGGCGATATCTGCTATTTGGAGAATATTTGCGGAGCTGGACAAACCTAAACGTATACTATCGAAGATGAACTTGAAATCGATGTAGGTAAGCATGTTTTAGCTATGTTTTTAAATTAGGAATTATTTTGAATGAATAATAAAGCAATTAATGAATGAGGCTTAGTAGGATATGAAGAATTAAGCAGTTCTCGGAGGGCGTTATCCACCTCGGCCTTCGGCCTTACTGGATAACACCCTCCTCGATCTGCTTAATTCTTCATATCCTACTAAGTCTCATTCATTAATTGCTAAATAATCGGAGCTCTGCCGTTGCATGATTTTTTAAAAACGCTTTACATTTCTTTTACTGATCTCAGTCTTTGAGCATACCAACGTGCTATCACCAGATATAGCAACATATATTAAGGAATTACTGGACAACTAGCTGCTGATAATGCCGAAGGGGCTGTGGCTGACCGTCAATTTAAAAAGTAAAAACAACAAAAAATATTTTAATTAATCAAGAAATCTTCTTGATTTTTGAAAATATTTTTTTGTTGTTTTCACTTTTTAAATTGACATCCGACGTTCGAGAGCTGGGAAAAAAAGAAACAAAGCCGGTATTTGTCTTGAAAGTTTTATATTGAAAATCCTCTGTTCTAAGTTGCTGGACAGATTTTATCTATGCCTCAAGCCATTCATTTGATTACATGTAATGTTAATAACTACCTATTTTACACTCTCTTGCCTGTCTCTATCATTATTTTTTAGCAAAAGATTTGTCCAAATTCCGGATCTCCTGTCAATATTAATGTACACAGCACCAATGGCGTGAAGGTAACAGTCGCAAAAATTAAAATAAAACAAATTACAGAATTAATAAATGAAAACTGAATTGTTATTGTTATTGCTTGTTATTTTTATGGTGTGCCATTGGTGCCAAAATTATGATTGCAAATTTTTAACATACAATTTATGTTTTAACAGGATTTTTTCCTATTTTGGGGTGCACTTTCTCTTTTAGTTTGCGTAAACTTCCTTTTTCGGGTTGAATTTTCATTTTCAGTAGTCTTTACATTTGGTTAGACTTTTAAATTAGGTAGAGTTTTCAGTTTTGGTCAACTTTGCATTTAGGCAGACTTTTTCGATCGGGTGCACCTTTATTTGGATAAACTTTTTTAGGGGTAGACTTTTCATTCGGGTAGTCTTTTTATTTGGGTAGACTTCACATTCGGGTGATCGCATCATTTAATCTCGAGCGAGACTGGTGCCGTCTTCTAAGGGAACATGGGATTGTATTTCCTGCTCTGCCATAACAAAAAATGGCGCAGTGTTACGCCGCAAAATGTAACAATTGACGCAAAATGTAACATTAACGCGAAATGTAACAACTTTTGACGCGAACTGCAACATTAACCCGAAATGAAACAACTTTTGACGCAAAATGTAACAACTTTTTAACGCGAAATGTAACAACTTTTTGACGCAAAATGAAACAATATTTTTAACGCGAAATGTAACAAGCAAAATGTTACAGCCTTGAAATAACTGAGAAGACTTGGACATGAGCCTTGTAGATAAAGTGTCAATTGTTACATTTTACGTCAAAAGTTATTACATTTCGGGTTAATGTCACATTTCGCGTCAAAAGTTTTTACATTTCGCGTTAATGTTACATTTTTCGTCAATTTTTACATTTTGCGGCGTAACACGCAGCACACTGTGGAAGAAACGCAATGAGTTTTGCGGCAGTTAGCTGGTACACCATTACTAGCGGTGTCGAGACTTGGCCGTTCTCTCCTCTCCATTATCTTCTGGAAGCTTGTCGTCCTTAAGCGGACACTAATATAGCAGTGTATCTACGATTCATTCATCGACACCTTTGACCGCGCAGATGTACCTTATTATAGGAAATTAACGCTCCATGAAATTAAGGTATTGGAAATTAACGCGACTTAAATTAACGCGAATTTATTGGAAAACGACTTTCGAACAAAGAAAATTAACGCGAAAGAGGAGGTAGAATTTCACAATAAAGGAAATTAACGCGATTAAGACACAGTTGGTGGTGACAAATGGAACAAATTTATTTCAACACTGGATGCAAAAAAATTCAAAACTGACCTGACATCACTCAGCTGATCACTTCTGACAGCAACGACGATGAAGATGAACTCGAAATATTGTAAACCTTCGCCTTAGCTTTTGTGAAAGATGAAAAATACAGGGTAAATAGAAAGAAAGAAAGCTTGTAGTTAAAGATTTTTAGGTGTCAAGAATGTCTGGACAGGTTCCAAAACTTGGGTTAAAATACTGGAAATTAAGAGCGCGGAAATTAACGCTGCACTTATTTAACGTCGCGGAAATTAACGCTCAACAAAATTAACGCGACTTAAATTAACGCGAATTTTAACGATTCGCGTTAATTTCATAGAGCGTTAATTTCCTATAATAAGGTATTTCCGCCTCTGGCACGGGGCTAGCCTGCGTAGCTGGCGGTATTGTGTTGGTGCGAGATTAAAGTTTTGGCGGCGGAGCCGTGTTCCAAAAAAAAGGAGTAGGGACGAGGCGGTTGAAATATTTCAACCGCCTCGTCCCTACTCCTTTTTTTTGGAACACGGCTCCGCCGCCAAGACTTTAATCTCGCACCAACACAATACCGCCAGCTACGCAGGCTATCTTTTCATGAGCCGAAGCTAATTCGAATTGAGGCCGACCGAAATTACGTAGACTGGCTCAACTAATTTATGCATTAGGTTTGACGACTGAATCACGGCCGATCCAAAGTCGAAATTCCTGGCCGGGCTAGGCGGAAAGAACGGCTGAGCAGTTCCAAATTGAAATAGGCGTTCCTAATTGATTCAGACGTCGAACTATCCATGTACCTAACTTGACGCATGAAGTTCGGCTCATGAAAAGTTTGGCGTCTGAACCGGTCCTAACAAGACGTCGAATAACTTTTTTCTCTTCAGTTATCAAAGACTGGAATGTTAATTCCGCGATAAGCCATCTTGCTGGCGGCATGAAGTACAAAGATGGAAAACTGACCGTTCCCTCCTCTGGAAGGTGCTACATCTACGCACAGTTCTATTACCACAACAATGGAAGAGTTCATGTTCGTGTGAATAACGCAGTCATAACAATGGTTACACCGCCAATAGGAGGCGGGCAAATGACAGGTGCCATGTATGCGGGTGCCGTTTACAACTTGCAGGCTGGTGACGTCGTAACGTTAGATGCAGCCCGGTACCCCTCGTCGGGTGCCAAAGTATACATGTCCAGTATGCACACTTACTTTGGAGCGTTTTTGCTGTGAGCTTACATCATTAGGTTAAGCAAGACTGTAGGATAGATAGCGTTTTACAGACACCGTTATGCTTTTTTTAAAATAGATTTAGTTTGCACGCAGGATTACTGTTTGCAAAATCCCGTTTAGCATAGAAATGAAACCACAACCGAGCTTCAATGATGCATAAAACAATATTTCTGTAAAAAAAACTTCAAAATTTGTTAACCGAAGGTTTCAGGAAGCTCCAAATGATTATTAGTGTTCATGTAATTAAAACATGACAAAGCGAGAACAGAATTATCTCGTACTGTTAAATAAAATGATACAAATGGTACTATTTTCGCACATAACCATGACATAATGGTCCATAATTGTTGGGATAAGTATTTTGTTTACTTCACTTTTATTAAGTCTTTATTAAAGTGTTAAACTATGTTGCTCATGGAAATGCAGGTTCGGTGAAATACCAGACATCGGCTTCATTATTCATACTTTATCGACCCTACAAGGGTCATTTCAAATTTCGATTAAGTAACCTAACCGTAACTACAATTTTGCCTTTCAGCCAAGGGACATGAAACGGTCTTCTCCATGATCCACTTGCTAATTTTCAGAAATATCCATATAGATGTATTTCGATTTTCTTTTCTTGAAGAACATTAATTAGTTTTGTCTTAGTATTTTGCTGAAGGCGTGTCTTCAGCGGCGACTTCCTGGTTCCCCTGAAAAAGACTCAGAAGTGAATCATTACCAAAATAAACTGAAATATTTCTTTAACTCATTCGGTGATTTACCTCTTTGATTATATTCATTTTTTCACCTTAAGTCTTCAATTTATCACTGAAAAAATTTGTAAGAAAAACCTTAAGTACGCTAGAAACGTTGAGGCGTTCTTGCAAACACCGTTGATTTCTCAACCCTGTGATTGCGTTACAGAGCAGGCCTCGTGCAAAATATGTACGGAGGGGTAGGGTTTGGGTGGAAGCGACGGGATGTAAATATGATGTCCATTTTGTCTAACAGCAGCAAGCATGTTTTTCTTTTCAGCCTTCTTTTTTAAATTTTTTTCTTTAAATAATTCTGGCTCTAGTTTGAGTAAATTTTTTTAACCAAACACTTTGGTAGGCAAATCTTCTCAGGGTGTTTCGAAAATAAGGATTTCGCAAACATGATTGTTTTATTTTATTATCAAAATAAAACGGGAATTAATTCGCTTATTAACTCAGATAAATACTGCCTGCCGGTCTGTTTTTTCAGTCCTTAGTCTTTTGCTTTCTCAGGGAGTGAATTAATTCCACCCCTAATCACAACGCAGTGTGTGGGAATACGAGAGATTAAGGCAACAGTATTAGGGTGTGTATTAAACGGAACATGTCTTATGAATAAGGTTCATCTAAGACGAATCAAATGAAATTCCCCGGCTCCACTGAAAGGGTCTTGATTCCTCAAGGACCAAAAATAAGAAATAATTGTGAAGACAAAAATAGAAAAAAAGTTATCAGTCGACTGGTATAAAAAGAGCAGCAGAACGTTCCTAGAGTTAAGTAAAAACTACACAAGATCCAGAGAGAGTTTGAAGAAAGTCTTCTTTGAAAAGCAACATCAGGGGCATTCAGGCAGAACAGAGAGGAATAAAAGTATGGATTTGAAGGTAGGAGATTTTCATGTGAACCAGCGTTTGTATAAATCGTTAGGGTTTACTTGTTTTTTTTTTTTGGAAAAATAGAAGCTCTGGTGAACATTAAGCTTACATTTGTAAAATGTTTGAAACGTGGCCAATTATCGCCTCAAACATTTCGCAAACTGACATCAACGGTAATTTAAAGGAAGCGTTTCTCAGTGTTAATAGCAAGGTTAACTGAGGAAAATTTGTGCATGAATTAAATATTAAAGAAGGCTTTTTGCATTGTTCATTGCAGTATTTCCTCAGTACTGCTCAGTGTTGACTCAAGCGTTGTCTTTTTGTAATATCCTTTGTTTTGATTGTATTACTCACATTAAGAGTTTACTGGCGCAATGAGCTTTTTTGTTTGTCAAGTTCTTTGAAAATTTCCTCTTTGCTTTTAGTTCAAATTTTTCAAAATTCTTTTTTTTGGGGGGAAAACCGGGGTGGCAAAATACAGTATTTTCGCCTGTGCTCCAACAGGCTGTTAATATGATAACATTACGTAATAAAATGAATTACTTGAACATCGTGAATTTAACATTGTTTTTAGTCCTGAAAAGCCTGTATGGTTAGGACTGTCTTGTACTTTATTATTATTATTTTAACTCTGAAACTTTGAAAACAAGGGACCTACAGTTAAGAGCGGTCTGTCACGCATTCCTACTCTGCGAGCACTGTGTTTTTTCATGCCGGGCCGAACCATTAGCCTTTCTATCGAGTATGCGTATCCACGTGACGCCAACGTCAAAACATCAGATGACATCACTTCCTCTTGTTTCGCAGGACTGAATCAACGACGGGACGACAACGAGAACGACAAAGAGGCAATAGGTTTAATAAGCAAATCCACAATTTTTAGACTACGAGTAGTCCCCATTTTTCCTCAGGGATAGTAGAGCGAGCGAAACGCGAGCGCGCGTGAAAATTACCCCACGCGAGAAAAGGCGACACGCGGCGGGGAGAGAGAAAAATGCGTGTCGCCTTTTCTCGCGTGGGGTAATTTTCACGCGCGCTCGCGTTTCGCTCGCTCTACTATCCCTGAGGAAAAATGGGGACTACTCGTAGTCTAGCAATTTTACACGTGCGGCCCACTTTTTTCTACATTTCGTGAAACTATCCAATTTCGCGTTTTATGGTGAACGAAAACATGCAACGCCTAAATACAATTTCTCTTTCTAAATTTGGATATGGTCCTTAGGAATTTAGCCTCCCACGCAGACGTTCTTAGGGGTTCGTCACGCGTTCCTGCCCCACGAACGTGGGGCAGGAACACGTGAAGAAACTCTAAGAACGTCTGCGTGGGAGGCTATTAGGAATTCAACTCCAGTTGGGTGGGCCTTTATGAAGTGGGTAGGAATAATCGCGATAAACATTTAAAGAACCTAACTTCGCAAAAGGCTGGCGTTAAGGTAGTAGTTATAAGCGTAAGAAAAAGTGCAAAAGCCTGAACTTGCTTTTAACAGGTTTTACCTGTTCAAAAATAATTCATTCGTCCATGGCGCTGGACGGCGGATCGATTAAAGAGGCAAACGGGCGCTCACAGTGGTTTCTCTCCCCTCGTGGGGTAGCTTCGGGCCTGGAGAAACCACTGCTCGCAGGGTACGCATTCAGTGATTCACTTGCTAGTGCCTATTAGAGTAAGCTATAATCAATAAACTTTTTTATTTTTCCATGACAACGTTTTCTTGCAATTAGGTGCGTAAACAAAAATATAAAATATTAAAATAAATAGTTGCGAATTGCCCCAGCTTGAAGTGTTTCATGTTTGTTGCTCTGCTCGCCGTTCTAAGATGATGATATACTCCTTTCACTCTTTACAGTCGTTTTTTGTCGTTTTGGTTGGCTTCCTTGTCCAAACCCAAACCTGGGGTAAACCTTACACCTCACAAGACACAGATGACACTTCGGAGCAGGGAGACACCTATGGACAACTAGAGCCAAACCAAGCATTAAATGAAACAGGACTCAGCCGAGGAAAAAGACAAGTGAATGTACTAACCTTGGAAATGATCTGCCCTGGAAGAACAGCTTTGTCATCAGATTCGTCACCAAGTATTCATCCATGTGTAAAAAAATACTGGTATTGCCCAAAGTACAATTTATTTGAAGTTGAATGCAGACCAAGTTCATTTCACAGCAACTGCCTGGAAAACATACCATTGTATGGATTTCCAAAATGTAAGCCGGGGAGGACTGAAACCGCGATATTAAATCCCGGCACTAACAAAGAGAGACATGTGAGATTGACAAAAACATAAGGTGAGTTTTTACTAGGGCCAAAAGGGCAATATAAAATTAATGTAACCTACAGTAAATAAACAAAGTAGATTTATTGTTAAAAGTTAAGCAATTAGAAAAAAAGGGTAAAAAACTAAAATAGACAATTTAATGCACAGTATTGATATATGGCCAACCTCCTGAATTAGGACAACAGTTGTACCTGGGTCAAGTTTCTGAATTTAGGAGGTACAGTGGAACCCCAATTATATAGCGATCCTCCATATAATGATACTATGTCCCCACAGAAGTTATAGTAAAATGTATGGGACAGATCCCTGATATAATGATCTTCGATAGAGTTATATCCTGAGATAACAATGAGAATTTAGCAGACCGCATAGAAAATCTTTCTGGATAATAATGATATTATCAGTACACAGTCCACTTTGAATTTAATACAAAAACATTACAGTAATCAAGTGTTCTTCAATGATTCTGTCAACAGTTTTGCACGATGATATATGAAAATGATACTGTACTCTAAGCCTCTTTATCAACTTAATATCCTCCTTGTCATTCAATTCTATTAGGTTTACCCCAATATAACAATATTTTTGGTTATTTTACGGCCATATTGTTATATTGGGAGTTTCGATATAATGAATCTTCGATATAACAATATAATTTTTCTGCTTCCTTGGTATTTAACAATTTTTCGTCGAGCCTGAATGGGCTCTGAGTCAATAGCCCATGAGGCCGAAGGCTGAATGGACTATTGACTCAGAGGCCATGAGGGCAAGAGGAATAATTGTTTCAGTAAAATACAACTGGTTGGTCAAGAATATCGAGACAAAACAACTAAATTGCTAAAAATTCGGCGCTTTTAGCTACAAGTGGGCTATAACATATAGCCTAGTAGTAGCTCAACCAATCAGAATACAGCATTGATAATAGATCACTATAGTTGGATTTTACTAATTTGTTATATTGGGGTTCCACTGTATAGATTGTCTGAAGTTAGTGGGAATGGGGAAAGAGGGGTCTGTATTATGGTCAGCAGGGTCCATTAGGAAATGTCTGACTATAAACACATAAAATTTTCATAAAAAATGTAGCAACCAAAACAATAAATGAAGAAAATCCATTGCTCTTTTGAGTATTTAAGTGTCTCATGAAAGAAGTGATTATTTATTTGAGGAAAAACGAATCTCTTGAATTGACTTTCAAAATTCAATGCTAAACCAGTAATGTTTTGGATTTGGTAATAATGATTGGTTTTAATTTTGTGGTGTCAATGATAACTGGCAATGACCACAGTACATGGAGTGTCTTGGAATTTTTCTTAGGTAGCTCTTCTTTTTTGAACAAGCAAAAATATGATATGTTTTGATGTCAGATGAACAATAAGTTTTATCAACAAACTTTCTTGAAAAACACTATTTTTATATAGTACCAAAAGCATTGTTAGTATTTTGCTGCAAAAGGATAGATTAGGATATAATGTTATTGTATGCTACTGGGCACAGCACCTGTAAAACAGTTAACAGTAAGATGTACATGGGCTGTTGCTCCTCTAGACTACTGCTGCCTTAGAAATTATCCCAGGCCTATTGTGGCAAAGATACACAAAAACATTAAGTTACAGTTCTGTTGGCAAGCTTGTATCAACATCAGTAATCTTCCTAAAAATATAATGATGGTCTAGCCTATGTTGAACAAACAACTGGAAGTCTGTAATGGAACACAAACTGACTTAGAATGAATTCTTGTAGTCATGCTGACAGAATAAGACAACTAAGTAGTGTCAGACAGCATATTAAGCATTCTTGTGACAATTAAGCATAGCAGACAAGGCTGCTGAACTTTCAGTCTGGGAAGTTTTATTGGTTCTAGCTTAAACATGATGAAGCAAATAGTTATTCCTTTTTGCTCTGGAAAAATATTAAAATCACTCTTCTAATTAAAAGACTGTTCCATTTAAATGTTCATTTTTTAAATCTATAAAAGTAATGGGAAGTTCTTCAGTTTTCACTCACTGTGTACTTAATTATGCCATCTCCATGAACAATTTGCCATGTTCTAAATGAGTGGGAATATGGGCATGATTTACGACCAGAAGATACTGGAGATTTTGAAGGGACAGTGCAAAGCTGAACAAAGTTGATGCACTAGAACTGTTTTATTCCAAACTGCAATTATTGTCTCAGCAATGCACCTAACCTTCACAATAAATTATTACAGAATCCCTAAGACCCTGGAGCACCAGGCACATAATTTAATACTCTCTTTCAGTCAGAATAAACTTGCGAGTGTCCTTGGCAGTGGGCTTGCAGCTGCCTGCAATGTTTTTGCTGTTCAATGGTCGCAAATCACGCTGCTTGTCTAGAACATGGCAAATTAAAAAAAAAAAAAATAGGCAGTCCTTTGTATGTACTGCACATTTGAAAGTCAGGTTTCAAAGTTTTCCTAAAGTGTGATCATCTATATGTGTGAGAGTTGTCACCGTGTTCAAAAATGTAATCTTTTGTATCAAAAGGTTCTTGTAACCTGTATTTTGGTGTGAAAAAACATTTTAGCACTATTTTACTTTTGGGAGTGTTCTCAATATAGAGTACTATAGTCAATCTGAGTGTGTTTTACAACTAAACATTATTCATGGCATGTATTTCAGTACTGCCAAAAACTGTTTGTGTAAGGTACAAGTTCAATAAAAATTAAAATTTTTAAGATGCTGAAAAGTTTTGTGCCTTACTTTAGACATAAGCATAACAAACCCAGGGCTCTCTAAGATTTCAAGTTGCTGGTAAAGTAATTATGTTAGTAAGTGGGGGAATTGAACAGTAAGGAAGTTCTTTTGGTTCCATATTTCTTTTGAAAGAAGCAGGGGTTCACGTACACAGTAGGTAGCTTAAGCACTGACGGCGACAGGTACAAAAACATCACTCAAAAAAAGTGAATTTGAGCTGCCTGGAACTTTATTGCACTTTATCCATCTCATTTAATTTGTCTGATGTTGGCAAATTTTTTTGAAGTTGAATTCTAAAGGACTGTATTGAAGTTCTGGAAAAGAACTGTGTTCCCATCCTTCACAATTCATGAAATAAGGCATTTTCACGTTGTAGTGGCTGCAAAGAAATGTACAACAGAGTGTGATGCATGTGCAAAGTTGTTTTGCCAATTTAAACCTATTGCTTTTTTGCCATTCTCGTTGAAGTCGCTGTCATTGTTGCTTAAGCTCCATATCAGCTGGAGGAAATCCCCAGCCCCCTGCCCTCAGTGACAGCCCTGAAAGCATGCTTACTTTTTCCCTTATTAAAATAACATTATTTCCCAGGGTACTTGCTATAATAACCTGAGATCAGGCTCTACTTTTGTTTCCCTTGGTTCATAAAATGGAGAATGTATGGAAGCTGCTAAACTTGGGCCTGATCTCAGGTTATTGCTTTAACCCTTTAAGCCCCAAGATCCACATACAAATTCTCCAGACTGATCTCCATACATTTCTTTTAAGAACAGTTGAGGAATTTGGTTTAAGATCATAGTGTTATCCCTTTCGTAATCAATTTAGTAATTCTTATATCCTTTACTCTTGATGATCTGCTGATGTTGTCAGGAGAAAATTAATGTTGGTCACTTTTGGGACCTAAAGGGATAATGGCCTGTACGAGGTGGCTCTGCCAGAAAGGGGTACCTTCGTTAGGCTGTATATACTGGTTAAATGGAAGGATTTCACAAGTTAGAGTATAAGAGCAGGGAAATGTGTCATATTTATAGGTACCTAAAAGGCCCTCCATTAGAATATTGCTTGACATTATTCTTTCCTGGTAATACTTCAATGATATGCTAATGTAATATTCCAAGGTAAAAATGAAGCAATTTTTTAAAACATTTGACAAAAATCAATAAGATACATGTACATTCCAAGGGATAAGAAAACCGATCAGTGTTTTAAGGTTTTAGGTACGTGAGGTATCCTTAGGGTGGGGCCTCTCCCCCAAAACTTCATTGAGTACCCCTCTATGCGTGATAATATCCCTGTAACAGCAAATACCTGTGTGTGTCAAATTTCACTTGACCAGATTGTTATCCTGGCAGTTTTGACTTTTTCCTTCATCTTTTGCCTCTTTGGTAACTGAGCTAACATGGCTGGCACTTTGGTTTAAAAGTTCACCACAATTGTCTTGGGACTCTGTATTGTCTTGCACACATGCAGGATTGTCGACTGTTGTACTATGAGTATCGTCTTTACTGACAGTTCTACCTTCTGGTTCAGTTGCTTCATTATTTACTTTGCCATCTTCAATTTTGGAATTTTTTTGGGATTTGTGGATTTGCTCATTTACTTCGTGAATGTTGTACTTTCTCAGTTTGAAGAAATCTTTCACCACACTCATGCAACAGACATTCTAGTGAAAAAAGCAAAAATCACAATATTTTTTGTGACAACATCAAGAGACCGACAAAAAGGATCAGAAAAAAGAAAAAAAAAATGTTGTGTAGAAAGGGCTAAGGAAGTGTTAAACTTTGGGTAACTTTTGTAGGGTTAGGGTTGAGGTTTAAGCCTTATTACACACTTAATGGGAAAGTCAGTTACTTTTGGTACAAAAAGCCAAAAACGTAAGGTTACTTTCTGGGATCATTACATTGGGGGGCTATTTCTCTGCTAGCTCGTACTTTTGAAGGGACCAATAATTTCGTGGGCCCTGGTACTTTCAGGCTAAATTAATATAAAGGTCAAAATTTAATTTAATTTTACTATTAATGAGCTATTACTTTCACTGGGAAGGCTGTTACTATTAGTTGGGTATTCGTTGTGAAAGTGTACACTTTATAGAAATATTCTTTGAAAGGTCGATTTCTCAAAAAATTGATAATTCACTAAAATGTTCTGGAACTAAAGAAAGTTAAGGGATTGAGGCATTATGATCCTATTGTTGTCGGATATTATTATTTCATTAACAGTGATAAAAAAATGACCTGACTGCATGTTGCTTTACGTTAGCACATTAGCGCATGGAAATGGTAAGTTCTTCTACTTCTAAAAATAATGTTCTTAACAATTCCTTATTAAGAGCTTATGTCACTCATCAATGCAGGAAGAACAAGTTTTTTCCTTTACAGAATGACCTGTTTGTAAGTTCTTAGAATAATAATAATATTATTACAAAAATTAATTATTAATGATATCATTATTATTTTAATGAAGCATGCACTTGATATAGGACAGGAGTTTTATGAAATACACTAGAATCATTTTGACCAATAAAAATAGTGTCGGCATAGTGTTGAATATTTACCTTGATGATCTCCACACAGATTGCTAGATCAGGGTTATTAAGGTCAACTTTATGACCCTTTCCAGCACTCATTACAAGACCTGCTAGCATTGCTATGGTTTCATCTCTTTCCACATTACTGTTGTTCCTGGATCTGTAGATAATGCAAAACTGCAAACCAGCACAGTGTTCAGATGACGTTCACTTATAAATTGCTGCAATAATATTATCGACCTTAGGTGAAAAAAACACTAACACTGTGGGTGTCAAAAATGGCAAACAGAAGTTGAGTTTTCCCTCTTTCGGTGCTCTGACTTTGCACTACAGGGAGGCAGCAGGAAGCAGGAGGCAGCGTGGCCAAGTGGTTAGAGCACTGAACTTGCAATTCGGAGGCCCCAAGTTCAAGTCCCGCTCTGACCACGAGCTGGATTTGTTCACGGTAGTCCTGAGTTTCATGCTTGTAAATAGCCAACTGGTTTGCCTCTGGCCAGTTGGGATTCTTAACCCTGTTAAGTTCAATTTGAATTATTTGTCTATCTGGCTCTTGGGTGACAAGTCCGGCCGCAACGCAGGCTAGTTTCCAATACTATGAAATTCTGAAGGTTCAAAGCAGTCACAAAGGGGCAAGGGATGAAGATTAAAAGAGCTACTGTGAGCAAAAGCCCCAGCTAGTTCCTCAGTTAAATCAAATGTATGAAAAAACAAACAAACAAACAAAACTTAAGGAGGCCTGTCTGTTTTATCCAGTAACTGATGCCTACTAAATAACCTTTTTGTGAATTTAGTAACAAATACTCTTCTTACCTTTGATGGCTTAGCATCTTCAGCAAAAAATGTTGACTTGAACAATTCTGATGAAAGCTTTTTTATATCCTCATTGGTAGCATGGCAAGAGCCAGCTATGGGAAGAAACCTTTGACAATGTCTGAAAAAGGAGAAAGAGTTATTGATAACAGTTAAAAACCAAACAGAAATCTGGAATGCTTATTCTCACAATTAAGTGAATGACTAATTTCACTCAAAATTTAATGTTTCAGCAATGTTAGCTGGAATCAAATGTCAAACTTGCTTTTATATTGTTTTAAATTGTTCACAGAAGCAAATTTATTATTTTAAGATGTGTAATTCCTCTCAGCCTTAATTAATATCTATCCATCCCTAATTTTCTCCAACCCAAAGCACAATCTCTGGACAATGACCTGTGAGTGACTTAAAGTCACGTCTAACAATAATTATTAATAATAATTATTAACATAGCTAATTTTTAAGGGGAGAGGGGTTTCCATGCACTGCTTTGTTTTTATATTCATGTTAGAGCACATTTTAAAAAGGTTTGTGGACCTCCAGAATACTCTAATTTTGTGCCATATTGTTCTAAAAATAAACTGGTCAGTGAAATTGCTGTGACATGGGTAAAAGGTAGTTGTTAGGTCCGGGCTTATGGGCTCCTTATTAGGGGTTTTCACATGACGTCACCAAAATCCAGACTAAGAAACTATCAATTCTTTTGAGTTTCTACTTTCATGAGGTATTACAACACCTAAAAACCTTTATTTACACAAATTTTGAGCTCCAAAGGGTTGTTCGTTTTGTGATAGAAGAAACTTGAATTTCCAGGTTTTTGTGTGAAGTGGCAGCTGAGAAAGCTCTTATGTGGGTTAAAAACATTACTGATTTTTTGAGATTTTGCTATTTTAAACATTCTTTGTCTTAAAATAAATATTACTTTAATCTTTATGCATTCCTCAAGTGTTGAATTCATGCATATAACTCAGATTTTTTTCTTTTGGTTTCCGGTTGCCATATTTGTGCCCCGCAAAGGGACACCAACATGGCGTCTCCATACAAAGCTGTCTAAATCTGGTGAAAATGTTTTTCCGAATATCTTGCTTATGAATTATTGCACAGACCTGATTCTTGGCAAGGCTTTTTGTATATTTATCTTCTTTCATTTCCCAGACGCTGAACTTTCTGTTTTGACTGGTTTGCATTTATATTTTTGATGGAGTGACAAAGAAAACACAGAATATAACACAATACAGTATGCCCCTGCTCCATCTGTTACTTTTTTCTTCCAAGAATAAAAATCCAACAATATTATTGTTTGACATTACCTAGTTTTCTTACATCCAGTCTTCAGCATGTCCATTAAAATAGTATGCACCAAATCTGTTGGGTCCTTTGAATCTGGCAGGTTTGTTTTGATAAATATAACATTATTTGCTCCACTTAAAACAGCCTGAAATCTTTTTTCTTGAACTGTTCCCTTTAATTCCTCAACCTCCTTAGCTAGGGCATTTTCTACATCATCATCATCGTCATCATCACTTGAATTATTAGGATGATCCCCCTGCCGATTGTGCTCAGGTCCATATAACTGATCTGCATACTGAAAGTTATTATCATAATAAACAGAATTACAATGAAGGCCATTTCCGAGTTGCCCCAGGCCTCTGTTTCAAAGCAAGGCTTTAAGTGCCAAAGCTACTGAT
>OZ037994.1:11915283-11975283 GCA_964035705.1 Porites rus
ACCACCACCACATTTCTATTGTTTTCCCTCCTCCACCACCACCGCCACCACAGTTCTATTGTTTTCCCTCCACCACCACCACCACCACCACCACCACATTTCTATTGTTTTCCCTCCACCACCACCACATTTCTATTGTTTTCCCTCCTCCACCACAGCCACCACATTTCTATTGTTTTCCCTCCAACACCACCACCACCACATTTCCATTGTTTTCCCCCCACCACCACCACCACATTTCTATTGTTTTCCCTCCACCACCCCCACCACCGGCACCACATTTCTATTCTGTTGCCTCCTCCACCACCACCGCCACCACATGTCTATTGTTTTCCCTCCACCACCACCACCACCACCACCACCACCACATTTCTATTGTTTTCCCTCCACCACCTCCACCACATTTCTATTGTGTTCCCTCCACCACCACCACCACCACCACCGCCACCACATTTTTATTGTTACCCCTCTTGAGTTTGGCCTATTAGGCCTGATTTTGGCGTCTTTGGCCTTTTAGGGAAAACAATAAAAATGTGGTGGCGGTGGTGGAGGGAACACAATAGAAATGTGGTGGAGGTGGTGGAGGGAAAACAATAGAAATGTGGTGGTGGTGGTGGTGGAGGGAAAACAATAGAAATGTGGTGGCTGTGGTGGAGGAGGGAACACAATAGAAATGTGGTGGTGGTGGTGGGGGGAAAACAATGGAAATGTGGTGGTGGTGGTGGTGGAGGGAAAACAATAGAAATGTGGTGGCTGTGGTGGAGGAGGGAACACAATAGAAATGTGGTGGCGGTGGTGGTGGTGGTGGAGGGAAAACAATAGAAATATGGTGATGGTGGTGGAGGGAAAACAATAGAAATGTGGTGGCGGTGGTGGTGGAGGAGGGAAAACAATAGAAATGTGGTGGTGGTGGTGGTGGTGGGAAAACAATAGAAATGTGGTGGTGGTGGTGGTGGTGGAGGGAAAGCAATAGAAATGAGGAGGAGGAGGAAGAGGAGAAGGTAAAATAATAAAATTGTGGAGGAGGGAATAATAACATTGAGGAGGGAAAATAATAAAATTGAGAGAAAATATTAAAATTGTGGTGGAGGGAATAAGAAAATTGAGGAGGGAAACGGGGTAAAAAAAAGAGATAGCTTGCTTTCTTTGACTATTTTAATAGTTTTCTTTCAAATCGCTGTGTATTTGACTCGTTTTGTTTTAGCAATTATTAGTCGCGTGTTTAATCAATTGATCCTTGTTAAGTTATTTGTTTTATAATAATACGTGAATATGCTCCCTTGAGGTTTTTCCTGTAGAGCTAATTTGTATTCAACTTTGGGCTTGTGAACTCGCATAATTAACTGACTCACGGTGCGTGAAACGTTGAGACTTCAATAGTTTTTCATTTCCTCGAGATAAAACGGAGAAAACAGTTCTGTAATAGTCAGACAAGTTTACAGCTCGATTCGACTTGCATGTTTGGAGCAATGTTTTAAAAAATATTGGTGATAGTAGGACTTTTTCCTTAGCAAAGCGATTGCAAGAATGAATACTGAAGGGAAAGCGCGCTTTTATGTTAAACACATAATAGACTGTTTACTATTCAATCAGGGTTAAAAGAGCCCGGGCAAGTCTAGGCAAGCCTATTGTTCCTATTGTAGTAGAGTGACGCTCATTAGTAAACCTAATCCAAATTAGTATGTAGGTTATAACAATGGGTGACGTCATTGACTAGGCACCTAATCCACCTAATCCATAGGCACCTAATCCACCTAATCCATCGCAAGGCTTATCTTTGCTGAAGCCCTACTACTCAAAACAGAACGGAACAGGAAAAATATCCAGCAGTACTTGGTCTTGCAGAACAGTTTCTATCCTATCCAACGTTAATTTCATTAACCAAAACTTTTCAGAATGGAGAACAAACGGCTTTGGTTGAGTTCATTTCCTTTGTTTACGCAGATCAAAAATAAAAGTAAATACGGTGGACAAGGTTACAACATGATGGTAAGGGAACCTAGAAGGCAACGGTTTGATGGATGAGAGTCAGGAGTGACAGATCCTCCCAATTCCATTAGGACCCTTCAGCTGGGATGATTTTGCTTGCGAATAAAACGTAAGAAAAGCAGAGGCTTCTGGCAGTTTGGTGCCTTTGTTAAGGATATCCCTCGGTCAGTTACGCACTTGTTAGGCGCTTAAAAACTGCATTTCCAGTCAGATGACAAAAAAGATTGTAAAAGAGTCCGGTTACTTCCTTATTCATGGGGAATCTCATTGATTTAAGAAGGGAATAAACTAACGACTTCAGGTTTCTTTAACTGTGACACTGCACCAAATACGTTTTCCTTGAAAAAACTAAGTTTTATAGAACAAAATGAATTTTTTGGATAACAGGAAGAGAAATGGGGAAGAAAAAGAGTCCACATAAGTTGCCCAACCAAGAAAAAAATCCTGAGTTGTATCTCTTGTTAAAAAGACAAGATAGCTGTAGCAGTAAAAGCCCTTTCAAGTATAACCTGCACGCAGGATGTGAAGTCATCTTTATTTCCAACAACAGCTGGGCCTCTTCGATTGGCCCGCTATTTCATGACTATATGGGAAACATTGATTGTGAAGAAGTCATGACTTGAAAGGCAGAGTGAAATAATTATGAAAGATTTTGAAAGCAATTGACAGGGACAGTAACTAGTAAAGCTTCCCATCTCCAGTCCCAACCCTCCCCCCGCGCGACCACCGCACACAAACACACACTACATGTATCTATTAAAGATCGAGCGCGACACGAAGTCAGATACAAAGTCGCGTACAAAGTCAAAGTTCGCCGATATGCTTATTACTCTGTCCTCTCGTTTCTTTTCTTGACGGCCTTATTTGCAGACAAAGTTCACATTACATTTAGGACATTGTTATCAGCTTTACTGAATCATGACACCATAAAAATCAAAAATTAATTACCCCATCAGTATCTTACAAGAGGTAACTGAGATATTCAATTCTATTATTTCATTGTTTTTGATTCACTTGGCTCAGTATCACCAAGCTACTTCTTCACAACCAACTTGCGCTGCTCAAATTAGGAAGATCCGAGCAACATCTCATCAATACGATACTATGTTGCCTCAATATACAATGGTAATCTCTTTTCAGGCAACAACGTGGCATTACGCTGCTTTTTTGGCGTGATTAACCTCGGGGAAATGATGAAAGAGTTTACTCAAAGCAAAGATAAATAAGCAGAATTTCTGACTAAAACTGAAGGGAAGAAATGCAAGAATGCACCAAAAACATTTTCATCAAACATGGAATGAAGATGATCTGAACTGCAGAAAAACAATTTCTCAAATGAAGATATGATCGTCGCAGTGGTAATCAGCAATTTAAGCAATCATCATCTTCACTCCGTGTTTCATTTCATTCACGTGTTAAGATGAACACAACAAATTGGCCTGCTCCCAATGTATGGGTCTTCATAGCCTTCCCAGCAGGTAGCAAGTGGAGGAACCCTCCGCTCAGCTAGCCTGCGAATACAGCTGATCAGTTGACCTGAGCAAATGCCAGTTGGAAGAACATGATAAAGAATTCGTAAAAATGATTGTTGTATATCTTTATTAGTAAGGTTAACTCCGTAATTTCAAATTTTAAATGTTTGCAAAATGTTAGATTTAAGGGAATTGACGTGAACTGCGGAAATACAAATTCAAATGAAGATAGATGTTTACAGTGGTAATCAGCAATTTAAGCAATTGCAAATTAACCTGAAAAAAAATTCTGGACTTCAACGGGATTCGAACCCATGGCCTCTGCGTCAGCGCTGCAGTGCTCTTACTAATTTAGCCTCCCAAGTGGGCTTTTTTCAGGAGAGCTCGTATTTCGTTCCTGCCCACAAATTCCAAACACAAATTCCATTGGCATTGACATTTACGCCCATGACTCAACTCTTTATGCATCTGCACCTACCTTAGCTGAACTGAGTCGAGATCAAAATTAGACCTGACATTGACGCAGCATCGAATTGGTCAAAGGAAAATAAAGTGAAAATGCATCCAGCAAAGACAAAGTACAGTATAATCTCGACCAGACAGAAAATTGCAAATTCAGCAAAACAAACTCAACCTTTCTGTTGACGGCATGCAACTTACTAAGGTTGAGCCAGAGCCTGTCTTAGGAGTATACATTGACAGTCATCTCACCTGGAACGAACGAACACATTGACACCCTGCGCCGGTAAGTGCTTCAAAGAATTGCAATTTTAGGAAGAGCTCGGAAATATCTACCCACCAATTATCGATTGCTTCTCTACATTGCAAGTATCAAAGCGCTCTTAACTTACTGCTGTATTGCTTGGGACAACTGTAGCCAAACCAACCTTAAAAAGAACTGTTTCAACTTCTAAAACGCTGCGCGCGATTAATTTAGGACAGTTCTTGGGATGAACGATCGTTTGATAATGTTCAAGAGCTTAAATAGCTGGCAATTGATTAAATGTTCAAAATCAATAAACTAGGCCTTTTAAAGAAAGTTATTGATAGGAGAGCACCAGAACACCTAATTACTAGCTTGAACTCATTTCGGTTTTGAGCACAAGTATTCTACAAGAACAAAAACATTATACTGCTTACCGAAACCCATAACTGAAGAAATGAGGACTCAATGAGGAGAACATTCTTGTATTTCTCCATAAAAGAATCCAGTGCTCTTAACTTAGAACCAACAACCTCCGGTGGACAATTTTAAAGTTAAATAGTTATTGTGATTCTTTAAATTTCCATAGTTTTTTTAATATCGTTGTAAATGGATCCTCCTTTCCACTGATTTATTCACATTCGTTTTTTTTTTAAATTTCTCAATTTCTCAATTTTAAAATTTTAAAGAATGTTAAGATCTTTTATTGTAATCACTGTTTGTATGTAGGCTTTTTACCATTATTTTTGGTTTTTTAGAGGGCCACTAGAGAGAATATTTTCACTATGATAGTAATCGGTGTCATCCTCTTTAAATGATGGTTATATTCACCGGTTAAGATGAACTCAACAAAATGGCCAGCTCCCAATTTATGAGTCTTCATAGCTCAGTTGGTAGAGCACTACGGCGCTAACGCAGAGGCCATGGGTTCGAATGTCGTTGAAGCCCTGAAATTGTTTTCAGGTTAATTTGTTATAGCTTAAATTGCTGGTTTCCACTGCGAAGATTATATCTTCATTTGAAAGGAGGTTCTGTTACAAGCATTGACCTCCTAGACTACATCATTAACATTACCTCATTCAATAATAAAATAATGAAGGACTTGGTCAAACACTATGCAAAGTGACGATTTTGCTGAAAATAAAAAGTTGTTCCTCTCTCCTCTGCAGAAGCTCCTGCTGGGTATTCCAGTAAAAAAAGCAATAATGGCGTGGGGAACGATGGGAAGTGGGAAAGCGGGAAAGCGCGTCCTTTTTTCCACAGAGGCCTCAGCGGAGGAGAGAAGAATTGTTCAAAAATCGCCGAATTTTCGCCTGTAGGCTCTTTTTGTAATGACAAAGCACAAAGAGAAAGACTGAAGTGAAAAAAAATTCTGATAGAAAAAACCCGCAATTTTTGAAAATGCCGACTTCACTGGGAGTGCTGGATGCACCGAAAAAAACGAGAAAAAAATCACAATTACGTATTTGATTCATACTATAAAACAAATTTGGAAAGACGGAGTATTAGTTGGCTGATAATATTACAGTCCACTACCCCATTTTTTTGTGTGTGTTTGGGTAGACTGCCCCTAGTTTGAGAGATAGGCGACTATCGTAATTTCTTACCGTGAGGACATGGATGGGAGGTTAATATATGGCTAGGGATTTAGAAGAGAGGGGCAGGAGGGGTGGGCTTATGGTGGAAGAAAAAAGGGAGGCCGAATCAGTTTGACTGTGTCTGTCTAATGAATGTTCAGGGAGTTAGTTTCACACGAAACTGCAAAACGCCAAGAAGTCACTGGGACGATGTTAATTAAAATTAACTTTCAACCTTACCGATCAAAGTGGGCCACTCCGTGGATACCCATAGATTTATTTATTTCTGGTCTTCTTTGTTTTATGATTACTTTCCAATCTTGTAAAATATAACAATTATTAACGTAACAAACTGGTGCCAACTTTCCTCTCTTGCAGCAAATGGCTATATTGAAGGGGGACCAGAGAGATGAAATCAAACATCAGCATGAAAAGGCGCACTATGCAGCCACTTTGGTTCACGTGTGATGTCATCTCACCCAACCAGACCAATGACAGCATAAGTCATAACATGCGTCGTGGCCTTCATAACATAGCATAACATGTGTCGATGTGTTTAGCTAATTAGTACAAGCTAATTGGGGACACCAAGTAAATAAAAAATAGTTGCGAGGTTCACATTACTAAAAAAATGATAAGGGCAATTGTCAAACGAACATATAGATTATTCTGCAATTCAATCTAAAATTTTGTAAACATTTAAAATTTAAAATTACGGAGTTAACCTTACTAAGATATACAGCAAAATGCTAAAAAATATTCATCTCATGCTGTTTTCGAACTATCATTGTTAGGAGTTCTTTATCGTGTTTTTGCAACTGGCATTTGGTGGGTGGTCATGATCAGGCCAGGGTTTTATCTCACGACCCTCCGCTCAGCTAGCCTGCGAATACAGGGGCGGATCCAGGATTTTTTGTAGGAGGGGGTGCACTCGTCTCTTGCTCTACTTTTACACCAATAAACCACATAATTTTTTTTTTGCAGAATACCAGTTGTATTAGAAGACCACAGGTCATCTCAGGGGGAGGGGGTGCGCACCCCCTGCACCCTCCCCCTAGATTCGCCCCTGGAATACAGCTGCCTCCACTTGCTCCTCGCTGCTGTAGACGTTTCCCCCCAAATTCCATACTGATGTAAATTTGTCTGGAATCCGTCTGGTTAGCGAAAACTGATTGGTCAACGAGGTGATTCATTTCTTTTAGCTATTGTTTACGAATGACAGAAAAAGGACAAAAGGTCATAAGGATCAAATGTAAACGCCATGAATCCACTAAAAATCATTAGCTAATTATTCGTGGATTATAATCTTTATAAGAAGCATTCGACTTTTGCTGCTTCGTTTCGGCAGAACAGCTTACCCTGCGAGCAGCGTCTCCTTCGATCTTCCTAGAAAATATCGGGAAGATATCCTCTTCCCGATATTTTCTAGGAAGATCGAAGGAGACGCTGCTCGCAGGGCAAGAAGAGCTCAATGACTTATGATTATTGACCTGAAGAAATTATTTAACCCGGACCAAATTTATGACGACCAGAGTAATATTGTTTTTTTTTTTAACAGCATGGCCACCTTGTGGCGTGGTTGATCTTTTTTAAATAGTCATTTTCTTAAAAAAAAAACAACAACACACTAGATCGGTGTTGATAACTGGTTTACATGCATAGTAAAGGCAGCACATATTCCCATTTCTAATATTCCTCCTGCCATCTACTTCTCTGATGTTCCTGCCTGCCACCTCTACCCTTCAAATTATCTGAAGTCAATGAGAAGCTGATTCCCTCACACGGCTCTCAAGTTTTATGAACTTTTAAGATGACTTGCACGGAATTTTCAGAGTTCCAATTTTGGTGTCCGAGTCTTCCGTATGCTTATTTAAAATTGAGACCTTAAGGCTGAAAAAGACGTGTGTTGTATTTCACAGAAGGGTCTATTAAAATGATAAAGCCAAATTTATGGAAAAACAGGCTTTATCGGAAACATGTGACATTTTCTGGGTTAATCTGGGTTAATAATTGGACGGAGCCGAATTTACGACTAGACTTGCTGCCCAAGGCACCCCAGAAAAGGCGACTTTTTTGTAGTCTATGGCTAGTTGTTCTTACCAGGTATTCGACTGTTCGCATACATTAACTAGGTAAAGTTTATGAACGAGGTTTTTGACTTTTGTTCGGACCAGATAAAGAATGCGGACGGCAAGCCGAACTTAAAAGTTGTGGATCACACCAATTTTTCTTCCCGTCTACCCTTACTGTACTGTGTTGGACACATCTTTCATGCCAATGGGTTTCCTGGCAAGAAGTCTTTAGACTCACAGGACTCACTTGAGTTGATAGTGGCGTCAATTTCCACCTCACCAATACCAGATGTGAGATTCCTTTTCTTTGGTAAAGGCGACAGAACGTTCATGGTGCTCTCTGCATTGCATGTATCATTTTCTGTAACAATCATCTGCCTCGTGCCGCATTTAAAGCAATACGAAAAGTATCTGACGTATTCTCTGCGAAACTGTTCTATCAGTAGTCCGTAAATAATGGGGTTTACGCATGCATGCAGACTGTCAAGGATATCTGAAAATTTAAAAATCTCTTTTGCGATATCTGATTCCTTTTGACCTCCAAAATCAAGCAAAAGCCAAGCGATTTGTCCAGGAAGCAAACAAATCGCGAACAGGATCACAACCATAGCGAGTGTTTTGATAACTTGGATGTTTTCTTTCCTTCTCTTTTGCGCCTTTTTCTTATTTGACGTGGATAAGGTGCTCTGAGGAACAGTTGATCGCCAGAGATAGATACCGATCCTAACGTACGCCACACCAATGATTAACAAAGGTATCACAAATTGTAAAATGCAGAGAGCAACGGTGTACGCCTTGCGATGATTTATGGACGGCCAATTCTCGTGGCAGACCCCGTTGTTAGTTTGAGAGACGATTGATAAAGGAAGGACTATTATTAAGGATGAAAACCAGATAACGGTGATCCAAATGTATGCACTTCGCTTCCTCATCTTGGGTCTATAGGGGTTAGTTATCAACCGACAGCGATATATTGCCATGGAGGCGATGGTGAAGATGCTCAAGAAATAAAAGGCTGTCGCCAGAGGTATTAATAGTCGACAGTAATACAAATTTTGGTGAATTTTATTGATGTAAGAGTAGATGCTTATTGGGGTGAAAACTACGATGAAGCCAAAATCGGAAATTCCAAGATTCAAGATGAGAAGATCATAAATCGTCCTTTCTTTTTTCTTCCCAGCGATCACTGTAATTACTAAACTGTTACCTCCAAATCCTATGATAATAAAAGCAATGTAAAAGCCGATTTTCAAATTTCTTTCTGTCGCTTTACTTGCAGGCTCGTCGAAGTCCGTGTTGTTCATCCTGTTTTTGCCATATTATGTAGTAAACTTTTATCACCCAGTGTCACTCAGTAGCACCGACCATTTCTTGCCTCGAAACCAAATCCCTTGGGGTTTTTTTGTTAGAAATATCTTATTTTCTTGTATCAGTTGCAAGAAACCTCTGTGACAGTGTTTGATGAGAATTATCTTGTTATAGTGTCAACCCAACCTGCGTTGTCTTCTTTTATCAGAATCCAGTGAGGATGACTTTCTACACCTGCAGTGGAAAAGAATTTTCAAGATTTTTTTTTACGAAGGTTACAAGTCGGCCGTGCTTTCTTGTCCTTTTTAAGACTTATTTTCAAGCTTTTTAATCAGTACTGTTTGAGCGCTTAATGACAGCGGCCAATAATAATTGTCTCTTCCTCTCTTCCCTAACATACCAAAATCAAATTATTTTGCGACAATTAGTGAAGTGTCACTTACAGGTATCACATGAACGAAGTGTGTGATGCGGTGAAAGTTATTTTCCCAGAGAAACTGGATCATCATTAGGTCTTTGACTCATAAAGCTCTTCAGTTAATATTTCCTATTACGCAGCTTTACCAAACTTGTCCTTTGTAAACCAGTGCTGCTGATCTTTAGCCTGTAATGATAAAATCCTATGGCGGGCGAAAGGCGACCGGGCTCAGCGTTGATATTGTTTCATTTTGACTTGCGTTGAACTAGCTAAATAAATTAAAGCAAACAAGGCCAACCGACTGTATTGCAGTGAATATTGTGCAAAGCTGCTTATTGGAGGAGAGATTATAAGCTAGAAATTTAATTGTGTGCCGTACCGAGTACAGCTAGTTCGCAAAAAGGTCAAAATTGAATATTATGACTGCAGATAAGAATAAGCTGCAAGAGTATAACCCGTATTACAGAAACTAGCGTTCATTTCACAGTTTTTCCTGTTTTTGAAATAATTCCCACATTCTAGACTAACTTTTTCTCATTTTTTGGCTCCTCCTCCATAGCTTTAAGTTGGCGTCAACTGAATCATTTACTTCTCGCACAATCGTGAGAATGTGTCTCTCGTACTGAAATTGCCAAGGCAATTGTTTCTCCACCTTGATGTGCAAAATAAATCTCAATATGTCCGCATTTCTTGCTAGCACCCGTGACAAGAATGTTTAAATTTGTTGGTGATCTTTTGAATTTACAAAAGTGTTACTTACCCCAGTCAAGAGCTTGCCCCTCTTATATCGATTTCTATGGAGCAGTATCTCCTGCAGTCGTTTAAATTGCTGCTGTTTCCACTACGGGTGTAAGTGATGACTTCCACAATCACTCCACGATGTCATCTGTCTATAAATAAACATTCCTCAATTTTGGTTCATCAATAATATTCACCTACTTCACTGATATTACGCCAGCAGTAAAAAGCATACAGAATTTCTAGTGTAATTCGTTCTTTGCAATGATCAAAGATTACCTTGGATATTGTTACCCGCTGTTTCGCAATTTAACTACAAAACGTATCTTTTTTAATATGAAGGTAAACAGCGATATCCGGTAGAACATAATGATGTTTGATCCGAGACCTTATATTTTTATTTAAATTCTTAGTTTATATCAGTATCCTCAATTTTTCGCAGCTTTTTGAAGATGTGCTGAAAATTAATAAGTTAGTGTCTGGAAAACTGAATTCCCATCCCTCCTCATAGAATGTAAATGTGAACGACTGCCGCTGATTTCTTTTTACTTTGTTCGACTGACGAGACGAGATCTCCGTTTCTATTTGATGCTCATAATTGCTGAGTTGTTGCATTAAATTAGAATTAACCCAGTTGTACTTCCTCAGCACTTGTATTTTCAAGATCGTTCAGTATTGTATTAATAATAAATACAGATATTTCGTATTGTTGACTGACTCGCTGAAAAACTTTGGATGTAATACATATATTTACACGTTGAGAGCCAAGAAGAGATGTTATGAAACCATTCAGAGCGTAAAAATGGTTTGTTACGGTTATGAATATTGCAAGGTATAAGCTTTACTAGCTGTACTTGATATCATTAAAGCTCATTAAATAATTGCACACGTGTAAGCAGCTTTTACTGATTTAGAGGATTCCGTGGTGTTGGCTGACATTCTCCTTTCAGGTATCAAATTTTAAGAAAACGAACACAAAATTTCAATATTTTTTTTGTTCAGTTCACTTAAACATATAAACGAATTAATGAATTATGAAATGGTAGTTTTGAACTCAATGATTATTATGATTCCTAAGTTTTGGCTTCAAAGGATTCACAATCAGTTCCGTTTGGCCCAGAAGGTTAACCATTACCTTTTACACTCAGTAATAATTGCTGGTATTTAATTGTGATCGTGATAATTTCAATTTATTTAACATAACAAAAAGAGCTCAAGGTATTACTTCAGTTGCTCATTATCTGAATAAAATTATTTTCTGAGCCGATTTTTTCTCCGGCTTCCACTCTGGCGCCTCCAATATCTTTCCGCAGTGCGGAATTAAAAAATAGATCACTTCCACAACTCAGTGATGTTCAGACGGGCCGTTTTGAAAAGTAAGGTGCAGCATTGATGGGCAAGTGAAACAAGAATTTGCTATCACCTACTCAGGAGTTAAGTTCCTGGTGAAATGAACCAGTCGTGGTAAAGAGAATGTTTGAGTGCTACAGCCTATTCAAAGACGTGCATAGTTAAACGATGACGAAGACCAAGAGAGAATGTTCTCTCTTGCGAAGGCCCTATGCAGTGGTCAATTTACATTGTCACTGAGAGCTCCTTTATAGCAATACTTAAGTCTAACATTTTCATTTCACCTCCCACGGTTATTTGAATTTTTAATACAACTCGTCTTGCACCGGTTCTACTAATTTCAATATGACATATGATCCATCATTTGGTTCAGGTTTCAGATTCCGATTAGGGAATGGACATTTCGTACCTGTTTGGGATGCTAATACCGCCTATATATTTTTCAGCGGCAAATGAGATTTACATTCGAGAATGACAACTGAATCTCAATTTGAATTTTATCGTGACCTTTTACAAGAAAGAAATGCTAAAATGCTACCTTTATTTTTCTTAAGGTCGTCTAGCTGTTTACAAGCCAACTGACTATAAATAACTCTTTCGTCGCAGTAACAGGAAATTTTTTCTCATGATAATTTCGGCCTGTCACTCTGAAAGCGAATCCTGAAGACAATTTCCAACAAACAATTGTTGTTGTCCCTGATTTGTAATTGGGAACTCACTGTGACGTACCAATAAACGCTATTTTGCCTTATTTACCCGCAACATGATGCATAACCATTGTTTCCAGTGATCCAAGAGAAGCTGGGTGGGTGGGCGGGGGGGTAAAAAAGGTGTTTTATTGGAAATGTGAAAATGGTGAATAAGCTTTCAGTAGAAGATGAAAAGCTAGCAATCCTTTGCTATGCCCATCGAATTTTCGACAGTATGATTGTCATTACTGTTATATATTGCTTCATTCACAGACATCAACTGCATTTTCAAAACGAACCTAACACGCTAACACGCATATATTGAAAGTCGACATGATTATTGGGGAAGAACCTTACATTTGCATGACTTTCGTCATTATAAAATATTTATGCAATGAATATTTTACCCAACCTTTATATATATTAGTTTTAAGTTAGCAACCCTTTACTTTGATATCAAAATGGAAACAATTCTTGCATGATGGAATAAAGAAAACATGAAAGACGGACTTGATTAACCAGCGCTGACTGATCAATTTTTATCGTGTCTGTGACAGGCCACTAAGTAAATAACTAGGAAATAGAAAACACAATAGCCTAACGGGTGAAATAAATTTAAAGATTTGATAAGATAGTAATATTCAAAACCGGAGAGAAAATCACTTATTTTTAATGTTCTATTACTTCCGCTTGCAAAAATGATTTTTTTTACAGTTGTGGGTGGATTTATCATCAAAATTTCAAGCCACGAAATTTTGCATCACAAGTCTGGCAAGATCGCTGGGTGGATATAAAAGAACACACTTTATGGTTCTTTCAAGCAGTTTTTAATGACCGATTTCAAAATTACTGCAGGTAAGATTTCGCTTACGTCCGAATCACACATCCCGTTATGTGTACGTTAAGCGTAAGTCGGCAGCCAAGGTTAAATTTGCGGTTTCAGTTTGCCCGTTTTTTTGTTATTTTCAGGATTTCACCAATACACCGTTAACTATTTAAATGGCAAGAGATTAGGTCGTTTAAAATGCAAACTTAACAATTTTCCAACACTTTTTTGTTCCACCTACCTGTAACCAAAATGCAGTTTCAAGATTTCACTCAGGAAAAAAAATTCATGTAAAAATAGGTTACATGCTAGCGAAGAAATTTAAATGCTTGATGTTACACCTGCCGGCTCCTGGCCCTTTCTTGGCTTTATTCTTATGCATTCAAACAATAGCTTGGCTACACATTTAATACTTCATTTATTCGTTGCCGGATTTTCCCTTAAACGTGTGCTATATAACAGTTAATCGTCCCTTTTTACAAGGATGACACAATACTTATTAAAGAAACGCGTTCTTTGGAAAATCAGAACATGAGGGTTCTTTTTTATTAAATGTTCTAATACCTCCGGCGGTTTCGTGGATGCTAAAATACTGAACGTTTGGCAATCAGATTTATAATTGTTATAAAGACAACATATCAAAAATATTAAAATTTCATTTGACGAGTTTTTAATGAAAATAGTTGGAAATATGTGTCTAAATGTTAATCGGCAAATACCTTTGTCAACGTTAGCTATTCAGTTTTATATCAGTATGTTGGAATCAACAGCCATATTATGGCGAATTGTGATTAGCCCGTCTGTTAACTTACCTTAAAAGAAAAAGAATTAAATCGTTAGGACAGCTGTCGTACCGTGTTATTATGGCGACCACTCAGATTTTTCTGACAAGTTGAATTAACACTAGCAGCCCTGAACTCTCCGTAAAGAGTGGATAAAATAAAGTGCAGGTTTGAGAAACTTTCTGTCTAACAGTACAGGCCTACCGTTAAGGCTAGCGACCACTTATTTCTTATTTATTTGCTTGTTTTTTCCATTGGTGTGCTAAGTAGTCTAGTTTTTTATGCATGCCAGAAAGTACCTGTAAGTTCCGTCCATTGTTTCCTATTTTGTTGGGAGGGTTTCGGGTAGGAAACAAATAACGTCATCCCTAGAGCTATTAGTATACTAACCCTAGCTCGAATAAGATTAGAACCGCCCCCTAGAGTCATTAGCATAGCAAACCTTACTCTAAACCTGTAGCCATTATGAAATACAGTGAAACCTGTATTAAGCGGACACCCTCTAAAAAGGCGGACAGTAGCCGAAGTCCCAAAATTTGTTTCCCTTATTTACTTTAAATGAAACCTTTATTGAGTGGACACCTCTATTAAGCGGACGCGGACACCTAAAAAGTACCTGAAATGGTCATTTCTATTGTTGCCAAACTGTATTAAACGGACACTTGTAATTAAATTCCACGACCCAACATGTCAGTCACCGGAAATGTGAAAGATTGCCTCGAATTGCCACTCACAAATTTTTCGATTTTTACATTTAAAAACTTGACTTGACGAACTGATTTGACTAGTTTCACCGTACTGTATTGTTTTCTATCTCGTTTTGTTTGTATAAAGCTTTTTTCACTCATCTGATTTCCTCAAATTTGAGTTGCAACCTATGTTTATGGTACTATGATCAATTGGTTCACTTTGATAAAGAAATTAATGCAAACGTATATCGTCTGGGTGTAACCCCATAACCCACTTTAATTATACCCAAAAGATAAAACTCTACAGCAAATGAAATAAAACTAGAAGCTACATGTAAGTGTGCTAGGGTGGCCAGAAAAAACCTGTCCCAAAAAACCCAGTAGGAAAAAAAAAGCACAGGAAATCTGAGGCGGGCCAGGCGCAACTTACGTCCCCCGCCAGGACTCTAAACAAATTACTCAAAACTGCAATAGACAAAAGCAGAACTAATATATAAAACCATTACACGTGTACACTGGAAAATATACTAAAACTTGTATACAACTCGACTGAAAGTGACTTAGATAAGGCTAAGCGCTAACAATTACACACAAATTCTGGAAAATATACTGAAATATATCTATATCTCTATGAAATACACCTGGACTGAAAGTGACCTAGATACGGAGAGCTCGTTAAGACCATGCCGAAAATGCCTATGCCGGCTTAGTGGGCCCGCACCTCCAACCGGCGTACGGTATTTACCTAGAAACATCACTAACTAATGGCTTAATATGCCTCTTAAACTCCTCTCCCAAATAACGGAAATTAAGAAACACTTGCACTAGAATGAAAGTATAATATACCGTACTCCTAAGATTGAGCTTCGACAATTATACGAACTAGTAGAAACGCAGAGGAGGTTTGAGGCGACTACTTAATAAAACACTAGGTCTCAGCTACGGGACAAGGCCTCAGAGTTCAAAATAGATCTGCTTCGCGCTTGCATGGACACATAAATCGACATAAAACTATTACATTTCAGATGGAAAACATCGTGATTTAGAGGCAAAATCTGCAGCAATCGCCTGACAAAACTAACAGAAAGCAGCTTCTTAGGCTGAACTGGGCGTGCAAGCCTAGCTTCTTTTGGCGTCCTCTAATTTAAAAGGAAAACTTAAGCAAGGTGTGGCTAACAGAACAAACTTAAATACCAGCCACTGCATGGCTCCAATTTATACTGTAAACAGCAGATTCTAAACAAGATGCGCCAGTGTTATCCACAGAACGCTAAGCTAACTTAGGTAGATACAATGAGACATGCAAAGGTTTTTCGAATAGAAGAAACACCAGTCTTCTAAAGCCCACTCACGCCACCACAATAAGCCAGACCCGTATCTTCAAGACTGTGGATGGAACGTTAGCATCCAACTGCAAACCAGTCAGGCTTGGAACTGTATCCCTCAGATTTTACCACAAAATGCTTGAAAAGCCCACGGTTAACAAGAAACACTAATGCCTTTTTCTTTTCTTGTCTGAAATTACGATACATATCAGATTTTCCCAGGTTTTTACGTTGTTGTTGCGAGTCGGCAATTGGGAGCCTCTCCAATAAATATCGTCGTTATACATCTACTAGTACCACAGAGGTCAGATTAAGGACCTTTATTTTTAAAGTTTGTGCCGGGCTAGAAAATTGAGAATGACCACTGACCTTGCTGAAAACCTTGGCGCTTTCCTTTCAACAAAAAATTCCGGTGTTTGAAATTGCGGAACTTTCACGTCCGGTTGCACAGACCTGACACAAGCCACCGCGCGATTGTATGATGTTTATTGTTCTTGCAAGCAGGATATATACAAAAGAGGGGTACTGGGGACAAAAATTTTGTCAAATGGAAAGGGACATTTCGGTGCGACCGACGGAAATGACCAGACCGGTCAAAGCAGACAACCTTCAAAGCTGGTCCCGAGTATTCCGGTCGCACCAAACGGAAATGCTCCGTTCCATTTGATGTATCAACCCAATTCTCCGGAATTTTGGGTTGAATGAAAATCGCTCCACAAGATCGACATCATAACCTTGCAGCATTTATGTCACAGCGGAAAGACAATAGTATTGATTAAAAGTACACTGTACTGTGGAACTTCGACACTGAACCATTTAAAGAAGTGGCTGAAGAACTGTTCAATTTCAAAGCCGTTATTTCAGAAAAGGTGGAAAGCATTTGATCTTTGAAAGCAAAGTGATAACGCAAGGCCGCGTCTCGAAAACGTGGCTGAAAAATTGGATCCATTCGAGCCCCGGGGGGAGTACCCAACAAAGTTTTGTACGGTGATGCTCCGCCCCGAGGTCCAACCCGGCTTTACCCATTTCTATACCATTTTTGACAGAAAAGGTACCCCTTTTCGTATACCTTCTGTTGACAAATGGAACGTCTTTCACATACCTACTTTAGAACTTTGCATCCCTTATAACAACTGTAAATACACTATCTTTAAAATGTGAATAATTCAAGACAATAGAACATTTTCCCGACTTTTTCACAGCCATAAAATGCATCTGTAAACCTTATGGGAGTTTTTACATACCCAAATAACAGACATATTCAGATTTCCCTATCCTTTCATGTACTTCAACTTGTGAAATTCCTGCCCTTTCATCTTGATGCCTGAAAAATTAAAATTAACACTTTCGGGCGTAGCCTCCCCATATAGGCCATTATAGGGAATAACCCAACCCACCCTCGGGACTCAAGCAACGTCAACGTCTGGTCACCGCTGCAAATCACGTGTTTGGAAACAGCGGAAAAGTCAGTGTACTGAAAGTAATTTGCAAGAATGGACTATGCATTGTTGTGGCCACAAGAGGAATTTAATGTCGTGTACCTCATTAAGATGTAGACCAGGAGCAAAGAGATCAATAAGAGGTGAATATGAAAATATTTCTCCTTGCCCAAGACGCAGCTACCAACTCGTGCTGCGGAGTTGTTTATCCATTCCTAAGGGTTGATTTCCACTGCCGCGTAATTTTTACGTGCGTACGTTCGTAAAATTTACGTTCGCAAATAAAATAGAGGCAATATATGAAAGGTCGCACGTAAGCGTAAAAGTAGAACTTCGCTCAACTTCACGCTTAAGTTCAACACTTTATATCTTACCTCCATTTTATTTACGTGATTATAGAATTTACGTGCGTTAGCGTGCGTAGCCAAAAACGCGTCAGTGGAAATCAGCCCTAAGACTGACGTGCCAGGTCTATCATCCCGCTCTAAGGCGCTATCTGGAACTGTGTTTGGAAATACCATTCGTTACTGGCACTGCTAATTGCCAGCGTGTAATTGGACTTGGTCCAATGTGTTAACATTCACGGAAATGTAAAACTGACAGCGTTACCTGCCTTCGGAGCCCTCAGCGGTGCTGATATCACTGGAGTTACTTGCGGTAATGAATGAATGAATGAATGAATGAATGAATGAATGATAACTTTATTTATACACGTTTAAAAACATCAGTCTAACATAGAAAATTAATTAAATATTCTCATTTCTGTTTTACATATTTGTCGTGTGGGAGTACTGATCAGAAAACCATCTGTGGGAACTTCTCTTAAATAGACCTAAGGACTTTGAAGTACGTATTTCCTCAGGAAGATTGTTCCACAGAAGAGCGCCACTGTAACTAACGCTACTCTTCAGGTAATCAGTTCTTGGTTTGGGGAGCATTAATTTTTTCTTCGCGTTGCGAAAATAATAATTCGGTGTTCTTGGGGCAAACAAATTACAGAGATTAGCTGTGGCGAGATTATCAATGCACTTGTACGTTAAATTAGCCTTTCGTTTAGCCCTTCTAACCAATAAATTGTCCTAACCAAGCGAGTTAAGAAGAAATCTGGAACTAGTATCATAGCTAGATTTGGTGATAGCTCTGATGGCACGATTTTGAAGTTTTTGAAGTTTCTCACTAAGCTGTTGGGTAAAGCCATCCCATACAGCGCTGCAACAATCGAAGTGCGGCTCGACAAGACCTTTCTATATATTAACTGTAGTGTGCATTCAAACAAATGGCCTGACCCGCTTAAGAGAACCGATACCAGAGGATACTTTTTTAGAGATTTCATGAATGTGGGCCTTCCACAAAAGGTTCTCATCAATGATAAGCCCGAGAGATTTGCTTTGATTGCTTTGGTTTATTGGGACACCGTCTATATGAATGTTCATTGTGTAGTCATTGAGCGACTGTAGTTTCTGAATGTTATAGTGAATGACCGTTATGTGAATGTTCATTGTGCAGTCATTTAAGGACTGTAGTTTCTGCCTCGAGCTAATAACTATAAACTCTGTATTGGCGACATTGAGATTTAACTTATTAGCCTTGAGCCAGCCTTCAATATATTTCAGGTCACTATTGATTTGTGACGCAAGATCAGGTATAGTAGCTGCAGAAAAGGTAACATTAGTGTCGTCGCAAACAGGGGTCTTTCTTGCATGAGCATGCGCGACCGCTGACTTGTCAAAGAGCACGCGACCAGTGACAGCGACCGTGCTGCGTAGTCATAGGAACCAAATTGTTCACTTTGAAAGCTTGCTTGAAATTGAAATGGTAGCAGGAACTTAGGAAAGACCTTCGTTGTACAAAATAAGTAAAGATCTGTTGATTTAAAGTGGAGACTGATGCGCTGAACGAGGTGAAAGAGCAAGTTTCTCAAGGATTTCTGACACGAACATGGCTGCTTGTTGTTGTTTGGCGCTCGACTCGTGTCTTGATTGCCCTTTAAGAACCGCAAAGTTTGGTATAGAATGCATTGCTGATGCGTAGCTATTGAGCAAAATGTTCTTTATTTAGTGTTTGTCTATAAATCGGATGTAAGTCAGTTTCTCGATGCCGTAGAGGATTTCTGTCAATAATTTGTTAATAGCTAACGTAGCCATATTTCGGGAGTGGATTAATAACGATCAGTGGGCGACTACCACGCCGTTTTCAGTTGGAATAGAAAGTTTTTGCCTTAAGTATTTTAGCGATACAAAGTTTGTTTATAGGAAAATTGTAGAACTTCTTGTTTTTGAGTGGACTAACATTGTAATGCATCTTTTACAGGAATTTGCTTTTAGCCAGAACTTAAATGTTCTAATGATTTTTAACTTTTGGTCGGCATCACATGTTTACTGTACTTCTTGGGAAACCTAACCGTTTGTTTCATCAAAATCGGTCACAAGATTGGACTTTAATTTCGGCCCTATTGAATGCAGTTTTGACTGTGTCTCATTGATATTCATTTTTTTTATTGTTAGAGTGACTACCACCAACATCTCACCAGGTGACTAATCTACGTCTCGTGTGCTCTTAATTTTGCAGCTTTAAAGTGCTGGGAAAATTGTAGAACATATATTAATTCACTGCTGAACTGAACATCGGCTTTCGCGCACTTCGAACCCACCAGCTGAAATTTGCTATGTTTTTTTTAAAAATATTTCTCTTCCTTTCCCATTTCAAAACAAAGAAAGGTGAAAGTGTTTACTTGCATCAACAAACGTTTCTGCACTTTGTTTAGACTTTGATGAGGTCAGCGCAATCCTCCAGGCACTACATATTCGCGCGCCGTCGTCCAGGTCAAGTGGGGAGATGAAATTTGATAGTAGCTCGTGTATGTTAAAGCCGGTCTACTTCGCTTTTGTTAAGACCATGTTAGAGCCTTTTTTTGCAAACTACACATTTTGTTAAATCACGAGCACATTCGCCAAGACCAACGAGCAAAATAATCGCTATTTGAGACGCGCCATTTTGGTGAAGGCAAACCCTGTGGTGAGCCTCCATGCACATCGCTTGTTCAGCGGTTGCGCATGCTCATGCAAAAAAGACCCCTGTTGTCGTCGCATACATTCTAGGGGAGCCCACATTCAAACAATTTGGTAGATCATTTATATAGATCGAGAAAAGAAGAGGTATGTCAAAATTTAGAGGACACGTGCTAGATATATGATTATTTACATTACACCTTTGCCTACGGTTAGTTAGGTAAGATTTAAACCATTTCAGGGCGTCTTGATCAACGCCATACCTAGTAAGCTTTTTTAGAATTATCTCGTGGTCAATACTGTCAAAGGCCTTTACAGGTGTTGAAGGCCTAAATGTAATAAACGACCCTAAATGAAATAACATTTTGTCTTAAATGTAAGAACGACTTGCCCCAAATGCAATAAACTCTTAAGCTGCCAATTACAGTAATCAGACTCGAATAAGTGTCGCCCTCAAATAAGCGCCGCATTTAAGGGGGGGGGGGGGAAGTTAATTAGTATTCCTGTAAATACGGTACTAAGCGGTATTACTATGGTATTAAGCACCACTTTCAAATAAGCGCCGCATTGTTGGAGAAAAAAGTTAGTAAGCGCCGCGGCGCTAATTGGCGTAAATTCGGTACATTTCCTTACGCACTGTGAAACTTAACGTTTACAAATAAATTGCTTGTAAACGACAAAGCAACAGTATTTTTCTAAAAAAGCGATATTCATTTCGAGACAGTTATGCAAACCCTCGACCTCTCGGGTTTGCATAACTGTCAAGAATTCTCCCAGCCCCTCGAGTGTTTATATCAGGCTATGCAAACACAGGAAAAAAGTTTTCTATTGCTTTCATAGAATAACTTTCCTGAGAAAAAAGAAAAACTCTCTGTTTAGGTTACTGATTAAAAGAGAACTTCTTACCAGTCGCGAAGTCTTGTACACGAAGCTTAATGTACAGTTCTTGTTTTGCAATAAAGATGCTTTCCAAAAAAGGGTTTTTCTCGCTTAAACTGTAAGCTTAAACGAAAGAAACATTGGCACAGCATGTTTGTAAAGATTTTCCAAGTTTCATCCGCCGAGGGAAAGGGTAAATAAAGTAAATTTGTCGAGGTTTCAACTGTGTGATTAACGGGCGAAGAGCAAAACATCTTGACTCCACACATGTTTACATATTCTCAGGTAAACACATCTCTCGGCCAATCAGAGCGCGCGAGTATTATCTTAGTTATTTATAAACGTTGTTATCAGCCGTACAGTAGTCTTTAGGGCCTGTTTACAAGCAATTTATTTGTAAACGTTAAGTTACATAGTGCATAAGGAAATGTACCGAAGCTTATTAAATTTTTTCTCCAACAATGTGGCGCTTATTTGAGGGCAGCGCTTAAAACCATAGTAATACCCCTTAGTACCGTATTTAGTGAATAAGCGCCGCGGCGCTTATTATATCCCCCCAAATGCGGCCTTTATTTGAGTAATTACTGTAATTTGCAACTTAAAAGTTTATTACATTTAGGAAAAAATGTTATTACATTTAGGACTTTATAACATTTAGGACAAAATGTTTAGGACTTTATTACAGTTAGGGTCTTTTATTACATTTAGGCCTTCTACCTTCTTCAAATCAATAAAGATTACACTATTAAGAAGACCTCTACCAATATTGACACGCCAGCTATCGTTTGTCTCCAACAAGGCAGTAAGAGTGCTGTGTAACGAGCGGAAAGCAGACTGGCCGCTGTTTAATAAACCATAAATTGAAATGAATAAATTGGAAGTGTTTAGAAAATCTCAAGTGCTTTGGCTTTGGGGCAACAATGCATCTACCTGAGTATGCAAAGTGTGTTACACTTGTGGGAAAGTATTTCTGCCAACTTTGTCAACCTGGAATAAACACTTGACGCAAATGATGGACATAAGGTGGCAGATGTCTCCCTGAACCCACTGCCAGATTTAGTTCGGCCAAAACCAGAAAGGAGAAAGTGTCAGATTGGAAAAAGAGATTGATAAATGGATCCTTGTTGTGACGAAGCAAGCCACCACATCTAAAGCAGTCATCCAGTTGGTATTAAAACTGTGAGTGGCTCTTAAGAAAAGCAATGCGTGGAAAGTCAATGCAAACGCCAAAAAAACCCGGCTTTAACTGTACCTACCTTCTCTGTTCTTGTTATGATGGTTGATGTGATTGCATGCGAAAATGTCTATGAAGATGATGATGCGCTACAAAGTGAGTACAGTCGAACCTCTACTAACAGGCACCTCTTTTTGTCCAGGTGGCGGACAGCAGTCTATGCATTGACTCTTGTTTAAAGTCAAGAATAATCATGAAATTTGATCCGTATGGCGCGTTGATGATTAATCGTGGCAATAGTACTTTGATTGTGTTCCATCTATACAGTTGCGGATTGCGCGAATAAACGAATGCTGCAATCCTTGCTCGTTTTGTCACGTTAACATTTTGATTCAAAACATTGGAGAGGTTATTCAAGCATAACGTTTACGTCATATGGCAAACTCGAATTTGTACCACGTGACCAAGTTTCCCCTTTACTTGTCGTTTACGGTTCATTATTTCTACACATAATTTAGTAGTTTCACGCAATTTTGAGAAATTTTAAACTTGAATCTGACGTTTACCGTTTGCCGTCTACGTGAAACTTAAACTCACTGTTATTCAATTTTTTTGGGCATTTCATCTCCATATATATTTTAACAATTAATGAATGAGGCTGAGTATCTTATGAAAAATTATGGAGATCAAGGAGGGTGTTGCGAGGCGGATAACAGCTTCCGAGATCTCCATAATTCTTCAAATGATACGAAAGCCGAATTCAATAATTGCTTTATTATTCATTCAAAATAATTCCTATTTTAAAAACACAGCTAAAACATGTTTGCCTCCATCGATGTTAAGTTCATCTTCGATAGTGCACGTTTAAGGTTGTTCAGCTCCACAAATATTCTCCAAATAGCAGTTGTCGCCCTTCGAGTTGTCTTCTCGCTGTTCTTGCCATGTTTTTAGCTATTGTTTTGCCTACTTCTTACTCTTGAAACGAGTGAAATGTCAGCCATTGTTGTTTTCACAACCAAAACAACTCAACCTCGTCCCCAGGTCGTCTCGGTTAACGATGCATTAACCTGCAAGAAGGAGCACTTTTGACGTCATCGGTTGATTAAACGCAAAATTCTTCCAAATTTGGTCGTCAGTAGCTGGTTATGGTGAATTATGTGTGTGCTTTTAGCCAATCAGAATCGGGGAAATATTTTGAATGAATAATAATATACATTATGGGATACATTAGGCATGAACTTAGCACATTACATGTTGTACTCCGTAAAAAGAGTGGTCATATTTCATCCCTGCTCCCCGGCCACCACGATTGATCCGTTGAGAGAAAATTTTCGTAAATATGCTAAGTTCTTTTTGTTTCTGCCAGAGCTCTTGGTTTCTGTAAATGAAAATAGGTGAGATGATACGTTATTAGCCTGCGTCACATACATAATATTAAAATCCCGGTTAGTAACGCGGGGCTGCGAAGCACAGACTCAACGAATTACCGGACGAGCGTTTCGAAGTTCCTTTCATCTTGACTGGCAAATCGACAATGGCCTTTTAACAGGCCAATCATAGCACGTACTCAAATCTTGGTACAGAGGTGGGGGCCCAGAACAAGGATATCGGCGCTGTTTCTTGGACGGACTTAACCAACTTTCGACTTCCGGTCACGTGACCCCGCTTATCATCTTTATCAATTTAAGAAAACTATGTTGGGCATCTCAGGCTATTGAAACTGGTGATAGTTTATTTCAAGATACCTCCAAACGACCAACTTTCAGTCGTTTGAGGGTTTAGCCTCGTTTTTATGGAAGGGAACATTGCGTACTTTTTAAACGCCCAGCAAAAACCTTCAGCATTGAATACAGAAGTGCCCCCAGTCCCCCTTAACACATCTGCGCCGGTCGCATGAAATCATCACGAAATTTCCAGGGAATCATCTGGCCTTTGCTCCTAGACCATATGGGAATATGAAGCACGTTCTCCCTATTGAACGTGATTCTCCTAATCAATGTTATAATTCAACTTGGAAGCGATCAAGCCGTCGTCTTCAAGTTTATCTCGATTATCAATTCATTCCATTCAGATTTTATCAGCTTTATTATGTAGTGCTGCTTTCAATGAATCAACAGAGCTTTTATATAACAAATATACAATCGTCTAAACTGACCCTAATTTGCTTCATCATTCGTTAAAGATCACTGGAAACTAAGCAGCAAACAAGGAGCAAGACAGCTTTTTAGTTAAATTTCTTAAATGTTCGTAGGGAGGTGTGGAGTATGGTTTGGATTCGTCCATGGATGTTCATGTCTTGTTTAGCAAAATCCTGATGAAATCATCTCAAATTCTATTTACTTACGAACAATTGAAGAAGTTGTAAATGTACTCGTCACAAAGCTTCTTAAAGGAGCTGTGTCACGAAATTCAGCCAAATTAGGTAATTACAAAATGCCCGTTAAATTAAGAAAACGTAAAAATAACCGCTTAAAACATTAAAGGAAGGTTAAAATATTACAACAGATACAACAGATGCCATGGATGGGCAAAACTGAAGAAGATTGAAACGGATTGAAATTAGGGTTTTTGAAAACTGTTCAGCCTAACAGTTTTTCAAAGTTGATCTCCGCTATTAATGCTTAGGAGACATATTTGTTTGTCTCGAATCTCTACTTGTGTCTCTTTGCTTACCGCACTTTAAGTTTCATAGCGATTGAGGGCGAGTAACTGGCAAAATTAAACAAAATGAACTGGACTGCCGTGACACAGCCCCTTTAAGGGGACCTTGCTGCAGATGTTTTTGTGAGCAATAAGTTTATGTCTTGGTAAAAGCTGTCGTTTGGTTAATTTGTCTTTATGTGGGAAGATGAATTTTTCCTCCACGGATTGTTCACTCATAACGAAAGTGAATATGTTTCGCTATCACTGTATAATTATCTCGTTTTCAAAAGAATAAACAAACGTTAAAAGAGAAAGGCATTCTACAATTGAATGCTCTCCAACACGGATCAATTTCTGAATATTCATTCAAGCTAAATGTCAGAGTTTCTTACCTCTCGGGTTTTGGTAATTTGAAGAACATTTCCACTCACTTTTGCAATTGGTTTCAGTGTAAAGAAGTTCTATTACAAAAACTCTAGAAAGTTCTTCTTTTTTGTGTTCAATTATAGGAGGCTTTGATGAAAGTAATTGACGAAAATCCCAGTTTAATAAACACAACTGTACTCGTTATATTATATACGCACGCGTTCAGTAAACAGAGGTATTTACCATTGCGTCTCAATAGGATTTAGTCAGGGGAAGCACGCGCGCTATAATATTTTAAAAAGTTTGTAGCCTTCGCCATCCTATGAGGAAAAAAATGGGACAAGATTTTGTACTGACATGAGTGATTTATAGTGAAGCTTCAATTGTGGAAACTTGCCTTGGACGCTGAGGCTTTAGCTGCTTCAAGTCACATGTAAAGCAATCAACAAAGAGTTCCATGCACTCTTTTCGGAACTGTTCATTTGACAGTCCATAAATTATGGGGTTTATACAAGCGTGAAGTGGGTCAAGAATTTCTGCGAATTTAAAGATCACTGTTGCGATCTGTAATTCCTGTTTACCTCCAAAATCAAGCAAAAGCCAAGCGATTTGTCCAGGCAGCAAACAAATCGCAAACAGGATCACAATTATAGCGAGTGTTTTGATAACTTGGATATTTTCTCTTCTTCTCTTATGTGCGGGTAAGGAGCTTTGAGGAACAGTTGATCGCCAGAGATAGATACCAATCCTAACGTACGCCACACCAATGATTAACAAAGGTATCACGAACTGTAACATGAAGAGAGAAATGGTGTACGCTTTTCGGTGATTTATGGACGGCCAATTCTCGTAGCAGATCCCGTTGTTAGTTTTAGAGACGACCGATAAAGGAAGGACTATTATTGAGGATGAAAACCAGATAATGGTGATCCAAATGTAAGCACTTCGCATCCTCATCTTGGGTCTAAAGGGTTTAGTGATCAACCAACAGCGATATATTGCCATGGAGGCGATGGTGAAGATGCTCAAGAAATAAAAGCCTGTCGACAGAGGTATTAAAAGTCGGCAGTAGTACAAGTTTTGCCGAATCGCTTTGAAGTGACTGTAGATATTAATTGGCAGAGTAGCTGCAATGAAGGTTATATCGGAGACAGCAAGATTCAGAACGAAAAGTCTGGGAATTGATCTTTTGTGTTTGTTGCTTGACATCACTGCAATTACCAAACTGTTACCTCCAACCCCTAAGACAAGGTAAGCAATGTTAAAGCCAAGTTTCACATTTCTATCCGCCGTACTTGGTAAGTCATGATCGGAGTCTGTGTTGTTAAACATCGTTGTAAACACCTCTTGTTAAAAAGTCAAGGTATAAAAGGGCTTAAAAGGCATTCCTTTACCAACTTGTCACGTTCTTAGTTTTTTTCAATTTAGCCTTGTTGTTTTAAGTAGTGCATTCATTAGCTTTGAGTGAAGACCGAATATGTACTGTTAGGCACACAGCGGAGAATATCGACAGCTGCTTTGTCGGATGAAACATTTAACTTATTCTTTGGGAACAGAGTGAACAAGATAATCAATCGAGCGCAACATTACAAATACCTAGAGAGCTGTGATAATTGATGCGAATCTTATTCTTAAAGAACACGTGGATGAGCTGCTGGTCATGATTTCTAAACAAATCGGCGTCCTAGCTCAGTGGAATAAGAAATGTCTACCTGTTGACGCAGTCAATAACGTGTAGAAATCTCTTGTTTTTAAGACCGTTGTGAAGACCACACTGACAGAATAATGCGCTGGAAAAGCAAATTAGACGCGACATGCATACTGTGAACTCCCTGTGAACTTGACATTCCAAGACATCAATCGGTCCCCAACATCGTGCTTTGAAAATGACTCTCAGTTAAGGCTTTAAAACGATCCAAAATATACATATATATATTAAATTTCAAAAATTGGTAAGCTATGCACAAAAAAGAGATTTAAGCTCAACAGAAACAAAGAAATACTAATAATGAAAACTGAATGCTTATTATCTTTTTTTGACATCCACATTAGACTTGAGATGTGACTAAGACCTCGTTTTAAGGCATAACGGCAACATGGCCAGCTCATCTTCTTTTCTACCAATACCAGTTTGCTAGCAAGAACAATAAAGCGGTAAGAAAATTGTAGAAGTTGACACTCGAGTGTTATACGGTTATTGTGAGGATCGTTACAGATCTAGAAAAAGTCGCTATTTGGAACGCTTATCCAGGCCATCAACGATAGATGTGGACAAACGGTGCATCAGTGATATTTCGCATCAAAAATCAAACTAACGAACACCACCTCGTCATTTACTGACGTGTGTCATAGGGCTTGGCACCCGCTTCTAGAAATTCCCGGTAACTTTACGGGCCCGAAATCAAATATTCAAATCAAAATCTTAAAAAAAGAGAGCGCGGGACCCAGCTAACAAACTAGTCCACTTATTATGTTCTCTGCAAAAGAAACCTCCATCGTGAATGTAAACAATAGGCTTTCCGGGACAGTTAGCTACCAGAAATATTGAGAAACGGGCTCACTGATTCAGTAGGCCTACGTCAAGCGAGAGTAACATCTAACCCGACCTACGGGGTTTGCCCGGAGAGATTTGCAAGAATTTGTACATCAAAGCTGGATCCTGATTATACTCATAAATTCCGTTTTTTTTCGTCCCGACTTGAGCAGCAAGGCTTCAATCCCTGTTCGGCTTCTTTAGAAGTTTATTATATTCTTCAACGGTATGGTGCAATCACCCGTAAGTATAATGCTGCACTACGGGAGTTACGCTCATTCACGCTATTTACTATCTTTTTTTTTCACATCCGAATAATTGAGTTCCAAAACTATTGTTAGAGTTTTGTTATTTAAGACTACATCTAGTTATTGAAATTGTTTTCTGTCGTCTGTTGTAACGGATGGCACGGATGGAAATGGATTGAAACTTGAAAAAGTTGGGTCAACTTTTTCAAGTTTTTTCAAGTTTTAATTCTACACCTGCAAAAACCACCAAAAGTAAGGGTAGTGCTCCCGGATGCAATTTGTTTAATAGCTTCTTCATATCTCTAACGGAGAATTCATCTATAGTAAGTAATGACAACAGCACAGAAAACAGCAGTTTAAGGTAAAAATTCTATTGCACAATCGCGCCCAAGTTTTATTAGCGTTGTTTTCCTTTATAGTACTGAGTAAGTCCTGCTGACAATAATTGTGTTCCCATTGTGGGTGGCTTCTCTTTAAATGTTCTGCAGTTGGTATAGGATGCAAAAACTGCAGGAGATGAGACTAGCCTTCTATGGCTGAGTGCTGCCACCATATCCTTTATTTCATTTACTTACTGACTCGCGCATTTAGTTCGTCACATTTCAAGTTTGGATTGTTTTCTTAACTCATATGACTGCGCTCACATTGCAGGGGGCTCCTCCTAGAATTTTCTACAATAAGTAAAGGATTTAAAACCAGTTGTAGAAATGCGTGGTTTTGAGGCATCCTACTGCTGAACGCCTACAACAGTTAGATATTCGCGGGAGCAACAATGTTCCCTGACTTTGAATTTTAGGTTTCGGTTGTCTTCTCAGGATTTTTCTGGTATGCCTTTTATAGCTCACCTACGGTTTTCTGAATATAAAACAAAACTTAATAATCGCATTTAAAGAGACGACCTGTTTCCTCGCCTGATTTTTTCAATTGATAAAATTAATTTGGGTTCGCGCGACTTTTGCGTTGAATTTTGCATTTTCCCAAATCTGTGTCAGAAGATAATGCGTAGATGTATTGTACATTGAAAAACGTCAGTAAAGCGCTTCAGTGACTTTGTTACAACGCGCAAAAAAAGAGTTTATCATCTTTCGTCATACCGGGCATGGCGTACAGAGCCAAAGCCGATGTTAAGGTGGTTTTTGACGCTCTTCTAATTTTGTCATTGCAGAGTCAACGTGTCTTTAACCGTCAATTCTAGCTACTGCTTGCCATCGGGTTCACTTAATTAGACCGTCATTGGTCTAAAAGTCGTTAGGGGACACTGGTCCTTTAACTATTGGCCTATGTATAGACAAACGGTCTCACCGAGTAGCGGTTGATAGTTACCTTGTAACAAGGGGAAAGACCAAGGTAAGGGATGAGTTGGCAGCCAAGTTGCACAAGCGTACACTCCTATACGTTACCTATACTCGATCGACAGTTTACCGAAAAAATTGGCGACACAATACCAATTCTTCCGCTACTGACTGAAAAAGGCCTAACATATCACAATCGGGATACAATTAAATTTAATTGTGGCCACGTGACCGAGAATCGCCGCCCGCCTCGACTATCACCTGCTATTTGCGGGCGGAAATGGACTTCATGTAAATGTTAATTGTTATTAATAAAGTGTAATCAACCACTGGCAGTTTCTGATTAGTTGAGTAAAAGACAGTGAGGTCAGAAAGAGAATTCTCATTGTTATGCTGCACCTCTATGGAACACGCGTGGAATACTAAGATATGGGCGAAAATAATTTCCGCGTATGCGAAGAAGTGCAGCATAACCGGGTTTTCGTCGCTGAGAGGAGTAGGGGTGAGGAGGGGTGGCAAAAAACGCAAGAATATGCCTTCTTGGGGCATGAACGCATAGAAGCGCGATCTGATGATGGCAAAGCACTAAAAATACTACGCTTAATACCTAGGGGTGATGCAAGGTTCCCAGGAGGGCAAACGTGCTAATTTATGGGGGCCCCGCGCCCATTTCGGTGCAAAAATACCGATGAAAATAGCAGGAGAATTTTCATTGATATGCTGCACCTCTATGGTACACGCGGGGAATACTAAGATACGGGCGAAAATTATTTCTAGCCGAGCGCCGAATGCAGCCACTAAGCCAACAACCTCAGAAAAATCTTCATATTCCCCCCAGTCTCAGAAGCTCACCGTACGGGAACAGATCTTGGAGACGCCAGTGCTTGTGAAAAGGCCAAACACGCCACACGAGAAAACAACCTGGCGGCAGGTACGACGAGTGTAAAGGAGCGCTTATCTTCCCAACAAACTTCTGAAGAGACTAAGAATACCGTCTTGTGGCTAAGCATATCTTCTCTAAGAAAAGCACTTCAAAAATGTGGTGTAAGTAAAATCTATGATATACCCCAGAAAAATCGACGTTTGCGTGGGAACAAGGGTCGACTTGCCAAAGCCAATGAAATAGCCCGGACCGATGAGGGAGACGGGAGCGGATCGGCCCAATTGGAGGGCTCCCCTTTCAGTTACACCAGGAAGGATCGGATTTGACGGAATCTCGTGCGTTTTTAACCGAAGTTTAAACAGTTCCTAAAAACGAAAAGATTGGAAATACATTACCACGAAGGTAACGCACATATACCCTATATGACAGCTTTAAACAGAAACTGGAAAAAAGAAACAAATTAGGGGGAAAAGGGGAGACACCAACCAGGCCGATCCAGGAACTCCGTCACAGAAAGAGTATCGGGTATAGTTTAGAAGACCCCTCCAGATCGACCGGACTGATAGCAGGAGCAGAAGACCGAAACTAAAATAACAACATATTTCCCGAAGCGAAAAAAAAAAGAACACTCGAGAAAAACCAATTAAAACAAAGTGATAGGCCGATTTGCGTGACACCAGAGAGTATAAAGGAGATTAACCTACATAAATAACTACAAGCCCATAAAACTAAAACAATTGGCAAACGCCGAATAAATCTGGAACATAGTAAATATCCCAGGCAGCTAAGCCATAAAACCGCGGATGACTAATTTCCCAATAACAGGATGAAAGCGGCATCTTCGGTGCAAGAGTCCCCAAGTATATACATCGCGTACTGAGAGATGCCATGAATTCTAAATTCGAAGCAGAAAAAAAATGATGATAAACGCACGTGGCGTGAGTACCGGCAATGGAAGCTTTAACACCGCTTAAAAATGCCAAGAGAATAAAAAACGAGAAGACAATAGTGGTCGAGGTCATAAATTAGAAAGAAAACTCACATGTTTAACTTCTAGAACATAGACGAACAAACAAAGAAATAGAGAAGAAAATTTCCTAGACTGGAGCTAGTTGCGGGAAAGAAAACGTTAGCAACAACGAACGTAAATAAAAACGCAACAAACTACAGGCAAGAGAGAATGAGTTAGATCATTCTCTCTTGCTACAGGATATGCGAAGGGGCATGCATACAGAAAAAACACGGACCGCAAAGTATAGAAAATGTGAAATACAAGACCAAAATGACGCGCCGCACACGAGGACAAGAGAGCAACACACCATGAAAAAACGGTCCGAAAAAGGGGAACGACATACTGAATAAATAAGAGCAGAAGATGCCAAAAGCTAGACTGAAAGCGACACGAGCTACTAAAACTAAATTAGGAGAAGAAAATACCATAAAACCAGCCTGAAAGGGATAGTCGCTACGGGCTGAGGAAACCTAAAAGCGACGATGACTCGCAACGGAAATAAAAAATGAGGGAAAAGCACGTTATAAAGGCTAGTCTGAAAGCGTCTAACGCTAGAAATGCCGCTAATCTGAAGGCGACACACGCCATGAAAACAACTTGAAGGTGGTACACGCCTTGAAACTAACTTGTAAGCGACACACGCTATGAATACTAAATGAAGAGCAAAATACGAAAGACACCATAAAACTAGAGTGAAAGCTACAAACGTCAGAAAAGGCTAACTGAAAGGCGACACACGTCGTGAAAACAACCCGAAGGCGACACACGCCTTGAAAACAACGTGAAGGCGACACACGCCTCGAAAACAACTTGTAAGTGACACACGCTGTGAATTATACTTAACGGAGAGCAAAATACTAAAAAGACCATGAAACTAGAGCGAAAGCGACACACGCCAGAAATGGCTAAAGACAAAAAGAACACAAAAAAACAACTGAAAGCGGCCTACGTTATGAAACAACTCGAAAGTGACACACGCTATGAGAATGAACTGGAGAATGATACCCGCCATGAAATCCATTCTGAAAGCGACACATGCTATAAAAGGTAACTTGACGGAGGTATCGCAGCAGGGCGAACGGCTTCCAGAACATCAGGAGGGATGGCGACAGGAGCCTCGGCCATTGCTCAGCGACGAAAGAACGCGTTCATGCCCTCTTGGGGCATGAACGCAATATCCTTCTTGAATGAATGAAGAGTCGTGGATGAAAGGACAACAGACGTACCCTCTTACAATACATTTTAACATGTGAACAGTGAGCTCGGACGTTGGCAAAAGGCGCCGCACTGGCAGCCACCCTCAGTCCATTTATGAGCTTACTGTACCCACCCAACCCATGATGTGAATGATGTTATGTGTGAAGATTGACCACAACACCAGCGTCTACGTCCCCTACTCTTTTCGAACAGTGGTGTGGGTTCTTTTACGTCCCACATAGATTGCAAAACAGTCGGTTTTTTTTTCTCAAAATCAGTACAGAAATCGGTAAAGCGTGGCGTACGAGGCTTACGCGCGCGAAGCGCGCGAGCCTCACACGCCCGTAGGGCTTGTGAGGCGAGAGGAAAATCCGTATTTTTAGCGTCTCTCCCCAGCCTCACTCTCCGTTTTCAGCCTCGTTCAAGACCTTTTGTTTGACTGTTCGCGCTTACTTGAATACGCAAAAATACGGACTGTTTTGCAGTCTACGTCCCACAAAAGCCAGATAAGTGTAAGTGCTGTGAGACGGGACCTACGTTTTTTTTGTCCTTATCCGAGAAGACTAGAAAGTCTAACCGTTTGCAGATGTCATTACAAAGGCAGCACTTTCTTCTCAGTTATTTTAAGAGCCTGTGTGTTTGTCCGGCCGGGGTTTGAACCCGTGACCGCCCGCTCAGCAGACCGGAAATCTCCCAACTGAGCTGACCAGGCGGCGGTAATAAGTCTTGCATACTTATTAGCATTTAGTTATGGGAAGTCACCCCAGACGAGCAAGCTCGATGGGGAGGACACGTAGGTGCTATTGAAGTAAGCAGAAGGGGCGGGTGGGTGGAGGCGACTCCAACTAAAGTTAATCAAACTGACAACTGTGAATAATTAACACATGCTTATATACTATGCGCGAAGTCTAATGAATAATAATATTATAGTTCAATATCCTTCTTGCATACTTATTAGCATTTAGCTATGGGAAGTCACCCCAGACTGCGCCTGTCACTGTAGAATCCCCTACATAATGCCATGATGAACTCTCATCCTTCCCAATCCTTAACTAAATTGAACTCTCCCAACCCTAACTAATCCCAAAACCCATACGACAAAATCTTAACAAATCGCCACAAGTCGATAGGTTGTTGTCCAATACTCACCACTTGTTCAAGTCGTGAAAGTCCTGGTGTGTGTGCTTCTGCGTGTTTCAACTTGTACGAATGGTAAAAATGGTTAGATCAGCCTTTCAATTCGTGCGATTGGTACTAGTGGTGAATGGGTGATCTTCCCGTGTGATAACTTGAGGTATCACGTCTAGTTAAACTGCATCTCACTTGCACGTGCAACTGGAGAACACGCATCTGTACAGCCCCCGAAATGATCCCGACCCCGAAATGATCTCCAACCCTGAAATGATCCCCAAATCGACCCCGAAATGATCCCCATTTCTCTTCACGTCGACCCCGAAATGATCTCCAATGCAACATTGACTTAAGTTTCACTAATAATCTTCACTTGCCCACATACTTTAATGACAAGAATAAATAATAGTGAAAGATGTTACACACACGTCCTCCAGATGCTTTAGTCCAGATTTTCTGCTCCAGTTTCGTCTAACACTCTGTGGTGTTACTTCCGTGAGGAGCTATAAAAATTGAAACACCTTGAAACATTGCAAAGCGTTGGCTTTTCACCGTACTTTGTAAAATAAAAGTTTTCTATCAGTCGAAATAAGTTATAGTCAGAGACACCAAAAAATGATTCTCAAAGGTCTCAAAGAATCAGTGACAATCCGTCTATATCTACAGAAAACAGCAAAATGCTCGATAACCTCCATCTTTGACTTTAGACTCTACATAACTGTAAGTAAACGCATAATTTCGGACTACTGGACTCCGGAATGCGGAATACACCATTTATTGATTTTTATTGCTTCTACGCGCCAATAGCCTGTTTAAACTGCTTTATTGAAAATAGGCTGTAGAAGTCCTGTTATTTGAAATTTCAAGTTTCTTCTATGTTGGTATTAATTCCGATAATCGTCCTTTCTCAGGGAATTTGTTGTTTGTATTGAAAGCATTATAGTTGGAACCTCCTGCAAATGACCACCTCTCGTGAGCGACCGCGACCACTTTTACGGTGGCGGCTTCAAGTTTTTTCCATAGTTTTTAACGTCTTTTAAGCGGCCACCTGATTAATGGTCTTCTTTCAGTGTTCCTGTATCTACTGTGCTACCTAGAATATTAGAAGAACTAAACAGACAACAAGATTTACCTACAGTATACTGTAAAAGAGAGTATTATTATGGGTGATAAAAAGAGAGTAAATAGGTGATTTAAAGAAAGCATTATTTTGGGTGATGCAAATTGTAATCTTTTGTCACCACAATGCGGAACACTGAGTTCATTAGATCAACCAACGAGAATTACTACTAGCCCCAGAATAACACATATTTACTTATCATGAACTAGATATAATAACGAACCAAGGGGTATTGCATGCTGGCATTTCTGACCACAGTCTTATCCATGATGCTATTCATAAACATAAGCTAAAAGCTGATCCTAAAATAATGGAATCTAGACAATTCCAAAATTTTGACTGTGAAGCCTTCATTGAAGACATTAAAGAGACTCCTTTCCACTTTGCTTCTCTTATGGATGAGCCAAACGAGATGTGGGATGTCTGGAAATCTTTGTTTCTAGAAGTTGTAAATAAACATGCCCCGATGAGGAAAAGAAAAGTGAAAAGTTAATCTTCACCGTGGATAACATCTGAACTGAGGCAGAAGATGAGGAATCCCGACTTTTTACAAAAGCAAGCAGTTAAGCAGAATTCTTATCAAGCGTGGAACGATTATAAAAAGGCAAGTAATGAAGTAAATGTTAGTATTAAGGAAGCCAGGGCTAATTTCTTTAATGATAGCATTAAGAAACATAGTGATAATCTGAAGGAAACTTGGAAGGTAATAATTAGTTCCCTGGGACGCAAGCCTAAAACGACAGTTATAAAATTAATGAACTCGTTTATGAGGGCAAAGATTTTGCACAAAAGCAAGATATATATAACGGAACAAATGAATAACCACCTTCGTCCGCTTGGTAGTTAAGAGGCATCTGGTTTTCCGGATACTGTTTTGCAACCAGAAGATTTCTTAAGTAGAACCGATTCATATTGCTATTTTCTCCTTGTAAATGTAGGATACATTCACAACCCCAACTCTAATCTCAAACCGTCAGTAAGTTGTGGGCTAGATATTATTTCTAGTAGACTCTTAAAGCTTGTAGTCCGTATATCTCACAACTACATGTGATATTATAAACCACGTGCTGGAGACTGGAATTTTTCCTTATGATTGGAAAAAGGCAAAAGTACATCCTATTTTTAAGTCCGATAAAAGAAATATTCTAAGCAACTATCGGCCGATTTCTATTCTACCTGCCATATCGAAAATTATAGAAAGCTCAGGTGTTAGAGTATTTTCAAGCAGGCAATCTGTTAACTGAGTCTCAATCTGGCTTTAGACCTAATCATTCAACCTCTACAGCTTTGATAAGTACAGTAAACCTTTGTCTTACCAACATGGATGCTGGTAAACTTAATAGTAGTGTATTTATTGAATTAAAACAAGCCTTTGACACTGTTGACCATCTCCGGCATCTTACTACGTAAACTGTGTTGTTATGGTGTCAATGGTAATGCTTTTCAGTTGTTTAAATCATATTTGACTGATAGAACACAGAGATGCTATGTAAATGGCGTCTCATCCACAGAACAATATCTATCATGTGGCATTCCCCAGGGCTTTATACTTGGACCACTATTGGTTGTAATTTATATAAAAGATTTTCCTACATGTGTACAGCACACAACACCTGGTATGTTTGCCGATGATACTTATATAGCTACAGCTCATGAGGATATATCCACAATTGAATGTTCCTTAAATAGTGATTTAACTGAAGTACATAATTGGCTTAAGATAAACAAATTAAGTTTCAATACTTCTAAAACTAGTTATATGACAATTGCCTCCCGACAAAACCTGAAAGTGGCAAAAGCCAAGTTCATAAATCTAAAGATGGATGATAGACCTATTGAACATAAACCTTAACCTGGGATGAACTCTAACCTGAGATAATCAGATCAAACGAATTTCATCTAAAGTCTTGCGAATGATGTATTTAGCTAACTAAAAACAGTTGTAATAAAACAGTCATTTCTTTAAGTTCCGTAGGTTTTGCCGGTTCCGGCAGCTTCCGCGGTTCCGCGGTCTGCAGTTCCACAGATTAGTCTTACCCCAGGACGTTGCCTGCCGCTTTAATATGTTTTCCATGGTTTTTCCGCCAACTCACACCTTTGGGAGAATTTATGACAAGCAAATACAATTCGGTTTTCATACTTTTCTTAACTTGCCACTGGAGATACATTAATTTCCTAGTTGTTTTTCTTTTTGTGTGTGTAAGAACGGTAATGTTTCTGAATGAGTATCACACAACAAGGAGGCAAGGACAATAAAACTAATCCAAGACATCAGAAGGCATCTTCTCATTGCTGTTGAATGCCACTGAGCATTGTCACACAAAATTATGCACAGCAATGCACGATTGCACGCCGGGTTCAATTTCACTCAAGGGGGAATTTGTTTGCAGATTTAAATAACAACCACGTTTTCCCACGCATTTCTATCTTAAGACTGCCGATTAAATTCAGTCATTAATTTTTTCTACAATTGACGACTTCGCCATCGCAAACAGATCATCCGAATCAGATCATATTATATTGCTAATTTTGTTCTTAAGGCCAATCAACGACAACCACGACAACCACGGCAACAAGAACTTCAAGAAGGCAATATGAAATTTTCACTGTTGCTTAGGTTTACTTGCGTCAACGGGCGTAAATTTTAGTGGCTTTACGTGCGTCAAAAGAAAAAGAGGAACGGTATGGAAGGATTGCGTCGGCGTAAAGGAAGTTGAATATTGCTCGCAAGCCGTTCCCACGTTTGTTCATCCTCACGCCCGGTGACCCCTGTAAAATTAAGCCACAGTTGAAATAAGAATTCCAAACATTATTACCAGAGAGAATTTTACTCTCGAGAAAGTTCGGTCACATACATTAGCGCAATTCCCGTGGTGATGCCAAGATTCCCGCTTTTAAAGATTCCCCGTTTAAAAGATTCTCGCTTTTAAAGATTCCCCATTTTAAAGATTCCTGCTTTTAAATATTCCCCATTTTAAAGATTCCTGCTTTTAAAGATTCTCCATTTTAAAGAGTCCCCTTTTCCCATTCCCCGATCCCCGTTCCTTGTTTTAATGATAGCCAGTGTGGATGACAAGCGCAAAAGTAAGTTTTGCCGTGGTAGATGTGGGCCACCGTATAATACTGGATGCCATTTGCTTTCTACGTCCTTCAATTGCAGAAATTTCCTCTATCATCTGTAAGGATTCCTTTGAATCATAATCATCGACTTCTTCTTCTTCTGCAAAATAGACTTTTTCTCTGCTATCTTTGCTTGACAAACACACTTTGCTGAAGTGATTCATCTTCTTACAAATTCTTCATTGCTGAACATAAGCTGGGCAATCGGGGGGCTTTAAATGCCCTTTGGTCTGATCACAAAACTTGCATTTCGACGTTTTCTTTGGACCTTTAATTGTCTTGCTTAGAGTTGAAGGTCTCGGTTTCTTGCCCTTCTTGCTTTTACTTTTGTCTTGAACTAGTTGAAGCTCTTCATTCGACCGTTAGCTCTCATGCTGAAGCGACTTAAGCTGCTTGTTTGTAATCGGCTCACTTGATTTGCACATGTCATGGCTGGAACTTACCCAAAGATAAATCTTTCTCCCTGAGCAATCTAGCTTTTGTGCCGTTATCTTGTTTGCCAATGTCAAGCCTATGACGAATCATCTCTTTGGTGAGTGTTCCAAACTGTCAAGATGCTAGCTTCCCCCACCTTTTGACATAGCCGACCGTCAACAGTTTTCTCTGGTGTTTTAATACAGGAATTGAAAACAGGCCTTTCGTATACTATATTTCTTTTGGAAAGAAAATATTCTTCTAGCGCAGACAACGCTGACTTAATCGTGATTTCTTCATTGCCAAATTAAGATTAAGAAAGATTTGGAGACACTCTTTTCCCATGACAACACGGAAGGTCGCTACACGAATCGCTTGCATGACTCTTGATCCAAACCTCTTGCCACTTCGTACTCCTGTCCTTGCTGTTTAAAAAATTCCTATAGAAATGTGGTGGTGGCGTTTTTGGTCGTGGGAAAACAATAGAAATGTGGTGGCGCTGGGAAAACAATAGAAATTTGGCGGTAGTTGTATATAGTTTTACTATCTTTGAAGCAGTGTTAAGAAAAAATGTTGAGTGTAGGGTCGATGTGGCAACGATGTAGGGTCGATGTGGGGCCGATGTAAGGTCGATGTAGGGTCGATGTGGGGTCGATGTGGTCGTGGATGGAAATACTCATAATAAAATGAGGAGGAGGAGAGAAACGTAGTAAAAACAGATATCTAGCTTTCTTTGACTATTTTAATAGAATCTTTAATCTAATCTTTTTGCAATTATTCTAATAAAGGGTCATAAAGTTGATTTCTTGTGTCTTAAGAATCGTGTCTGATTTTATTGCTAGCAATTATTAGTCGCGTGTTTCAATTGATCCTTGTTAAGTTATTAATTGGTTTTTTATGTGTTTTATAATAATACGTCAAGATGCTCCCTTGGGGTTTTTACTGCAGAGCTAATTTGTATGCAACGGTGGGATTGTGAACTCGCATAATTACCTGACTAACGGCGCGTGAAACGCTGAGACTTTAATAGTTTTTCATTTCCTCGAGATAGAAAGGAGAAAATGGTTTTGTAAAAGTCAGGCAAACTTGAAATAAAGAGTTTTCAGCTCCACTTTGTGTATATGTGCGTGTGTTTTGTTTATATATCCGAGTTTTAGCGCCAAATAAGATATAGTAAGCCGTTTCTAGTGTTGCTAGATGACCGCTTTCTTATTCCTTTTAATAGACGGTCTGAAAACCGGGCTCAAGTTACTTAACGGGCGGCTGAGGTAAGCCTATTGTGCCTATTGTAGTATTCGCTCATTAGTAAGCCTATCCACTTCATAAGATATGGAGGAAGGCATTTTTTCCCTAGGTTATAACAATGGGTGACTTCATAGACTATCCCTAAACTTTTCTTACCTATCCCTAAACTATCCTTACCTATCCACCAACGGAGCTTATCTTTGCTGAAGCATGACTACTGATATATGGGGGTAAAAGCCTTAATTTAACGACTCATTCAAATCAGGAAACGTTGAGAGGGAAAATCGAATTGGCGACATTGAATACTTTATTAGTTGATTGCGCCCAGATAATCTCTCAGTGAATTAAAATTTCAGATGGCTTTTCTGTTTGTTGCACTGGCATCGTAAAGTTAGCTAACTAATTATGCATACAACAGGCAAAATAGCGATTTTCACAGGGGGCCCCCGTATCTTCCACGAAATTTAATATTTTGACCTGATATTTTCTCACATAAGTCAACTCCTGATGCCTAACATTTGTGCCGAGTTTGAGCGAAATCGGTGATTTGAGCATTATCACCCCTCCCTGGGTTCTGCCTAGTTGTCTCATGGACACTCATCCCTCGTTCTTTTCTCTGAAATCGCACGGAAACGCTTGCTACGCAGGCTATATGGACACACTCTTAATAAACCGCCACAACTTCCAAAGAGAGAGTGGATCATTCAATCTTCAATCACTTATTAATTATTGTAGCACGGCATCCTTGTAAATTGGACTATTTTAACCTTCACCAGGAGCCCATCAAATTTGATGGGCTCCTGCCTTTACTATAGGTAGAGCAGTACAACATTGTATCAGGTAGTATCTATATTTATAATGTTTGTTGTAACTCCTGAAGGATTGGTCAAAGTTGACTTGACTAGTGACTTAAAACAAAGAGAATTAGTTTCGCGTCACGTCATTCGTGTGTCTGTACTCTAATAGATTATGGGCAACGAGTAATGACAGCACGCGGCGGAGCATCCTCTAAATTGTAAAAACGCTCATTGACCTTAGTTCTCGTAAGAAATTGCTCATGCATGCAGTTATTGTAAGAAAGAGCATCGATAAACGTTGCCATAATACGTGCCTGCATTACCTGGGAGGATTTTTTATAACGTTGCAATAAGACGCGCGCTCATCACATTGAAATTACAATCGCAATGATAAAATCCGACAAGCAAGATTGATTTAAATAAAATATAGCCAAAAATACATAAAAAAAATAGAATTCTATAGAGAAGGAGGTTTTAACTGATTAATTCCTCCACACTTTTTCCATTATATTTTCACCCTTCCTCGGATCTCAAACTGTAACGACTTTATTTCATGATGGCAATCAAATTGCTTTACTCGAAAGTCGTGTCTAATATTGTTGAAATAGGTTACGAGTTCTTTTTATTTTTTAAATCGGGTAGTTCAGCAGAAAACGTGAAACATCACGTTTTAACTCAGTATAACAAATACATATCTTAGTCTCAATGCATACGTGCAAATTTTTGCTCTAAATATACTGATGCCCTGGCAGCATCCACTATCCATAAGATATAAGGATAATGTAATATTTTTCATATTTTATATCATCATTGGAATAAGAATCCACTTATTTTCTTTGCTACTTAAAATGAGTGCAAGGCCCTAAAATAAGCTATTGGAACAGGGATACCATGCCCTCTCTTTCCGCACCTTCGTGTACACAGCAAATCTCCTTTCTTCCACACACTCACAAAAATGATCAAGATTGTTTTAAAGCAACTTCGACGGCGACGGCAATTGGTTTAAACTTGCAAAGCAACAGCTATGCACGCACATCACATTGACTGTCGGTCGTGTGTAAACACACAACGACAGATTTTTCTTTCTGCGACCTCTACCAGTTCATTTCCAGGAAATACGTTTTCACTTGGCAAATTGATTGAGTAGAAATAAAGAGAAAGAACGCAGATTCAGGTAAGATGGTCTTTGACTTCGACCTCGTTGTTGCGTTAAGTTCTCCCATGGCTCGGTTACCTGAGTTTCTCGCTTAAACCTAAACAGTTATGCTCAACTATTACACTATAGTGAGCGTATCAACGGCCTCCTCTTTTGAGTTCAAAGGTTCTTTGAATGTTGTAGGCTCAGAGCAAATTATGTCAAGTTTGGTACTTGTTCGCTCTCCGTTGAGTGGTCGCCTAGAATCATGACGTCCCTGCTGTGACGAACTTTCAAAAGGACGTAAAATCTGAAACTCTTTCAAAATTGAAAATCTGCAACAATAACACAGATAGGACAGATATTTGACGTAACCACGCCTAAATTGCTTAGTGATGCTTCCGTATACAAGAGGGTTAAGACAGCTGTGAAACACTGTAAGAACGAGTGAAAACTTGAATATCACCTTGGCAATTCGCTGCTGATGGGTGCTCCCAAAGTCTAGTAACATCCATCCGACCTGGCTCGGTAGCATACAGACAGCAAATATAATAACTATGATCGCTAAGGTTTTTGTAACTTTAAAGTTTTCGCGCCTCCTCGCCCGATTTTCCGGGCCATTGGGAGTCTTTTTTCCACGACGACCTGGGCAGGAGCGGTTGAGATCCAATCCGATTCTAATATAGGCTACAGCAATGATTGCTAACGGAAGAACATATTGTAGTACAAACAACGCAGCGGTATAGGCGCGTCTGTGGTCCAAACTCGGCCACGTTTCCACGCATTCCTCCGACTGCTTTGGTTTGGTTACAATCATTAGAGGGAGAACATTAGTGAGCGACAGAATCCACAGCACTATAATCCACAACACAGCTGACTTCTGACGCATTTCCTGTTTGAAGGGATTTAAAATCACGTGACATCGATGGATTGCCATTGACGTCAGAGTGTAGACGCTGACAAAAAATGAAACTGTCATCATCGGGCGGATAAAACGACAGAAGAACGCGTTGACGGGGAGGGAGTGAAACATACCGTAAATGTGAATGGGAAGGAAGAAGATTAGTGTAAGGTCCGATACTGCCAGATTCATGATAAACAAATCATTCACTGTTTTCTTGCCTCGTTTCGCCCAAATGACAATTAAAACGAGGAGGTTTCCAATCAGTCCAATCACAAATGTTGCGATATAAAATCCCAGCCGCACGTCCCTTTCTAATGAGCTTTGCTCAGCGTGCGTGGAGTTGTCCTGAGACATGCTGTCTTCTGAGATCGTATATGGAGTCCTCTGTGTAGCTGATGGCTTTCAGTGGATCACTCTTCAAGAAGCGTTCTTATGCTTCCAAACCCTACTCTTTATTGAAATGGAACCTAGAAGAAGAAAAAAGTATTTTAACCTTTTGGTAACTACCGTAAGATGCTGATGATCACGTTGTCACTTATAACATTATATAATATAGTACACACTATCCCCCGAAGGGGGTGATGTGATCAGTGTTGTTTTAGTATTTACCAAATCAGTTGGATAAAAATGAAAAAAGTAACTTTTTTGTAAATTAAAAACATCACTTAGTAGGAAGTGTGTTTACAATTTACAAATATTTCGAGTATTTTGTCAGGTGCGTTTTTATGATCTTGTTGCAAATTCAACAAGAAAAGAAGTTTCTACCTACCAGTAAACAACGACAAGCTGAAGTTCGTCGCTTTCTTGGTATTTGCTTGTACGACTGCTTCATTTATCGCTCAAATTTCGTCTTCCATAAATTTCTCGAAACGAGACGCCATCTTAGCTTGGGGTCGCAAAACACTGTGAATAGCCAAGGATATTCCGAGTCACGGTAGCCAATCAAAACGCGCGAAATTGCTATTCACTGATTTGGTAAATACTAATAATCTTTAGAACAGGACGCTTGAAGGCTATTAAGGGAGATCTTAATACATAAGCAATCAAATCAATCTGCGCGTAAAACGTAGTAGTATATATATTATGTCTAATGTTAATATCCCCTGCTTGTCAGGATTAGTCAGTTTCAGATACATCTGACCAGATCTTGGTTTAATTAATCGATCTGTTAAAGCGCACTCACTTCTGTTCTATTTTTTGTTCAGTCTTAAATGCCCACATTTATATTGCAAAACTAATAACGTTATGTTTTAATCTCCGATAAACTGTAAGTTTATAAAACTAATCAACTTTTATGTCAGGGACTCAGCGAGGGATAATTGGAGTTGCTGAATGAAATGTCGGCCGTGTAGTCTCTTTGGCCTCCGCCATTATACATGAAATGATTCACTCTTACGTAGAAACAGAGTTTCGCCATAACGTATTAATTTAATATAAGACTTTCTTTAAACCATCACTAGCTGCCTTTCAATACAAAACATAACAGTTGCTTCATCCTTTCTAACCAACAAGATTATCATCTCCGTTTAGCCATTTAACTTTACCCAGAAATAAAATATTGTTAGTAATTTCAAGGATGATAAATAAACCCTCTCTAGTATTATAGACGATGCCAGTTCTATTTTTTGATGGCATACGCCGAAAAACAAAATGTCTGCAAAGGTATTGAATAATTTAATTTTAAATAATTCCACAAAAATAAAAATTTGTCGAGAAATTCTGTCGAGGCAGAAATTCATTCGACTTATTCTCTTTCTAGATTGTGGCAATTTTAAGAAACAAGTCCGTCACTAATTGTTGGAATAAAATGTAAGATAAACAGGCCTTGTTTGAATTACTCACATGAACAGCTGCAAATAAACTGCCGCGCAAGTGTACGTTGTAGTGCGTTTTCCTTTCCTTTTCTGGCAGTCCAGACGTTAAATTAGGGAATTTTATGGTGTGGAAATCACGAAAGAAAGATAACTGTTGATAACCTTTGAATAATATTACCCTAGAAAGCCTGATAAATAAAGTACGAGATTAAAAGTTATAGTCATCCAGAACACGCGCCGGCTTATTTAAATGATAATCAACTTTAAGGACAATAGTAACCACTCAAGACAGCCTGTCGTTTTTTCCGATTTCGGAAATGTTTATGAAAATCCCCGATTCTTACCTAAGCTTTAGTTATTCAAATTAACTAACATGCCCTTTTAATAACATTGTTCAGCTGCAAGCAGGGTTAGCTTGGGCGTCTAACATTTTTTAAGCAGGAAAATTCATCCAAGATTAATTTCGCCATTTTCAATGTCCGTTCAAATAATATCGACGATTTCAATAAACTTTTTCAACTGCATTCTTTTTCAGTCACTCAAAATTCAAGTCAAGCTCTAATTGATAACAAAGTGAAACCAATAAATTATTTTTCATCTTTATAGTCTCTCGGGCAACCACGACACCCATATTTCATAATTTTGCATTAAAAACACATTCGTTATTTCTTCATTTCTTCATCATCATCGTCGTGATTTTTAGCCTTACCGAGCAATTAACTGACTATGTCGGTAAATAAACTACCAGTCAGTAGTAACGTTATCAATATTTTGTTGAGCGATTTATTCAGTTTATAACACTGACAAGTTTAGACATGTTTTTAAAGGTCTGTATTTTGAATTGCAGACTTATCGAGAATATGAATTAGCATTTATAAGATTTTAGTTACTTTGATCGTGAAAATCAAAATATTGATTGATACTTTTATTAATTTACAATCTTCTTTAAAAAGCTTTCTTTTTAGCTTAAGCAATTCTTTACCATAACGACAATTTATTTGTAGTTAGCAATACATATTTGAGTAATAGTTTACGGACAAAGCGTCTATGGTTCAGTACTGAAAAATTAGCTGGTGTTTTTATTCTGATCAAAAATTTCGGCTGCAAAGCATGAAAGGGCTGAAACACGTTTTGGTAAAAGATCTAAATAAATACGGTTGAGGTCGTTGAAGGGATATGAAAAAGAGCTGTACCAATACAACAGTTCATTAGAGAATGCCGCTCTGTCGATGAAGGGAATGTCTACAGAAAGTACCTAACACGCCATAGTTGGGCCGCTAAATCTAGTTGAAATTTAACATAATAGAGTTTAACTTACAATTTAAGAACTGAACATTTTAAAGGATTGGAACTTCATACACTGGTCACTTCCCTCTTTCGTGGCAAAAAACTACTATGATCTGACCTTATAAATAACCAAAAACATCTTTGAAAAAAAATTACCGAAATTTGTTACCTAAAGGCTTTCCTAAAACGTTTTTTTCATTATTGTTCCTGTACCATTTTTTCCAGAGTGAATGGCAAATTTACTACAGAAATAACAATGTACTGTTTCTTCTAGCTTATTCAAAAAAACTTCTTGGATGAAATGAATCCAATTCAAATAAAGATTCAGCTTCTGAATCTCGAGAGAAAAGTGACGGTTTCTATATTAAGTCAGGTAAACTCATATATTCCTTGTTTACAAGCGGCGTGTTTGAAGTACACAGCAGTTGGAAAGTAATGCGAGCAGCTCTACTTTTCCTTAGGAAAAAAGAACAATTTTTTTAAAAGCTATCGCCAAAAATCTCTGTTTTTTCGACTCTTAAAAAAAGTTATGTTTTCTTTCTCCTTCTACTTTACTTCAACTAAAAATTCTCGTTTTTAATCGCGGTAACATTATTTACTATAGCAACTATAATTTATGACTTCGAAAAAGGAAGATTTTCCCTTATGTTATGCTATCGAAATATTTTTCCTTTCAGTTTGACATCAGTTAACTTGTTCTTGACTAAAAAATACCTTGTAAAATGCATACCTCACCTGCTTAAAATCGTGTTGAGGTGTTTTGTCGTTTCCAAATCCACTAGGCGGAATATCTTTTTCGGATTAAAGTGTTTGATACGGTATTCGGACTGACCAGGCAAAACCTCAAGTAGTTTGCACCATGTCATGATGTTTGGTTTAACCAACGTTCGCTTTCAGGCTTATTTCTTGGGTATGGAAATTAATTGGGCTGCGTTATAGACGAGAATGATAAGAAAACCAATCACATTTTCAATAAGCAGACATATTGAGAATGAAATATCTGAGATGAGCGGCCTTTTTATTGCATTCATCTTTCACACTGGCTGGCAGCAGATGGCTCGCGGATATATCCGGACATTTCTAAACAGAATGATTAACAATAGTCTGAGAACATCTATTTGAAAAGTGCAAAGCATTTGTTTGAGGAAGCTTTTCGCCGTAAAACAAATATACTAAAGAGATATCGAAAAGTGACTTGTACACTGCAGATAGTTTCTGCTGCTTACAGTGTGTTTTCATGCTGCTCTGATGATTGTCAATTGATTTCGATGTTCTTTATTCGCTTAAGTGTTATTGCTTAAAAGAGAGGGATATTATTACGTTTCTAAAAGCAGTTTAGTGCAAAATAAATCTGTAGTAAAAACACTTTCACACTTAGTTTTGTATACAGGAAAAGCGTTTTCGTGTACTAGACGAAAATACACATCTAAGTTATAATATCAGGCTTTTTATTCAAGATGTCAGTCCCACTCTTAGCTACCATTATTGTCGCAGCAAGTGCGTCAAAGTTTTCATTTATTTCACTCAATTACTAGGAGGGCGAAGAATAAATACCTAGCTAAAATTAGGGGTAAAACGACGCAGTGTCATACTGCCAGTTAACTCAAACTGAACGATAGTTTGCTGCAATTAATTAAATCCAGCGATGTCATGTTGTCGTTTTGTTGGAAATATGAGACCAACGCTTAATTCAGGTTTAATTAATGTTACTTTTCAAGCTAACCTTTTAGTTGACCATACTACAGGAAGTAAGTTATAATACATAATCGCTTTAATTAAGACAAAACCTTTTCTGCTGTGCGTGTTAATTATTATGTAACGGTTCCGCGACCTTGTGAAAAGCGATGTTTGCCGGTAAAATGGAACTGCTATAAAGCGGGGTGAAGTACCCCAAACAATGCACAACACGAAACGGCTTTTTTTTCGTTCGGGAAAAAAACCTATCTTTTATATTCAACGCTCACGAATTTGTTTTGTTTGCTTTCTAGGTTTTTCATAACTGATTTTTAGCATGTTGTTTTTCTTTCTGAAAATTACCATGATTCTACTTACTTTTGCCATGGCAAGGAAATTCAGAATTCAAGTCGGTATCATTTTGTCTGCTCACGTCTGTACCGGGTTCTAACGGGTTCTTGGGACTAAACTTCTGTCAAATCTTTAGTATAGTTTAACATCTTAACCGTACCTTTCTTCAACTGCGTTAAATGCTCGTCAATGGATCCTGTGGTTGTTTTTCGTTTGCCACCAATGGCAACAAAAGAGATTAGGTGTAAAACAATGTTTCAAAAACAAATAATTATTTTTCCAAAGGAGTTTCTCTAATTGCGTGGTAGGTGTTATACCCGGTGTTATAATGAGTTCATTTATCGTTAAGAACTGGAACTTTTGCCGGTGACAACTGGCACCTTGCAACACCTTGTATAGCTAGAGCGAATAATTTGTGTTCAGTGTCAAAGCCTCGAATTTCGAGAAAACTAGGTAAAAATTCGTTAAAAATTCCTTTATATAAATAGTGAATTAATCACGACGTCCACAGAAAGGGCAATTCGACTTTTTTACGATATAATTTGAGAGAAATTTTCTAAGAGTTTCACAGAAACGCACAATAATATTTCCATTTGTATTCTTGAAGGATTCACAACAAACAATTCTTTAACAAGCAGCTGAGATTATTTTTTTTATCCCTCTAGATAACTACTTAAAATGTCTGTCCAAACCGAAAATTTGCTTTTATCAACTGAGTTGAAAAGTAGATCGTCCAACGTTAACGGATTTTAAAGTTGATGCACGTTTCAAGCACTACCACATGTAGTCCTTTGTCAAAGCAAATATAATTAAAGAGATTCTGATACTGAGGAACAGTGGATCTTAGCTACGCTAATGGCGATGACATGTAACATAAAAACTAGAGTACGTTAAGTGAATGACGGAAAAGGTTGATTGATCCCATGAGGATTTTGAGTGCCACTTCAAAAGTCAATTTTTTGTTCTAGATTATTTCCAGCTCAGTACTGGTTTCAATGCGTCTTTATTATCATATCTTACATGAAAATTTCAGTCAAAGGTGTTCGCGGAATCAGTCGCGACTAATCCTCTCCCTGTTTAGAACGTTTAGGTCCTGAGTTCAGTTAAGATGCCTATGTTTTGGTCGCGTTTAAATGAATCAAATAGTGGGAAATTATTTGGCTAGTTTTAAGACTACTTTGGATAAATTTGAAGTGTTTGTGGATGGATGAAGTTATGAATTATGCTGATAACATACATATGAATTCAAAAAACACCAGCGTGATTAAGCGTAAGATGACGTATAAGAAAACAATAGCAAAGCTTATTCTCTGTCGGTGAGACTACCTATAATGAAACAGAGCATAATGGCTATAATGAGGACGGCAAAGACGTCATGGTTATATCAGCTGTTACGCCGGCTTAACTTCATCACGTAACATGAGTAGACATCAGCCGATTGACAAGAACAACGTTCTTAAAAGCTTGCTTTTTTTTAACAGATGAATCCTCAGGGATCACGCAGGGGGAGGGACTGATACTGAAAGCAAATAATACTAAAGACAATCGAAGTTACTTTTCTATTTTTACGTTTTACCAACAGCTGATTATTCACTGCGGAGAAAGGTTGTTAAGCGCGCGCGAGCGAAGCCCCAATCGATCCATGCATCCGAGAAATTTTGATTGTGACGTCAACGTTCGCCGAACGACCGACCGTTTGTACACACGCTGGGGGAGGTGGGAAGGGAGTCAGGAGTCAGCTCGACCGGAGGGAGGATATGTTGTATTTTCTTGGGGGAAAACGTACGATGCTTTTGGGCAACCCGCGTTCTTCTTGACGGGAAATCGCGTTGCCATCGTTGCTTTGAGAAAAAAAAAATTTCAAGAACTAATTTTCAGCCTCATTTCATAGTAAAACGACTGTGTGACAGCAGTTCTTTTTACTGTTCTGAAAGAGAATTGTCATGTTAACCAATAATAGCCTAGTGAATTCTACATGCAGAGGACAGTACTTTGGCGAAGAATAAAGAGAAAGTGTGAAAGGCACAGAGCAAGAACTAGAGAGGGCTAGAAATAGGAGGCGAAATAACAGCGAACAACAACATGAAGCGGAACGAGCCAGGAATAGACGATGGAGGCAAAATAGTCGCGAACAACAATGCGAAGGGAAATGTGCCAGGAATAGACAAAGGAGGCATACTTGCAGCGAACAGCATTGGAAGAGAAACGGGCCAGGAAAAGGAGGCAAAACTGCAGCGAACAGCCATGCGAGGCCGAAAGAGCGAGGGATAGAGAAAGGTGGCGAAATAGCAGCCAACAACGCGAAAAGGAATGGGTCCGGTATAGACAGAATAGACGAACAAGACGCGAAAGAGAATAGTAAAGGCAAAGAGAGCAGCAGCCAAAGTGAAACAGTAGCATTTCAACAGAAGGTGACTACGGTGTGCTTATTTCTATTATCATACAGATGACAGGCCTTTTTTTCTATGTGTTGATGTACGCTGGCATAGTAAGGGCTTGAAGTTTAAAAAAATTCACGATGTCCATCGTCTGTCGACAATAGTCCAGTTTCCAATTAAAAATTACCGCTGAATACAAACATTAACGACGCATTCATACAGGGTTAGCCTCGACTTAAAGTAAAATATTCAGAAATTCCGACAAGTAAGTGTTCGAAATTTGACTATACACAATTTGTAGACAGAGTAATAACCAGGTCTTTTTCTCGTTGGAATTTGTGAATATATAACTTCAGATGGAGGCTAAGCCTGTAAAAAATGCGTCTTCACATCTTTAATTCAGCGGTCATAGCGAACTCGAAACTGGACTATTGCGTCACATAACCGTCAGAATTAAATAAAAAAAATAGAATACTTTGACCGTCGCCGCGTCTAGTATCCTCAGGAGATCCACGGGCAGTTAGTCGGGACGATACAATGTTCGTGGTGAAAGTTTACTGTAAGACCGAGAGGAGCAACAAAGAAAACGCTCCTTCTCTAGCGATCTATTCAATATTTCTGCATCTTTTGTTTTACTTTCCCCTATGTAAACGGCCTGAATTTCAATTGACCTCAAGTACTTTACCTGGTCCTCAACAATTGACATAAGAGGTGAAATTACTACCACCAATGGAGTGCTGGGGAAATCATAACCTTTAGCGTTTAAGGATTTTAAAACTCCAGGCAACAGTTGGAAGGTTAGACTCTTTCCGTATCCCGTGGGCAATTTCCCGAAAACATCTCTTTTCCCCACAATCTTCTCAATAATAAACCTTGGCTCCGCTTTCAACTGCATCACATAGGAAAAGAGGACAAGCTTTCTTCAAGCGCTTGCTGGAGGTCTCCCTCGAATCTAACGTTAACCCTACTATCATCTTCGGCCATTATTCGTACTGTAACCCTGAGTAAAAGGTACGATAAGTTTCGTTTGGCGCGAAAGCAAGAAGGTGCGTGCACTGCAGCTCGCCGGCTTGTTTCCCCACGATCAATCGACGTAGTTACGAGACAGTTTCAGAAGTCGTGCAACGAACATAGAGATCTATTTAAAAATGCGAGCTTGGCGTTGTATACTATACAACGATGCTATGAGTATAAAGGTGTAGAAAGTGAAAGTCGTGGCATCCCGTATCAAAATTTACGATACCTTCGACAGATCCGCCGTAAAAATTCATCGAAGAGCGTTTGTTTCTTGTAGCCTATTAAAGCTTGTATTTTTTCGGGTTTCGTTAACGTTAGTTCTGAAACTTTCCTCGAGAAACTTTCCCCGTTGAACGCGCCACGCAACTATATGGCGATCGATAAAGAAAACTACTTCGTGTAAGAAAACATCAGAGTCACCCGGCTTCTCCTCTTCGCTGATTGGCCAGAAAATTTTTTTTCTGGCCAATCAGAAGCAGGCAACTCAAATGCTTCTGGAACTGGTTCGGTAAGAGTAAGTGCCCAGGGGCTCGTCTCGATCTTACAGTAAACTTTCACCATGAACATTGTGTCGTCCCGACTAAGGATGCGTGTCTAGTTGAGGCTCGTCGAACATTAGCCTATGACCAGGCTCCGCATTGGGAAAAAAGGGAGAAAAAATCGAGGTGGGCGAAAAGAAAAAAAAAAATTCGGCGAGCGAAACAAGCCGAGAGGTAGTTTGGGGAGGGGAAAGGGTGTCGCCACCCTTTCTCCCTCTCCAGGCCATCGCTCGGCTTGCTTCGCTCTTGCCTTTTTACCCACTGCGGAGCCTGGTCCCAGGCTGGTCCAATATCGGACTCATGCACAAGATGATCGTCATGATCCAATATGGCGTGGCTATAAACAAGAAAAAATTTATATATTTGATAAATATATTGAGATACCCTTCCAAGATGATGCTGGATTAAAATCTGGAAAATGTACGATCGTTAGACGGCCGCAAGAAAAGGAGGATCTGGCCCCAGTTGTTCAAAAGTTGGGTAGCGCTATCCAACGGATAAATCACTATCCCACGGATAACAGTTAGGGAAACCAATTGCGCTATCCAGTGGATAGTGATTTATCTGATGGATAGCGTTATCCACCTTTTGAACAACTGGGGCCTGAACTACAAGTTATAAAGCATAATTATACTTTTTACTATTAAATGTTTACGATATCACTGTTCTGTTATCAGTGTTTGAATTTAAAGATGTTGAAGAATACAGCGCCATTTTGCGAACGCTTGTTGAAATTAAAGAGACTTGGTGCAGGTTGTTCGTGATTCAGGTAAATAAACGACATTTTTTGTCAACTTTAACAGAACTTGAAGGAGCCGTTTGCTCTAGTTCTTGTGAGTGAATTAAACTTGACTGCAGTATTTAGGCTTTTTCATTTTGAATTACCTCTGAGTAAGGCTTATATACCAATATATAATGTTGTAGATGAGGGGGTTCTGACGCTAAATCTAGCTTCCATAGTGCAGGGGAATGTTTTATGTCGACGTCTGATTACCGCTACAAATATTCGAAACGGACAATCAGGTATAGTTCTGGCCCAGGTTGTTCAAATGTTGGATAGCGTATTCATCGGATAAATCACTATCCACTGGGGACGTATTAGGAAAACCAATGCGCTATCCAATGGATAGTGATTTAGACAGTGTCAGATTTGGATAGTGCCATCCAACGTTTGAACAACCCGGACCTGGACATCCTTGATCATTCATCCTGCGGCTTTTACAAACAAGGAAGCGCATATGGTATATAGGAATACGAACAACAAAGGCGCGACTGCACAAGCTGCTGCTGTTGGAAATAAAAAAAAAGATCTGTTAAAAGAGATTAGTTTTTGAAAAGTGGAGGAGGTTAGTTATTGTATTCGTAATGGGTTAAAATCGCTCAGTACAATGTCTCGAGGGCAACCGAATGTTGAGTTGAGCTTTGTGGATATGTTACTAATTGCAAGTTATGATTAGCGAAAAGGTACTTTTTAATTAATTTTGTTGCTGAAAGCATATAAGTTTCACCATACCATGTTAGTTTTAAATACATTTCCAGCCATTTTAGCAGACCTCTCTTGCTTTAATTTAGAACTTTTCCCCAGACCCCCTCTAGTTGACGTTAACGCGTTCGAAGTGGGCCCACCACCCCCCCCCCCGCCCCCCCTCCCCAATTGCAAACTTGCTTGCTGGCCCTGATCCAAACCGTTAATACCAATAACAGCAGATGACATAACGTTGTTAACAAAACTACGTCAATGCTGAGAAGTAACATGATCAGCATCTAAATACTAAAATAAAGTGACAGAAATCTATTTGCTTATAAAGTTAAAAAAAGGAAGAATATTTTATTTCTGGGTTCTTCAGGCAACTTAGTTTGTATGTTTGTTATATTCGTTTCTCTCTTATCTAGCCCCATTTGTTTGCGGATTCACATAAGTGAAATCTGACGTCTGAGCTGCAGTGTTACTACTACAAACAATTCAACATTTGAGTCACTTACATGCACTGATTCAGAGTTAAATCTGGCTTGTACTTTGTTCAAATAAGGGGCACCGTTTTTGAAGCACTGGTTATTATTACGCTGCCAAGATAGATCTAATCGGCTTCTAAGGCCGCGATAAAATAATATTTTCAAATATAGCCTTTTAAGTACTACCTAGTTCGTTTCTTATATTATGCAGTTTGAGAGATGTAACTTGGAATTTGTTTGTTAAAAGTTCTATCCGCGGTTAAATTTAATAGTGATGTTCTTCCGCATTCGCGGTATTTTGGCCTTCTTTCTTCAATATGCTGATCAGTATTCAATGAAGGAAACCAGAAAACAGGGTCTTTTACCGGATCTATTTTCAGTATAACTGAAAAAAGAATTAAAAAAGGAACAGACTGAATTAATGGGAGGTTCCTGCCGAGATGCGCTACACGTGACTTATTCACTGAAAGTTTTGTTTAGGACCGGTTTTACAGCTGTCGCTTTAATAAGTTACTTGTGTAATGATCAGTATACATGTTAGCATTTTGTCGTATATTCGAGAGATGTCTGATAGAAGGCTAGAGGGCACTCCCTTTCAAACATTTTCTAGTGAGAAGAAAAAACCTTAAAAGTGAGTCCTAGTAGGTTTAATATAGGGATCTATAAGTCAGATAGCTATTTCTACGCGGTCTCGTTAAAGAGGAAGATGCAATAAAAAAAAATTAATTATCAAGATACTGACATGAGCTTATCTTTCCTTGTCGGTTTTTAGCGGCTCAAAAAATGCAATGATGTGAATTATAAACTTTTATTTGCAATAAGGAGATATTTCATTTGGCATTGAGCGCGTTCATGTTGAATTTTATACTCTTAATTAAAGATATTGTGACAAATTATTGAAAAACAAGAAAAAATTAACGAGTTAACACTCACTAATATGAAAATCATTCAGCAGGACTGAACTGAATATTGTACGTGAATCAGTACGAACATCAGCTTCTATTCAGTTGCCTTGTCTTTACTCCTGTTCACGCTCAACTTTCAGTTTAAAAATATAACTGTCACATAACATAATTCAATAAAAAAAATTGTTTTCGTTTTACGGCCTAATTTTTTCCTTTCTTTGCAATCCAAATCGTAATCAAATGCTTTGGAAAGAACTTGCCATAATTAATAATTCATATTCATTCTAAAAAAGCTAACCTCAGATTCGTTTTTGAAATTGATATATTTACTAGAAATTGAAACAAACAGAAGAAAGCCAGGAATACCTGTAAGTAATTTATTAAAAAAATATTTCATGTCTGTCGATTGTTATTTCATGTTATTTGAACTGACTGACGATTCATTAAAAGGAAAAACCAAAGCCCTTGAATTGTTTCATTGAACATTTAACCTCAGCGTTAAGCAATCAGTGCAAAAAAAAAATAGTCAAATAGAATAACAACATTGCAAATATAGATAGGAACCTACCTGCGACGCCGTTTGCCTGAAATTAAAGAATGAAAACTTTTGTTCGTCATTATGTGATATACGCCGTTCCAACTACGACTCTTAAACACTTTTCAACAACCTTACCATCGAAAACCCGCTGTAAAATTTGATTCCAGCGCTTAGCTTCAGGAAAAAATGGGCCAGAGTGTGTCCATATAGAAGAAAAAGAGAAAAAGAAACAGAATAGGATAAAAATAACAAATAGATCGATTCAAATAGCATATCCCGTGTTTTTGCTATTTGCATACGAATTATAATCGAAGCGGATTACCTGCGTTTCTGGTTGTCTACAGCACGGCAGTACAAAGAGCTCGCCAGATCTACTCAACAATGCTAATGTAATTAATACCTTCTAAAATACACCCATGATTGGAAGAGCATTATATAACAATTTTGATGGTTTTGTTTTAAATTTGCTAACGAGTGCTTCACTAAAATTAGTAAATTGTTTGCAACTGAAAACCTTGGATGCAAATTGTAAAATTTACTTAACACGCCCGTTCGGTTACCTTAAAAATCTTGTAAACACAACTATTTACCTCTGCAGTTCCTAAGTTCCCCTAAATGCAAGTGGGGAAATAAGGGAGGGGCCCGGGAGGCCCGGGCCGCCACCTTATTTTTAGGCCATGAAAGTATTTCCGTGTCCAGGCCCACTGTCATCTTTGAAACTGTACAAGAGAGGATAAAGGGGACATAGAAGGCATCCCCCATACACACCCTATTCCATAGGTAATTTGTCTCCAGTTATTTTTAGAATCGGGATAAAGTTACCTCGCGTGCTGCGTGGATGTTTCGTGGAGGTTTCGCATGACCAAACGTCGTGCAAAACATGTCGGGCGAAAGGCAATGAAAGCGTAAAGAGATCGAGAGCATTTCTGAATATTGAAGCGAAATGAGTCGGCGCTTACGTGGGAAAAGGGAAACGCTGGACTCTTTGACAACCCGTGAAATCAGTTTAACTCGAAGTTGTCGTAACCTCAGTGCTTTAATAAAATGAGAAATTTCGCCGGTCTATTGAAACCGGTCGTTTGTACAGTAAAGCAATTAGGACGCCAAGTGTTATTTTTGTTGAATAATAAAAGACTAATAAAAGAATAAATATCAAACCAGAAATTGCTCTCTTCAAATGGTAAATTATAAATGATCCTGAGAGAATATTCAGTGTGTTAAGGATTTCCCTGCTGTACTGCTAGCTCTATACAAGAGAGAAAGGGCGATTCTTTTTTTAATTTCCGTTTCGCTGACACAGCTTTAGCAGATATCTCTTTTTAGTCGTTTTCGTTGACAAAACGAATGGCAGTATCGCTCTCCGCGTCTTCCGCCATTTTTTTCTGCGTCAATTCGTGAAGGACGCGTGGCTCTGAGCGTGGGTCATCCACGCAGAACACATTCGTGCTATGTGATTGGCTGTTGTCTAATCCCCCTTGGGATCTGTGGTCTTAAAAATAACTCGAGACGAATTACCTATGGAATAGGGTGTGTATGGGGGATGCCTTCTCTGTCCCATTTATCCTCTCTTGGACTGTATCACTAAATATCTGAAATGTCACTGAATGCAATGTGAAAAATGATTTAACCGCGAAAATAAACAACAGAAAAGCTTTGTTTTTGACACTGAATTGTCGGGGATTCGGCTACGTAACTGCTGCGCGATCCTTGGATGCGTTCTGCTGCTGGGACTGGTAATACTATAATACAGTAGAACCCTAAATTACGAAACTCTGGTGGTGTGACAAACGGCATTTATCCCGACTATGATAACGACCGTTTTTTCTTGTCCTATCTCCGGCTTCTTTTCTGCCCACGTTCTACTGTGGTATGAACGTTAAAAGTTAATTACTGAAGTAAATTTTCAGGTGTTACATCTTCTGCGTGATGACCACGAAACTAAGGTAAGCCAAGAAAAGGCGCACACGGGCTTACATGTTGGCCGGAGTTTAACCAGGTTTCTAAAGCGCAAAACACAGTTTGGATTATAGTTATGAGTAGCGAAAAGGTTATCGTTTGCTTTACTATTATGTCTGTCCTCAAAGAAAATATAAACCTTACGGCAAAACTTTCTATTAGATATTGTGAGGCTGTAAAGGCTACATATAACTGTTCGTCCGGGCTTGTTTAAAATAAATAAGAAAATAAAATATAATGAGCTTACGCGAACACTTAAGTCCCTAAGTCGGTCTAATTTTCTTTTATGTCTTCCCTTTAAGACAGAAATACTGACCCTAGAAATCGTAACTTGTAAATTGCTGCTACTAAAGATACCCACAATTTCACAATTTTTTCAATTAGGGTTTGTTTGCGGAATATTTCTTCTATATCATTTAATTAGCCCCTTCTCTTAAAGGTGAACCGATGCCGAAGGCTCCTTATTTCTTTTTTTTGGTTTAGAGTTTATTTTATTAGTTTGAATTTGATTGCTTTTATATTAAGTGCAGAAACGGAGGCTCCGCTTTTAGCCCTGGCTAAATCTATATACTAGAATGCTGCTGGGGAAGAATTTGCTTACATTTAGGTATAAGGAGAAATGTACTTGGATGGCTTAATGGGACAGTATCCCGATTATGCGCACGCGCGAGCGTCATTTGTTTTTTCTTGAAAAGACAATAGAACTGTCATATAGACTCGACAAGATTTCCTTCCGGACCGCACTGCCGACGGGGTTTTGTTGTTTATATTTTCAAGTAATATTTTAGACTTTCGAAGAAGTCTTTCGTCTTATTTAAAATTTGACTAGCGGCGAGAAGACTCATCGCGATTTTATCGCTAGCAGGGCCGTCTCGCGACCCGAAAATCTCGTTCCGCTCGCTTTAAAAACCGTTTTTCTGATGTGAAACTCGTGTCAGAGGTCAATTGTTCCAAGTCCAATGATATTTACCTGATTTGCTCGCGCTCTAGCCTCAAAAGTTTGAAAGATATAAATAAAAATGCAATCTCAACGCTATGAATCATCGCAAAGGTTAGTCAAAAATTATATTATGATTTCGTTGCACTAGTTTTTTCTAAACATGTAGCGACTGTTTGTTTGACTTTGTCGGCCGTAGGGAGTAAAAGTTTACTAACGCGTCGTTGCAAAACAATCTGCCTTACGAAGCTAATTTCACGAGATCTACTCTGTACAGTCACATCAATGCCTCAATGGTTTCTTTCTTACAGTCTTTATTGTTGCTGTTTCATTTCTGCGTATTCCTTACACAATTATCTGAGCTTGTATGGAAGCTGGCAGAAGAAATTAAGTCTTCAATCGGCATCAAAACGCTTCCCATCTTTTGTCCTCCGGCCATGGGCAATAAAAGTAACGCCAAAAAAAAACCGATTTAGCCCAAATCGAAACTTAACGGGAAGATTACATCATTGATCAGTAATCCTGAGAAGTTTTAGTGTTGTACTGAACTCGGCCAAGAGCGATGCAAACGGATTTTTCAAGGTTCTCCTACTCTCCTCGCATCTTTTGATTTCGAGACATCCTGTCCAAAAATCAAAGTTTGGTGCATGCGCAGTAACGGGATACTGTTTCTTTAAATCATATCCCGTTGGGCTGTGATATCCTCAGGGATCCTTGCATACCCATTAAGCAGTCAGTTGGCCATTCTCAAAGTATAAAGTTTGTTATTAACTTTATAACCAACCACTGGGAAAGAAAACGAACTGGACTCATAGATCTTATGCGAGTTGAGTGCTCTCCCCTGAGTATCCACACCCACTACCTTTGAAAGATAGATACCAGGCCAGAGAATGTTGAAATTTGTTTCATGATATATTTCAATTAAAGGAACAGTATCCCGTTACTGCGCATGCACCAAACTTAGATTTTTGGACAGGATGTCGCGAAATCAAAAGATGCGCGGAGAGTAAGAGAACCTTGAAAAATCCGTTTGCATCGCGCTTGGCCGGGTTCAATACGACAATTAAACTTCTCAGGATTACAGATCAGTGATATATTGTTCCGGTTAAGTTTCGACTTGGGCAAAATCTGGATTTTATGGCGTTACTTTTATTGCCGTTGGCCGGAGGACCAAAAGATTGGAAGCACTTTGATGCCGATATAAGGCTTATTTCTTCTGCTAGCTTCCATACAAGCTCAGATAATTGTGAAAGGGATACGCAGAAATGAAACAGCAACAATAGAGACTGTAAGAAAGAAACCATTGATACATGGATGTGACTGAGGAGATCTTGTGGCGGAGAGCTTCGCGAAGCAGAATGTTTTGCAACGACGCGTTAGTAAACTTTTAAATGAATCTCTCTACGGCCGACAAAATCAAACAAACAGGCGCTACATGTTTAGAAAAACTAGTGCCCTGAAATCATAATATAACTTTTACTAACCTTTGTGATGATTCATAGCGTTGAGATTACATTTTTTTGTCTTTCAACGGCTAGAACGCGAGCAAATCAGGCAGATATTACTGGACTTGGCACAATTGACCTCTGACACGAGTTCCAAATTTGAAAATATGTTTTTAAAGCGAGCGAAACGAGATTTTCGGGTCGCGAGGCGGCCCAGCTAGCGATAAAATCGCGATGAGTCTTCGAACCGCGAGCCAAATATTTATATAAGACGAAAGACTTCTTCGATCGCGAAAGTCTAAAATATTACTTGAGAATATAAACAACAAAACCCCGTCGGCGGTGCGGTCCGGAAGGAAATCTTGTCGAGTCACTATGATACGACAAGATTTCCGCGCGTGCACATAATCGGGACACTGTCCCTTTAATCAATTTCTTGATAAATATATTCTACGATAGATGGGCATTGTTGTTTTTTTTATTTGAAACTGAGATATAAAACCTAACCAGGAGCAGAAAACACAACTAAAACGCCAGAGGCTTGCATCCAGTCAACTGAAACCCAACAAATTTTGATAGCGTAGCTCCTTGCGCGCACGGAGTGCGCCCGAGCGGAGCACCATAATTAAGATAATTTGGTAAACTATCCATCCGAGAAATTTTGGTTATGACGTCAGCGTACGTCCGTGTGTACGGACTTTCCGGGAAGTGGAAAGTAGTTCCCCTGG
>OZ037994.1:11980283-12003119 GCA_964035705.1 Porites rus
TAAACACCAAAACACCAAAAATGTTCTCAGTCAAAGCCCTATACTGAAACCTCTCGTAAACGACCACCTCCGTAAGCGACCGTGACCACTTTTTCGGCTGACAGTTTGAGAATTTTCTACTGTTTTAAACCTCCGGTAAGCGACCACTTGACATATGGTCTTACTACACAGTGAAGTACATCGCGGTAAAAATGGACAAAAATGAATTGATTCTTTGGCGTCATTATTGCCTACACAACTATTACTGTGTTTCTTTAGTTCAATCTATAACTACAATATTAACCATTACCCTTGAGAAAAAGACTCAGATTTCCAGGTTCCAGTTTAAGAAGTTAAGTTTTTGTTCGTCACACGTTTCAGGGACATTTCTGTAAAGAAGTCACGTACACAAGTAAATTTTTTTTTAACCACCAATTTATAGCGTCATCTAATTAAGTGCACTTCCGTGGATGAACTGTTGCATAGAATAGCTAATGATTGTGTCAATAAAACTACCAGTAATTGGTAGGGGAAAGTAACTACCACCTCATCCTAGGTTGACTTAAAAATTTCGCCCTTGCAGCGCGACCCTCGTAAGCGAAGACCTCCCGTTAGCTACGGTCCGTGGGTCATTCGTCCATTTAATTTTCAATTCAAAAATCATAATTGAAAATCGATGTCAATTTTCGATTTTCCATTTTTTTTCTTCCTGTATAAGGGATAAACATGTTTCACAACTCTTTTTACCGTTTTCCCCTGTAAACAAAAATGAGAAAATAAACACACAGCTCTTATTTGCTACAATCAATATTAATACGGTTATCGAACCATGGATATTTTATCTATTCGCGGGAAAATCGTTTCCGCAGTCATCTGTTAACTACAATGACGTGAATTTAGAAAAAAAATTTAAAATTGAATGTCGCGATCAATTTTCAATTTTTGTTTTTGGACGAAGAATTGATCAATCGATCACGCTCTAAGTGACAAAAGTACCAAGAGGGGAGGACCCAAGTGCAGAAGTGCCCAGGAGGAGTGGGGGTGGGGGGGGGGGGGGGGTAGAAGGGAGACGGGATTGCAATTGTCCGCCATCTTTAATGTCGGATACGTCCTGGGAACTAGCCTTAGGAAAGAAGCGGGAAATACAACTTTGGAGTGCTGTTTCAGCCTAAATATGGACGCCGTAAACGTCGGTTTCGTGAGAGATCTTGTTGTGACGCAAAGAAAAACACATTTACAAGTCAGTTTGTTGCTACAAGAAGCATATCCTGGAAAGAGAGGCTTAAGTTCGCGGTCTGTTAGAAGGTTTTGCCTTAAAAATGGAATTCACGCGCAAAATCGGCTGTCAAACGAAGAGCTGGAACACTACACGAAACAAGTTGTTGCTAGGGTGGGTATTTTTGCTTGAAATTCTTTTTTTTTTTTTTTCCTGTGGGGAAAAAACTGGTTGAATTAAGAAATTTTTCATAAAGTAACGTCATGAATGGATATTATTCGGAGAAACGTTGTTGGTACCACACTTAAACCGTTCATCACCAACCTTCACAGTCTTTTCAAGGCTACCGGTCCGTAAAGACACCCTGTTCAAGGCGCTAAATAGTTAACCTGTTTAAGACTCAAGACCCGGATACCACACCCTGTTCAGCGCCACGTACCCTTCTAGGCCAAATAAGGGACTGCGCCCCTAAGAGTGGAGATGAAATCCTCATTCTATTGAATTCCAAATCAACATTGATCACCATTAGCAGACTGATATATGTCTAATACATTTAAATTTCACCATCATAGTAGGAGTAAAACCTTATCTTGTCTTTAGGCAAAGTCTGGAAGTCTCAGCCAAAATGCAATAACTATGACGTTGCAAATTGATGACACCAAAAGCATACGCTCTCTGTCAACTCCCTCTTAGCCTGTGTGCAGACGTCCCCCCTCCCGCAGAAAAAAAAATTGAACTTTTTTTACTGAGGGAGGGGAGGGGGGGCATCTGTACACAGGCTACTCCCTCTTAACTAATCAACTTTCAATGGGATGGACACTTTTTAAATTGGCAACTTGGAGATGTCTCCCAAAGGTGTCCATCTCAAAGACAGTTGAAATAAATCATTAAGTTCTTGATGTGTTTTACTCAAGGTTGGACCCACATGGGGTAGAAAAATGGTGAAAGGATATATGGCCAGTTGTGGTATAACAGCTGGTGACAAGCGCATTGGAAAAGCTTTGTCAATTGTCTCTCCTCTGTACCAAGTCCAGAGAAATACCAACACTGCCAGGCAAACCAATCCCTATCCTTACCATGCTGACTATTTTGGTCACAAATTGCACATGGACCAAAATGAAAAACTGGCAATGTATGGATTAACTGAAGTCAGTGCATGTGATGGCTATAGCGGAAAGATTGTGGCTTTTGCAACAATGCCAGTGAAGAACAATGTTTTGATCTATGAGAATGTTTACAGGTACAGTATTCGGCAATTCTTTAAAAATTGCTATTATTACTATAGGTGATAATAATATTGCAATTATTGCAGCAGTGTTTCCACTTTAACAACAAGCACTTCCAGATAAGAAGTACCAGGAAGGGTATAAATAGTAAAATAAGAGAAGCAGCCTTAAGTAACAGTGATGAATATATCACGAAAACAAGCATAGATCATATTAAAATTTGATTTATGTTTATTTACTCACCTTTGTATGTGTTATTGATGTTTAAATATTACATCCTATATTTGCTTTTCTCTTTGAAGAACTGCGGTCATTCGGCATGGCATTTGGGATCAACTCAGAGTAGACCATGGAACAGAGTTCTATCTCTCTTTGTATGTACAAGAAAAAATGTCTCCATATAGGACCAATACAAGAAGGGCACCATTTATACAAACAACTTCGAAGCAGGTGTTTGTTTAGTGAACATGTCACCATTATTTAATATGATAATTACCATTAATCATTATTTTTATTATTATCATTTACTATTATTTTTCTCATTTCAAGAATCATCCCGCTGAGAGAAAATGGGTAGAGTTTAACTCCCGTGTCAACTACCCTATTAAACGAGCTCTAAATGCTATGGTGAATGAAGACCTAATAAATATGGATGATGACATGAACAAGTTCTGTGTATCATGGTTTACCTCTAGGGTAGCAGACATTGGAATCAAACAAGTTATTTCCAGCTGGAACAACCATGCTATCCCTGGTAAGAGTTTATTGAGGTGGTGGTGGTTCAGTAAACCCAGCCTATGGAAAATCGATATTTTTATAATTCCAAGTTTTTAACTGTACCAGGAGTTTTAATAACTGCCAAGTTAAATATGACAGGTAACGAGAATTAAGAAGGGGTCTCTTCATTCTCCACATTCTCAGGTAAATTAAATTACTCGATATTCATCTGTTGGGATAATTAACTTTCTGAGTGTGGGAGTGCTACACCAATAACAAAAATTGTAAAAAACTGAATATCTTAACCCTTTAAGCCCCAGTATCCACATACAAATTCTCCAAACTGATCTCCATACATAATCCTTTAAGAATAAGTTGAGAGAATTTAATAAAACATCAAGGCATTTTCTCTTTCGTGTTAATTTTTTATATTCTTACAACCTTATCTCTTGACAATGTATGGACATTGTTAGGAGAAAATTGCTGTTGGTCACTATTGGGACTTAAAGGGTTAATAATTACTGTTTTTATTGTCAAGAGACATCTTTCTTCTTGAACATCAGTGTTTCTATTCTAACAGGGAAGGGAGTTCCAGACAAAAGAATGGAGGAAAATAAGAAGACATTTATCCTTCCTTCTATAGACATGCTTCCCACTGGTGAAGAAGCTGTATCTGCCTACGAAAGGGATGGTGGCAATCTTAGATCTCCAGAAGTGTTTGGAACTGATATCCTAGCTGGGAACAAACAGCTCCAGCAATTGCGTTTTGATAACTTTAATGCTGCTTACCCTAGTTTCGAGGTCATTTTCTATTGCCTTGTGAATGGTGATCATCACCCATTTAGAGAGGGCTTAATGAATTTCATTGATCTAACTACAACATATAATCCAAACTAACTGTTAGAACAACCACAATATTTAATGATTTCAATATATCTCTGTTTATTTTCATGAAATTGAATACTTATTACATCTGCAAAGTAGAAATGGTAACATGATTTTCAAAACCATTCATGAAACTCTGTGAAAATATCACTATGTTGTTTCACGGGAATTAAGATGTGAAATAAAATGTTCAAATTTACAACAGTTTCCTGCTTTACCAAATATCAACATGATCAAACAAAATCATCTTAAACATTAAAATTCTTGAATCCACCTATTAAATGGTTCAAAGCTGAAAAAACACAATTAAAAGTCACAAAACTGAAAAGCCAGTATTTTCATTCATGTAGATTATTTCTCTTTCCATCATTAATCACTGGCATTACTTTCATCAGATTTGATCAACTTCCTTACCCCAACTAAAAACTCATCTAAGCCTTTAAACTGAAAGGTAGAGGCATATCCTCTTGGTTCATTGCAATGTGGACACTTCTTACTAAGTCCATCAGCCCCATCATACCAATGATTAACACATTCCTCACAGCCAATTAAGCTGTTACAACACTTTGCTGCAATTACTGGGGGTTTCATAGGTGTGGAGAGACAGATTTTGCATATGAAGGCATCTCTTAGAAGTTTGACTACCCCGAGTGGCAAGGACAAAGTTTGGTTTACTTTCAATATGTCACTGACCATTGATTTGACTTCATTTATTTGAGAATTTACCATTTGAATATCTCCATGGTTACCACCTCTAGTCTTCTTGGGAGTGAAGTCTTCATCACTGTCATCAGAAATGTCATAACATGAGCTGTAACTTGCTTTTGCCTTTGACTTGGCTGATCTCTTTAAAGGAACATGTGTAGTGACCCTCACAGCATAAATTTTTCTGCTTCCACACTTCCAAAAAGACAAACCTACAAAAAAGCACATAAACAAGTTAATACAATTATGTTGATGACGATGAAGATTGATGACTTCACAAAGTTCAAACATTAGAGTAGATGGACCAATATTTTCCCAGTGCCCTGGGTCTAATATTTTGACTGAACTCGCAGTACAGGACAAAAGTGACATTGCATACAAGATTTTTGAACAATATTCAGCTGTATATTTGTGACAGACTGATTTTCGAAACAATAATAAAATGTTACTGATAATACACCCCACTGATTATGTGTGGATATTCAAGACCTATGGATATTTCAAGACCTATATATGTTATGCGATGGTAAAGACAACAATGCAAATAAATTATATAATTAGCAACCTTTAGTGCCTTCGTTGTCCATTATCCTCAGACCATTACTAGACACCAACTCTAAAGAGGGATCATTGAAGGCATCTCTTGCCTTTGATAGAATATAGTAGACATTGGCTGTATCTACATTGATGTTAAGGTATGTCTGCCCAAGCTCACTGAAAGATGGGGATCCTTTACCATTCTGGGTCATTTCTGCATGAATAATTTTCACAAGGGCACCACCTTTCCTTTTATTGCCACCAAAGAGTGCAGGCCTTGAAGAGCTTCCGGGAGTGACTCCATATGAGAATACTTGACTAAGCTGTCCAGAGTGCTGTTCTGCGACTTGTGGGGCATATGAAGAGGGGGGCTGCACAAATTCCCCCATAACTTGCAGCGACGTTCCATCCATTAGGTGACCGAGGTTAAACCGACCTGCATCATTTGGCCAAAAGGCCATATCTCCAAATTCTTCTTTGAGATATAACGAGTTCGCTTCAACCTAAAACGTAGGATTTTTACATTAAAGAGATGTTCAAAGCTTAAATATTAAGGAATTAGATGGTTCGAGGTTGTGTTTACTTACCTGAAAAGCTCGCGAAAGTCGAGCGACATTTACGTCGCCCGAATTCATTCGAATTCGTAGCTCTTTTCCTTCTCGACTTAAATCGAAACTCTTCAGAGATGCCATACTAAATGGACCGACGTAAAAGTAAAACGAACGAATTCAACAAAGGGAGACCTGAGCATCAACAGAGAGAAGATTCGTCCGAAACACAACATTGATGAAAAAGACAGGTAAGAAAAGCGCGCGAAAAACCATGGGTGTTGTCAAAGTAATAAGACACAGGGGGGAGCCCAAAGTCCAATATTTATTTTAGTCAAAAATAAAACCTAGTAAATGTACATTATTCTAAAAAAACATAAGCTTAAGTACGATTTCCCTACTTTCAACAAAGGAGGTTGGGAATTTCTTAGTTTTGATGTTATAGCGGCGGTTCAACAAAGGGAGAACTCAACCCTGACCCCCGTCCCCATAGTGTTTTAGTTGCAATTCAAGATGGCGTCTTTGTTTTAAACTGACTCGGGTCGGGTACTCCCCCACCTCAGTCCCTTTCCCTCTTCCCTCCCCTCCCCTACTGGGCACTTCTGCACTTGGGTCCTCCCCTCTTGGTACTTTTTTCACTTAGAGCGTGATCGATTGATCAATTCTTCGTCCAAAAAGAAAAATTGAAAATTGATCGCAACATTCAATTTTTAATATTTTTTCTTAATTCACGTCATAGTAGTTGACAGACGACTGCGGAAACGGTTTTCCCGCGAATAGCGAAAATATCTATATTTCGATAACCGTTTTAATATTGATTGTAGCAATGAAGAGCTGTGTGTTTATTTTCTCATTTTTGTTTACAGGGGAAAGTGGTAAAAAAAGTTATGAAACATGTTTATCCATTATACAGAAAGAACAAAAATCGAAAATCGAAAATTGACATCGATTTTCAATTTTTAATTTTGAATTGAAAATTAAATGGACGAATGACCCACGGACCGTAGCTGGTGGTCCGTGGGTCATTCGTCCATTTAATTTTCAATTCAAAATTAAAAATTGAAAATCGATGTCAATTTTTGATTTTCCAATTTTTTTCTTCCTGCGTAATGGATAAACAGGTTTCATAATTGTTTTACCGTTTTCCCCTGTAAACAAAAATGAGAAAATATACATACAGCTCTTACTTTCTACAATCAATATTAAAACGGTTGTCGAACCATAGATATTTTCGCTATTCGCGGGAAAACCGTTTCCGCAGTCATCTGTCAACTACTATGACGTGAATTAAGGAGAGAAAATTAAAAATTGAATGTTGCGATCAATATTCAATTTTTGTTTTTGGACGAAGAATTGGTCAATGGATCACGCTCTAAGTGACGAAAGTACCAAGAGGGGAGGACCCAAGTGCAGAAGTGTCCAGTAAGGGAGGGGTGGGAAGAGGGGAAGGGACTGAGTCGGGGGAGTAAGGGCCTTGTACTTGTCCAAGCTACATGCTACCCGACCAAAGACGCCATCTTGAATTGCAAATAGAACACTATGGGGACGGGGATCGGGGTTGAGTTCTCTCTTTGTTGAACCGCCGCTGTAACATCAAAACTAAGAAATTCCAAACCTTGAGTAAAACACATCAAGAACTTAATATGATATATTTCAACTGTCTTTGAGATGGACACCTTTGGGAGACATCTCCAAGTTGCCAATTTAAAAGGTGTCCATCCGATTGAAAGTTGATTAGTTAAGAGGGAGTAGCCTTTGTACGGACGCCTCCCCCCCCCCCTCCTTCACCAGAAAAAAGTTCAATTTTTTTTTCTGAGGGATGGGGGACGTCTGCACACAGGCTAAGAGGGAGTTGACAGAGAGCGTATGCTTTTGGTGTCATCAATTTGCAACGTCATAGTTATTGCATTTTGGCTGAGACTTCCAGACTTTGCCTAAAGAAAAGGTAAGGTTTTACTCCTACTATGATGGTGAAATTTAAATGAATTAGACATATATCAGTCTGCCAATGGTGATCAATGTTGATTTGGAATAGAATGAGGATTTCATCTCCCCCCTCAGGGGCGCAGTCCCTTATTTGGCCTAGAAGGGTACGTGGCGCTGAACAGGGTGTGGTATCCGGGTCTTGAGTCTTAAACAGATTATACAATTTAACTATTTAGCGCCTTGAACAGGGCGTCTTTATGGACCGGTAGCCTTGAAAAGATTGTGAAGGTTGGTGATGAACGGTTAACGTGTGGTACCAACAACGTTTCTCCGAATAATATCTATTCATGATGTTACTTTAAAAAAAATTTCTTAATTCAACCATTTTTTTCCCCACAGGAAAAAAAAAAAGGATTTCGAGCAAAAATACCCACCCGAGCAACAACTTGTTTCGTGTAGTGTTCCAGCCTTTCGTTTGACGGCCGATTTTGCGCGTATATTCCATTTTTAAGGCGAAACCTTCTAACGGAACGCGAACTTAAGCCTCTCTTTCCAGGATATGCTTCTTATAGCAACAAACTGACTTGTGAATGTGTTTTTCCCTGCGTCACAACAAGATCTCTCACGAAATCCACGGTTACGGCGTCCATATTTAGGCTGAAACAGCACTCCAAAGTTGTACTTCCCGCTTCTTTCCTAAGGCTAGTTCCCAGGACGTATCCGACATTAAAGATGGCGGACAATTGCATCTCCCTTCTACCCCCCCACCCCCACTCCTCCTGGGCACTTCTGCTCTTGGGTCCTCCCCTCTTGGTACTTTTGTCACTTAGAGCGTGATCGATTGATCAATTCTTCGTCAAAAACAAAAATTGAAAATTGATCGCGACATTCAATTTTTAATTTTTTTTCTAAATTCACGTCATTGTAGTTAACAGATGACTGCGGAAACGATTTTCTCGCGAATAGGTAAAATATCCATGGTTCGATAACCGTGTTAATATTGATTGTAGCAAATAAGAGCTGTGTGTTTATTTTCTCATTTTTGTTTACAGCGGAAAACGGTAAAAAGAGTTATGAAACATGTTTATCCCTTATACAGGAAGAAAAAAATGGAAAATCAAGAATTGACATCGATTTTCAATTTTTAATTTTGAATTGAAAATTAAATGGACGAATGACACACGGACCAGCTACCACCAAGCCTTTGAATTTTGCATTTTTTTCACTCGTCTTTCTACTCCTCGTTCTCCTTCTCCTGAGAAAAAAATAATTTAATCTTCCTGCATTGCAACAGAAACACTCAACCGAACCATGATCGAAGCTGATGACAGCAATTGCACGGTAATCTATTGTATCTTTATTTCCGGGTTAGTTTCATTTCCGTTATGAGTCCAGAAAAAAAAAAAAAGAAAATTGACCACAGATTTTCATTTTTCTGAAAGAATTAAAAGTTGGCACAGGTTTTCTTTTTTCATTTTTCTATGTTCAGAAAAAAATAAAAATATAACATAGATTTCCATTTGTCATTTTTCATTTTTCAATTTCTAAAAAAATAAAAATTGAACACAGATTTTCATTTTTCATTTTTCTATGTTTAGAGAAAAATGAAAATTGAAAATCAATTGTCGACTTTTTATTTTTCATTTTTAAATTCAAAAAAATATGAAAATTGGACACAGATTTTCATTTTTCATTTTTCAACTTGCAGAAAAAATGAATGACCCTAAAATACACGCATTCTCTTAGCTCTTGTTCCAGTGTTTTGCAATGGAGGACGATTATATCATTTTTTTCTCTGGGGAAGGGGAAGGAAGAGTGGAAAGGAGACTAAAGAAAACGCAGGTGACAGCCGAGAGGCTGGCACAGATGTTTGGAGTAAGTCCTACCGCAGATTATTGAATGTAATCGAGCTGATGTTTTCCGAGTGTTTTCGCGGGGAATGCATGTGACGACTAGTGGAAGAACTTGAAAGGCTGATGATGCGGGAACTCTAACGTTAACTATTTTGATTACTTTCCAGTTCGATGTGACAGGCATTCACATAGTTGAGGAGTTTGGCTCCTCTACTGAATGGCCCAACCGCGACGGTCGTTTTGATTTGGCTGACTTCAGAAGGGAGTGCACATTGAAAGTGGAGGGCAATCTCCGTTCAATTCACGCGCAAGCTGCGAACCCACGTCCTAGTCCTACTTCCGCGGCTAGCTTTTCCCCTTTGTTTAGGTTTGTATTAGGTGATGCTTTTTTTACTTGAATGAAGAACAACATTTCAAGAACGTATGGCCGTCGAGCACGAGGTGGGTTGATGGAAAATCTGGATTCCTGATTACTTGGAATTGGAAATCTGGACTGTCCGGAGACTAAGACCTGGAATCCTACAACTAGGGGTAGCTGTTGTTGTTTAGGGTTGTCTTTTAAGATGTAGAAGTAAAGTAATATACTTTACAGAAGAGTGGATGTAAATGAAACAAAATTGAGTATAATTAATGGCACCAGGAGTTGTAGTGTTGGGTAGAAACTGTCAACATATTTTCACCACACACTTGCAGTGAAGCCATTTCCCTTTGAAAAATTGCTGGTTAAGGGTAACACTGTTGTGCGCTAACGATGTCAGAGTGACTAATTTGCAATGTTTGTCTAGGTTTGGTCATTTTAATGAAGTCAGATAAATATGACATTTTAATGACAGACAAAAGTGAGGAATTTGCTAATGTTAATTTAAATTTGTTTGTCTGAATTTCAGGTCTATAAGTAGTAACTATGCAAGGTGCTGTAAGAGAACCTTAAGAGGTCTCTTAAATCACCATGTGTGTGCCTTTTTCAACAGATCTGTTGTTCCAAGTGCAAAGAGGACTAAAGTTCAAAGCTACTCTTTGAAAGTGACCTTTGCTTCGTTGGTTGGTGGCAAAATTCAGAATCCAACCCGCCAGGTTTATGTGCTAATCACTGAGGAAACTGCCAATGCAAATGATATTAAGAGTCTATGCGCAGAACAGTTAGGTGTGGATACTATTTCACTTGTAACAGCAAATGGTCTACCTATAGAGGATTCAGATGGAACAAGAGGTAATTTCTAAATTAGGACCAAAAAGAAATATTGTAAGAAATAATTTATTCAAAAACAAATTCTTGTTCTTTTATTATAATGGTTTAGTGCCTAACATTCACATCACAGTGTAGTTTATAGAATTGCTGACTCAAAGCCAGTATTAATACTAGAACCTCTGTAAGTACGCATTGCCCTTTTTGGTAAATTTAACAGGTTTGGCATTTTGGAAAGCTACGGCAAGAAAGGTTTATGCCATTGAATCGGACCCTATGAAGAATGATGTGGTCATTATAAAGGATGAAGAGCACCATTCTCCCTCAAAGCATTTCCCAGGTATCTATACACTAGATCACTCCAGATAAGTGCTTGCTGTGTATCTGTGAATATGATTAACTGAATATCTGCTCAAGGATTTATCCCTTATTTTCAGTAAAAAATAGTAACTAAAAAATATTTTGATGTAAACTAGTACTAATGGTGATGATGATTTTTTCTAGTTCAATGTTTACCAAAATAAATTGAATTAAGGCAATGCCTTTTCTTTTCATAATGAAAAAGGGGAAAAAACCAGTAAGGGGCCTGGAATGGTTTTGGTTGCTTCCTCCCACATGAATTTTTTGTCAAAGAATCCCCCTTGTCCATCAACATTATTCTTCATGGCTTAAATGTTGAAAGGACGAGGCAAGCAAAGTTCAGCAAAAAGAAAGCAGTCACAGTGGCAGCCTTACAGGCATTTATTTACATCCAACACCAGAAGTAATGCTTTTTTTGCTGTATTAGAATAGCACTGTATGGTGTCTTTTTTTTTTTTTCTCACAAGCTCAGGTGTGAAATCCTTACTTAAAATCAGTCTTAGCCAAAGCAGGGTTATAAGTGGAACAGTAACTTACTATATATCAGTTGGCTGAAATTTAGTTCTTTCCATGTAGCCACTGGTAGGTAAGCATGACTAAAAAACCTTTTTAATTATGAGGTTTCTTTACTGCATAGATATCAACATTGAAGATGTCAAAGATACGGTCAGAGAGACTGTTGCAGCAGCAGTGGCTGATGCTGTCAAGAAAGAAATCTCAGATGGAATGCAGCTGATTGAACGAAAACTAGACAACAATTATTTTTTTATAGTTCGTGCTGTTCAAAATTCAATTTTGAAAGAATTTCTGGCTTGTTTCGAATGCCTTCTTTGTAAGGAAACAGCAGCACCTCCAGTCATAGTAAGCACCTGTTGCGAATCAGTGATTGGCTGTGAGGATTGTGTTACCAGCCTGTTCCAGTCTGGCACCTCTGCATGTCCAAAATGTAGATCAGCAGAATTTATTGCTGTTCATCTTAGAGGGTTTGATATAATCACAAGGCTTCGCCAGAGCTTTGTACGGACCATCTAGGGATGGTGAACAAAATGCTAACCATTTACTGTAAATCCCTGATAAAGACTTGGTTACCTCAAGAGCTAAAAGTTTTCTCTTTATTCAGTCCCCTCCCTCTTTAATGCTCCTGCATTTTTTTTTTAAAAAGGGCATGTCAGTTGTACCGTGTGGCCAACAAATTAATCAAATAAAGCTTTGGTGGATCATACTGGTAGTAAAAAGATTTTTGGATTGAATGATTTAATCATAAGTCTGGTTTTATGAAAATTTTATGGTTTACAGAATGAAGTAATCCTCTCTCTGTCCCTAAAGTCACACTGATCTTTGCTTAAAAAATTCTTTCCACTGAGGGTGGGTTGTTTATAAGGGATTTACAGTACTTTTGCTTAACCCTTTAGGTCCCAAGAGTGACCAACATCAATTTTCTCCTTATCAGCAGATCATCAAGAGTAAAGGTTATGAGAATTACTAAACTGATTACCGTGGAGAGAACGCTTTGATCTTAAACCAAATTCTCTCAACCATTATTACAAGAAATGTATGGAGATCAGACTGGAGAATTTGTATGTGGATCTTGGGGCTTGAAGGGTTAAATACCATAAAAGCTGTAAGTTACATACGTGTAGGACAGTTGATATTTTTTCCTGTTTAAGTAGCATTCCTCGGTAGTTTGTAACAAATTAAGATATAATTATGAAAGTCAAGCATAACAAACAATCCTATATTGTCTTCTGTGCTTCTCTATTATGTATTATTAACAATTTGTTTAACCGAGTAAATTACCTTAATTATGCAGAGGCAACAGAGTTCATTGAGATTAATGTTTTCATGTTTCTAATAACGTTAAATTGCCAACCTGTATAAGCTAGGCTCTGGATTTCCAAAAAGATGTTCTAGTAGATTAATCCTGTATTTAAGTGTTTGGCACTAATACAACTATACAACACAACTATATTTGCATATCAAAATATTACTTGTTGCAAAAAAAAGATCAAAACTTGAACGAACAACTATCAAACAAATGTATGCAGTCATTATTGTGCCCTCTTGCTTTACATTGTTCATATTACAAACACCAAACATTTCATAAAATTGGTGTGAATAAACTAAGCTGTTGTAAATCCAAGATACACTGTGTTAACTCATGTTGCATCAAACACTTTACAGACTGTGAAATTTGGTTAACTAAAAATACTGATTTTTTTATTTGCTTTATGCAAATATCAAGCCCCTTGTTATCCCAGAGAAGTTCTTAATGGCCTCTCTGAAGGGTTCATCATGTCCATTAACAACATTTCCAAACACATATGATGCATCAAATTGTCTGTGAAATAACTCATCTCTCTGCTGTTGATGCAATGGAAAACCTGCCAAAGGGTCTTGACCAAAGCTGGAGAATGTAGTCAGCTGACCTCCCATAGCCTCATAATTTGATGCTGCATCAGGTGTATCTGGCACCATTTGTGGGAAAATTCTAGAAGCATGGTTACAACTAGCTCGAAGGTCTCTTGGTTTTCCTTTCCCTAAATTCAACACAGTTCAGAAGTATTACACCAATGTGGCATTCCAGCAATGTTTTGAGAAGAATGTTGCCATGACATATTTGCAATGAAGACCAATATTAACATACACGTATTTTGTGCAAGGGGGACAAAACGGACCAAAAGGAGTCAGACACATTACTTCTTTACTTCTTTCTGAGTAGTAATGGGTGTAAATTTGCATAAAGGAATTACACCCTTCAATTCTCCCTTAGTCTGTAGAAATGGGCTTATGAATCTGCATGAAAAAAAAATTACACCCCTGACTTCTCTCTCTGTGCTAATGAGCATATAAAGTTGCATAGTATGGATATTAATCCAGGGATAACCAACATAATTAAAAAACTACCTGGTATTACATGGTTGTTCCATGCCTGAACTGTCATCTGGAGCCCATATAAAGCAACCTCCTGTGTGACCTCAGAGACAGAAAACTTTGTCCCATCACATTCCATGTCAATTATGTCCTCTTCTTCCATTTGTTTTAAGGCATGCTTAATTGGGTAGTTTACACGGCTGTTGACTTCTACCCAAAACCTCTCAATGGGCAAATTCTACAGCACAAAAATTGTGGCAAATAAAGTACAATTGACAACTCTCATGTTATAAATACATTCTGTGTGCTGGGATTAGTTTGCAGATTTAGATCAGTGACTAAGGTTGTTAAGATTGTTATGGGATAAGATTTCAGTTCAAGGACCCATACACAGGTCTCCAAATCAAACCTTCTGCATTCTGTGCTATTTAGATAAACCAGTAGAATGTTCATGTCAACATAATTATAGACTGACAGTGAGTGAGACAGATTCTAATGTCACTTGGAATTAACAGTTTTAATTACAAAAGTTTCCAAAAAAGGAAATTCTACATTGATGTTTACAAGTCCTCAGTGACTGCATTGGTAGGTTAATGGAAGAAGATTGAATCACAGGCAATAATCCCCAAAAGTGTTTTAACCTTTTTTTTTTTTTATAAAAAAATGTACTTTCTGGCATGACTGTGGTTACAACATTCATAAAAGTATCAAGTGGTACAGGTAACAAAAACCTAGAATTGACACTTACCTTCTTTGAAGTAGTTTGTCGGTGAGGGTCTCTCTGTGGATTATATCTTAAATGTGCTAGCTGTTCTTGGACAAATAAGGAAAGGTAGAATTCTTTACCATGATCAACCCTGATCTGATCAAATAAGCCTTCCTCTGTGGCAATAAACCTGTAGGTGACAAGCAGTATTGAGTAACATATATTTTTTAAGTCAACAAGCCCTATACACTTCTTTGGCAGGAGGCACTAGGAGACTACACACCTCATTATTATGAAAAAGCATGTTCACTGTACAAAATAATATAAAGACAGCTTACTTTGACAGAAATAGAGAAAAAAATTAATCAATCAATCAATCAAATTATTTACATTATCAGTGTCCAAAAAAAGGAACTCTGAATTTTACTTCAAGACCTCCAATCATTGAACTAGCGAAAGTTTGGACACGCAATTGTTGGATAGGATCGGATTTAAGATCCCACCTTGCCCACACCAAGCAACCCCCCCAACAAACACACACAACACAACTATTTCACAGAGACGATATATTTTTACCTGTATATGTTCTCATAAATAACCAGGTTATTTTTGACCGACATCGTGCAATATGCAGGAATCATTTAGAATAACCATCAATAGCGCAAACATGGGTCACCCCAAACATAGCCAGTTTCTCGTTTTGATCTATATGTAACTTGTGGCCATAATACGCTGCGGTGTACGGAACTGGATTCAGAAGCCGGGCAGTGTCACTCCTTCGTCTTTGTTGATACACTGGGGCGACACGAGAGAGAGATCTGCCAATTCTTGCCTCACAGGCAATTGGTGTTCCCAAGACTGCACCTATGTAGCCTTTCATCATTTTACGACCAAACACCGGGCCAACCTGTATAAATTTAAGCCAACAACGTTAAACGTAGTAAAGTTTTCACCAAAGAAAAACATAAAAGCAAAAAAATCATCAGGTTGCAAAAACACGACTCCAAAGGAAATAAAAGCAGGCTCACCTGTTCAACGGCAGACTTCACTACCTCATCCAGTTCGTTATCCGCTACATTTTGTCGTCTTTTTATCTCATGCATGTGACAGTAACGCTTTAAACTTTTAACACTAAGCCCTCGTTTATTATTTATCTTGCAAAATTTCTGAAATCTCCTCGAATGTCCTGTGACCATTCTCGACGAGTTCACAAACTATTTCTCTGTCAAGGAGACTCTCTATTGCCGCCATCTTGTTTAGTTCCAGGAATCTCTGGGACATGAGTACGAAGGGAACTGGGCACAAAACAAAAAACATGGGGCGTTTGTTTTCTTTGAAAAATGAAAATTGACCATTAATTATTTTTCATTTTTCGGAAAAAATTGAAATTTGACACAGATTTTCTTTTTTTTCATTTCACTATGTTCAGAAAAAAATGAAAATCGAACACAGATTTTCATTTTTCCATTTCTAAAAAAAATAGAAATTGAACACAGATTTTCATTTTTCATTTTTGTAGTTCGGGAAGAAAAAAAAAATGAAAGCACAATTATCAATTTTTATTTTCCATTTTCTAAATTGAAAAAAAAAAAGAAAATTGAACTCAGATTATCATTTTTCATTTTTCAATTTTCAGAAAAAATGAATGACCCTAACGTACACGCATTCTTTTGTCTGTTAATTTTTTCAGCTAAAAATAAACAGTCAGCACAATCACATTTAACTTCTTGCGAGATTAAAGGAGATCTCGAAGGTTATTTCTGTTGGCGTAGAAGGTAAGAAGTTTTCGAAAATACGGCGACACGATGTTCTAATAGTTTTATTATTTTGGCTAGGCGCGCTCGAATTTAATATACTGAAATTTCTATTTTTCTGTTGCCTTAATATTTTCCTCGTCAATTTTCCCCGATTTTCAGTACATAAATCTTTAAAAACAAAAGCAAACAGCCAACGAGCAAGGACACCAGTTTTCCTGGTTTATTTTTTACAAAAAGCGAAGGCAAACAACCAGTCTGTTTTCTTAAGCCACCAGCTTTTATAATAATGCCTACACTGAAAATTCCATGAACAGCGATGCGATATTTTTCGTCTAATACTTCACAGTTGGCGATTGAGGTTTCTTTCGCAATTAGCCTCCGCTTGCGTACCCCTGCTCGATACGGCCAAAATCTGGCCGTAACGAGCCCAAACGTGAGAGAGTTTGTATCAGGCCCAATTTTAGCGCTAGCCGTTAGAGAGAATGTATGAGAACCGCTAAAATTGGGCCTGATCCCAGGTTACGGGCACCTCTATTAGCAAAATAACCAAAATTTACACTGATTTATATTATTATATTATAGGATAGAGGGTTCTCTTTTAATCTTTTCTCGTTGTGTCATTGTTAATGGCTAACTGGATTTCGTTATCAAACAAAAATGACTTTTTTTTTTCAAACCATGAGAAAATGGAAAAAATTATGATATCATTTATGAAACGAAAATAAAACCTGATATCGGCAATTTAGGCGTTGATTAAAAATTAGAGCCTTTTTATGGCTGCGTCAATTACAATTCGCCGCACCTGACATGTAATCCTAACTTCCTGAGTGATTCTCAAAGGCTTCCTTTTAAAAAACATTGATTTGTGAACATTTTAGTTTCACTTTATAGTCGTTTTGTGCAAGTAATTAGCTCGAACAATCATGCTACTTAGATTTTTCATTTGAGCCTGCGACATGCAAAAACTTGACGTCATTCCAGACCGCCTGCTTTATCAAAGGGCAAATTCCGAAGAAATATTTATTGGCTATTCACGCTGCTGCATATATTGGATGAGTACGTTTGTTGGCGACGGCTGTATACGTTCCAATTCAAGTAACTCAGTTTTACAGCTGGTGCAAGTTTGACGGGCATCAGTTACTCTTTCATTTTTGATCAGTTGTGTACTGTAACGGCCATTGTCACAAGAAGCTTTCAATGATGTAGACTTACAACAGCAAAGAATAAAAGTTAGATATCTAATATATTCATCTCGAAACTGACGTATCACTGTTCCATAGATAAGAGGGTTCAAACAGCTGTGAAACACTGCTAACAAATCGGAAAATTTGAAAATAACAAGCGCTATCTTTTTTTCGCTTTTCCCGCCAAAATCGATGAGCATCCAAGCAGCATGGGTTGGAAACATGCAGACTGCGAAAGATACAACTATCGTGGCAAGAATTTTGGCAATTCTTTTGTTTTCTTGTTTTCTTGCTTCCTCGAGTGTTTTTGCCGGAGATGTGAAAGATCTGCGACGCTTGGACAAAAACAATTCTCCTCCAATTCGGACGTACGCGGTTGAAATAATTATTAGCGGAACAAAGTACTGCAGTCCGGCAAGAACCGCCGTGTACACTCGCTTGTGGTCAACTGTCGGCCAGTCCTCACAACATGAACCCGAAGGCCCGACTTTAGCAACAATGATCATTGGAAGGGCAACAAGAAATGAGAGAAGCCATGTAACCAAAAAGCATACAACAAGCTGTCGTTTTTTAAGGGAATTCTCGAAAGGACGCAAGATTGATTTGCAGCGATGAACCGCCATCAACGTAACAGTGAAAATCCCTGCACAAAATGAGATTGTCATCATAGGCCAGATGATTTTACAATACACCAAGGATCCCTGGAAACTGGAAACTTGCATGTAAATAAATACTGGCAAGCACAATATAATAAAACTTAAATCAGAAAAAGCCAAATGCATGATGAAAACATCATTAATTGAGCGACTGTGTTTTTTGGCGACTACAAGAAGAACAAGAAGGTTTCCAGTTGAACCAAAAATAAAAGTTAAAACGTAAATTGCCAAAGTAGCCCTCCTCGTGGACTCGTCAACTGTCCCAGTAGAGCTGTTCGTTATGTCGGAGCAGTTCATTATATCTCCGAGTAGGAAGTTCAATTCAAAGCCATGCTAAGGTTTTCGTCCTGTTGGTAATATACCAAAGTCGCAGATTTTGATACTTCAAGTCTCTTTACAACTGAAAAGGAAATCTCAATCCAACCGGATAACAGACATCGGTCCTGTTAATATCTTAATGTCGGCTTGTATAAAGGACAGGCAAACTGAACACCTTACATCTGACACGCTGTCGGGTCCACTTTGTATTTTTAACATATAAATAAAGAAGTTGCTATTATTTAAATACATGGCACTATGCAATCAACACCGAACAATACCAATTCTATCACGGCTAAATTCGTTCGGAATACATTTGATTGATCTAATGGAAGCTCTTGCAATTCACTGATTTGGTAGCTGATTATGAATTTAATGATTTTGGGGCTTCCAAAGCCCTGTAGCTAAAATATCGGGATGTTTAGATGTAACGTTTCAACATGATAATTATAAAAGGGGAAAATATAAACATGCTTTGGCACATGAACCAGCATTGTACTTTTTATTGAAACGTTTCCCATGTTATCACCTTTGAAATAAGTTCGAAAAAGCAATTATCGGCTATGGTAAAGAAATTATAATTTAATGCTAGTTTATTCTCTTAGCAGCTTATGGACTGTTTGGGCGAATTGCTTCAATCTATCTTTTCATTGTTCAAATTGAAGATAAGCTTTGACTTGACACTCTTTACCGCGCCATATTGGATTATTTTTCCTGTAAAGAAGACGTTCACAGTGAGACGAGGATGAAATACAATATGCGGACCCGGCACTAATGTTTTATTTTTTCCTAGTTACCACCGATCATATGATTAGATACACCGCTACTCAAAACCTTTAATTTATTGTGCAAGTAATCTTACCACCAGAAACCGAACGCGAGATATCAACATTAGTAAAAGAAAAAGCAGCAAATCGGGAAGCGTAATATATCATGAATAATTAACGCTTCCTAAACCTTTTTTCTAACACCCACCAGAAAGAGAAGAAAATAGCATAAATTAGCTGATAATACAAATGTATGTAGAAATTCAGTAATTTAATGGCGATGACCTGACCAGTACTGAACAACAGTACAGTGTAAAAGAAGAAACAATACTAAGTCAATTCTTATTACTCCAACCAATAGTACTCTAACTAAGATAAAGAATGCCAGGCGAGTATTCTTCATCGGCTTTCAGAAAAAAGAGACATGAAAAAGTTACATTGTATTTTAGTTACTGATATTTTTTTCTGGGTAAAACTATGTTTTCTTTTTCAAAGCTAAAATCATATTTGCTGTTGAATGTTTTCTTAAGGCAGGGTGAGCATATTCGAAGTATGTTATTCTCCACCAATCACAAAATAATTCAGATGTTTTCGAATGTAAAGCCATGTTTGACGTCCCATAAAGTGACGCGTACAGACCCGCTGTCATTTCGGTTTTTTATGTCATAGCATACACGCACAGCTTGCCATCGAATGTTTACGTTTTTGCCTTAATTTACGAAGTGTCCAATGACCGAATAAGTCACCAAGACATGGATCTTCAAGTCTTAACTTTCAAGTAAAATTTGATGTTCAACTATCCATGTAAGAGGGGTCATTTATTAACACATTGTCTTTTTAAGACTTTTTAAAGTCTGGAGAAGTTCTCCAAAAGGCCCTTTCTGAGGGGCTTATATACCGAGTGAAATTTACGTCTCAAAATCGATTGGATTAGCTTATAGTTGGGAGGAAAGTTATGTCAGTAAGTTTTTACCGAAACTCGCCTTGAAGACGTGGATCCTTCTAAAACTCATTCATGCAAGTACTTTGCCTATATGGACCAAGGAAATCCAAGCCAAGAGTGAAGAGTGAATTACGCAAACAGCAATATACTTTGACACTTTTTGACTGCGATTATTTGGCACAAGTTACCGGTTTTCGGCATATGCCTTACTGTACAATTTTTGCTTTGTTTTATTATGAATTTAAAGACAGTTTCCAAGTACAAACCCCCGAGCGCTTATTTTTGGAGGGGCGATTTAACGGGGGGTTTTTTGCGTTACTCAGTATGAGGGGCTTATACATGGAGGGGCTTACTTTCGGAATTTTACGCTATATATAGGTGACTAACTGTGAAACAAATCCTGAGTAAGCTGACCTATCAAATTTTCTTACTCCTAGCAATGGAGACCCTTTTTGTCCGCCTCACCTCACCTATCCTCCTCGTGCCTCGTGGCACATAAGGCCTTTTACGTACATTCTAGTTCCCGATCTTCATGGTGTTTTTGGAGTGTACCAGTGACCTATTCAGCTCGACGGCGACCTGTTGGCTTTGGCCCCCGCGCATCATATAGTCACTCCTGTTGTGAGGATCGGCCACAGTGTCTCCTTGATAAAGTGAATTTTCCCTGCTTCTGGTTTCTGTAATAACAGGGTTTTACGGGAGAGGGTTACCAGCCCTCAGCCGAACCCCCAACCTGGAGGACAAGGGGACCACACTTAGATTGGTCTCTATCCTTCGACCTGTTCGGCATGGGTGGCCCTACCAGGAGTCAAAGACTTCAGCCGACATAGCTCTATGGGTCATTGAAACACGCAAACCACTCCACCACGGTAAGGTGGTGGTTTCTTTGTCCGCCACCGCCTTTTTTTGAAATTTTAAAATCAAGACTTTGAAACTAAAGTGAAATACTGGATAAAGCAGTAAAATGCTAATTCCTCCGGCTCTCTAGCCTTGTTACTTGTTGTTTGACGTTTACTACCATTCTTATACAATACTTTGAGTTTTTCTTTTTGGAATTGAAACTACAGTAGTAATGCTTCAGCAAATTTAACCCCCTTTGGTGCCTTCCCTTGCCTTCCGTATGCCTTCCCTTCATTAAAATGCATATGGTCTAGTCAATGACGTCACCTATTGTTATAACCTGGGAAAAAGTGCCTTCCTCCATATATAATGAAGTGGATAAGTTTACTAATGAGCGTCACTCTACTACAATAGGAACAATAGGCTTACCTAGACTTGCCCGGTAAGTAACTTAATTAAAAGGAAAATAAGAGCAATCACCTAGCAACGCGAGAAACAGCTTCCTATATCTTATTTAGCGCTAAAACTCAGATATATATAAACACGACATACACAAAGGGGAGCTGAAAATGCTTTATTTCAAGTTTGTCTGACTCTTACAGAACTGTTTTCTCCTTTCTGTCTCGAGGAAATGAAAAACTATTGAAGTCTCAACGTTTCACGCGTCATTAGTTAGGTAATTATGCGAGTTCACAAGCCCAAAGTTGAATACAAATTAGCTCTACAGGAAAAACCTCAAGGGACCATATTGACGTATTATTATAAAACAAACAACTTAAAAAGGATCAATTGATTAAACACGCGACTAATAATTGCTAGCAATAAAATCAGACACGAGATACCGTTTAAAACAGAAAGAGTCAAATACACAGCGATTTGAAAGAAATCTATTAAAATAGTCAAAGAAGCAAGCTATCTTTGTTTACCACGTTTCCCTCCTCATTTTTTTTATTCCCTCCTCCTCCTCCTCCTCCTCATTTTTATTGTTTTCCTCCTCCTCCTCCTCCTCATTTTTATTGTTTTCCCTCCACTTCCTCCTCCTCCTCCTCATTTTTATTGTTTTCGCTCCTCCTCCTCCTCCTGCTCCTCCTCCTCCTCCTCATTTTTATTGTTTTCCCTCCTCTTCCTCCTCCTCCTCCTCCTCCTCATTTTTATTGTTTTCCCTCCTCCTCTTCCTCCTCCTACTCCTCATTTTTATTGTTTTTCCTCCTCTTCCTCCTCCTCCTCCTCCTCCTCATTTTTATTGTTTTCCCTCCTCTTCCTCCTCCTCTTCCTCTCCTCATTTTTATTGTTTTCGCTCCTCCTCCTCCTCCTCCTCCTCCTCATCCTCATTTCTATTGTTTTCCCTCGAAAAGGCCAAAATCAGACCATCACATTTGAGTTTGGCCTTATAGGCCTGATAATAGCCTTTTCGAGGGAAAACAATAGAAATGAGGAGGAGGAGGAGGAGCAGGAGGAGGAGGAGGAGCGAAAACAATAAAAATGAGGAGGAGGAGGAGGGAAAACAATAAAAATGAGGAGGAGGAGGAGGAGGGAAAACAATAAAATGAGGAGGAGGAAGAGGAGGGAAAACAATAAAAATGAGGAGGAGGAGGAGGAGGAGGAGGAGGAGGAGGAGGAGGAGGAGGAGGAGGAGGGAATAAAAAAAATGAGGAG
>OZ037994.1:12003319-12130819 GCA_964035705.1 Porites rus
CTCCTCCTGCTCCTCCTCCTCCTCCTCATTTTTATTGTTTTCCCTCCTCTTCCTCCTCCTCCTCCTCCTCCTCATTTTTATTGTTTTCCCTCCTCCTCTTCCTCCTCCTACTCCTCATTTTTATTGTTTTTCCTCCTCTTCCTCCTCCTCCTCCTCCTCCTCATTTTTATTGTTTTCCCTCCTCTTCCTCCTCCTCTTCCTCCTCCTCATTTTTATTGTTTTCGCTCCTCCTCCTCCTCCTCCTCCTCCTCATCCTCATTTCTATTGTTTTCCCTCGAAAAGGCCAAAATCAGACCATCACATTTGAGTTTGGCCTTATAGGCCTGATAATAGCCTTTTCGAGGGAAAACAATAGAAATGAGGAGGAGGAGGAGGAGCAGGAGGAGGAGGAGGAGCGAAAACAATAAAAATGAGGAGGAGGAGGAGGGAAAACAATAAAAATGAGGAGGAGGAGGAGGAGGGAAAACAATAAAAATGAGGAGGAGGAAGAGGAGGGAAAACAATAAAAATGAGGAGGAGGAGGAGGAGGAGGAGGAGGAGGAGGAGGAGGAGGAGGAGGAGGAGGGAATAAAAAAAATGAGGAGGGAAACGTGGTAAACAAAGATAGCTTGCTTTCTTTGACTATTTTAATAGATTTCTTTCAAATCGCTGTGTATTTGACTCTTTCTGTTTTAAACGGTATCTCGTGTCTGATTTTATTGCTAGCAATTATTAGTCGCGTGTTTAATCAATTGATCCTTTTTAAGTTGTTTGTTTTATAATAATACGTCAATATGGTCCCTTGAGGTTTTTCCTGTAGAGCTAATTTGTATTCAACTTTGGGCTTGTGAACTCGCATAATTACCTAACTAATGACGCGTGAAACGTTGAGACTTCAATAGTTTTTCATTTCCTCGAGACAGAAAGGAGAAAACAGTTCTGTAAGAGTCAGACAAACTTGAAATAAAGCATTTTCAGCTCCCCTTTGTGTATGTCTTGTTTATATATATCTGAGTTTTAGCGCTAAATAAGATATAGGAAGCTGTTTCTCGCGTTGCTAGGTGATTGCTCTTATTTTCCTTTTAATTAAGTTACTTACCGGGCAAGTCTAGGTAAGCCTATTGTTCCTATTGTAGTAGAGTGACGCTCATTAGTAAACCTATCCACTTCATTATATATGGAGGAAGGCACTTAATTAGTATGGAGGAAGGCACTTTTTCCCAGGTTATAACAATAGGTGACGTCATTGACTAGACCATATGCATTTTAATGAAGGGAAGGCATACGGAAGGCAAGGGAAGGCACCAAAGGGGGTTAAATTTGCTGAAGCATTACTACTAACTACGCAGTATTTACTTTTGTCACGTCAAGGGATAGAAACTTTACAGCTGCTTGGCTATACTTTTCAATATTCTTGACTGTCTTTAGTCAGGTTCTTACTGTTCTAGTTTTCCTCTATCAGCAATTCAGGAAACTGGTAATTCTTTTAGCTCTGTTGCATTCAACGTGGACATGACGACATCTGATCTTACTGTTCGAATGAACTTCTCGCTAGTTGCAGAATCAACCGAATTACTCCCACTTACTCTTGTGATATCAATGATTCTTCCAGAACCTGACCTCCACAGGCAGCAAAACATTTTTTTCAGATATTTTATGTACTCAACACGAAAGTGCTTCATGACTGTTCCGTAAACCAGTGGATTTAAACAACTGTGAAGTACAGCAAACACTTCGGAAAGACTAAGCATTCTGAAAAGGATCTGCGCTTTCTTAGAGCTGTTTTTTCCAAAGTAATAATATAAGGATGCAAGATGCTTTGGAAACATACACACGGCAAATATGACTACAATTGATGCTATGGCTCGCACAACTTGGGCATCTTCACGCCTTCTCGCTTTAGAAAATGCTCTAGACTGCTCCGATAATTTGCGGGATTTCGATTGTCTGAGCTCCAGGCCAATGAGAACATAGGCAACGGCGGTGATGCATAAAGGTAGGATATACTGTATTGTCAACATGAACAGAGTAAAAGCTCTCTTGCTCTGCACGTTTGGCCAGGCATCATAACACATACCATTATAAGGATTGACTTCAGCATACACAATCCCTGGTATCACACAAATATACGCCACAATCCATAGCATGGCAATGTAGATGTATACTGACCTCTGACTGATGCTTGAAGTATACGGATTTATGATCCCCTTACAGCGAAGAACAGCCATTGACATGATATTAAATATGCTGGACAAATATGCCACTGTGATAAGAGGCCATATCAACTGGCAGAATAGCTTTGGTGCATGGAACTGTCCAATAGCGTGGCCAAAGTACATTGGAAAGTATATTAGGATAAGTATCAGGTCCGAGATCGCTAGATTTAGGATAAAAATGTTATGAAAGGATCGAGTACGCCTCTTTCCTACAACTACCACGACCACGAGCACGTTACCAAACAATCCAAGAAAGAAGATGACAAAATAAAGAGTTAACTTCACCTCTGGTGTGATGAATGATAAAACAGCAGCGCCAGAGTTTTCCACCAGGGCAGTATTGTTTGTATAATTCATCTTGTTTACTCGCGGATAAGTCCTTCAAAGTTGTCCACTCTGTTTTGAATAGAGTAAAAATAGATGTAACACACCTCTGTTATGACTCATGCTAAAATTTGTATTAAACTCTCAAAAAATACGGCTGTGCATAAATTCAGTAATTTTTTAAACCTATCCCAAACCTCGCGACATGTGGAACATATCAAGTAAGTCAATTTATCATTTTCCTTTTGGGCGCTTAGGTATGCCGATCCTAACAGTAGCTCCCAGCCGCGATTATAACTGTTTTTGAATTTCTCCGTAGCTCAGGGTTGGTAACTGTCTGGGAATTTATCATCGGTTTGATTTCTGTCATAGACTGAGATCATTTTCTCAAATCCGTTCAAAGCTACCGACTGTGGATTGTGCGTTTATTTCCGTAAATGGCAAAGCTGTTTAGATGGCAATTAACCATGATATAAATAAATTGTTTTCCTTAATTTATTGCTTTTTACCCTTATAAATAGCAACAACGTAAAATTCATTAAAGTTATTTTAAAAACACCCCAAATTCAAAGATGGTTTGACAAAAAAGCTTTGGACAACTGGAAAATAACCTAAGAGACAGAAAAGAAACATTTTGCGGTGAGTTCAGTAAAATTACTATACATGTTTCATAAATTACGCCTTTTTACCGAATTGGGCCAACTTCATAAATTTTCTTGTAAGAACTGGTACTCTTAAAATCAATTACTTGGTAAAATTGCCGAAGCCTTAATATTGACATAATTGAGATATCACCTGATCTCGATTAAAAAAATTTTATTAACTTTTTCATTACCACCTGAGTCACCTTTTTAATTAAGTAGCTGTGATTTGTGTGAACTGGGTCCGACTCTAACTGCTGTAACTTTCCCGTATACTACTGTTTTAATGTTTCGAAACGGCTTAGAACATCAACAAGAACCTGGGAGAAGTCGAAGTCCATTTGGGCCGGACGTTCAAACGCCGGCTTACAATTAAAATGTTCTGGCATATCAACCGCGGATGGAGATGCTCCTTGTAACCAATGCAAAAAGAGCTGAAACCAACGTCCTTTTTAAATGACTCGGTAAAGTAGCTGTTTAGCCATACACAAGTGATATCATGGCCATATGGGCCTGTTGGTCATGCCAATATCAGTGTTTAGTATTTGCCTGTTGCATCAACGCTCTGGCTTTGCAGGCTTTATTTATTTTATTTCCAATTGTGCCTACTGTTCTAATTCGTAAATCGGCGTAAGGTCATCTACTGTGGAAGGTTAAGAAAAGGGAGCAAGAGATACTATACTTGAGGGATGAGTTCGTTAAGTATAGGTCAGGGGGACCCAACGACCGTTTGTTGTAAAATATCTGTTCGGAGAAGCAAATGTTGAATTTTGCAGAATTTTCTATTACTTGAGGACGGCTAACAATTTCGAGAGGACCTTTCTATTCATGTACAACTTCCGAGGCTTATCTAATAAATTCCCTACGATTTTCTGAAGTTTAACTTATCGTATTTCACTGCCCAGATTAGATTATTTTTGGTTCAAAAAAGGAAACCAAAAATTTTCAGATTCACAAATGTGATGGAGAGAGGAATCAGAAAAATTCTCACTTTCGTAATACGTTAAATTGCAATCTAAAGTTTTCGGGAAAATAATACTGTCAGCCCATGCAATTTCATAAAGACTCAAGTTTCCCTGGCCTAGGATGACCGAACAGATACAAATTTTGTAGCGCGGCTCAGAATGCATAACTAGATATCTAAAAGTACTCCGGATAGCCTAAAAAGTATTTTCTATGTCTTTAGGAGGAAACCGTCGTTGGGTGCCCCTGATAGGTTAAGGGATATTTAGCCGGCTTACCTTTATGACTAATTATCTCCTGTATAGGAACAGTTCATTCTAAATTCCATTTTAAGTTGCTACGTGTACGTGTGTAACATACAGACAAACGATCAGCTTTTGAACTGAAGAGGCTCTGCAAATGCAAATGACCGATTTAATTTGCGTTATTGGGAACATGACACCTTGCAATTTGCACCCGTGTCTGGCTACGTTTTGTTTTCATGAGAACCGGGACAAAAAAGACCAGTTTCTGATTGGTCTGTTTGCCGTAAAACTGCTATTCAAAGGAATTATCACTGAATCGTTTTGTAACCAGAAGGCCAACAATATTAACATTATACAGGAAAAAAATAAACAAAAGCCATTTTTTGGATGGAAGAAAGAGAGCTATGCGACAGAGGATTTTTAGCATTCTTTTTAAATATGACCTTTACTCAGAATTAATCTAAGCCACATACCATCATATTATTATCTTTCTCGTACGTGCCTGGAACGTTTTCTCATAAACATAACATAGCAGTGTATCCTTGGCTTTAATATCTTCCCGACGGACAGAAGTTAATTAAATACTTTAAAGCGCTCCGGGTGACACTGGATTTCAGCTGCAGACACCCTTATTGACTAAGCTGATACTTTTCCCTATATTAGGAAGAGAGCACTGTGTATTCATCGGTAGGAAAGGAATAAAACATTTTAAGTACTAAAAATAGCATTTTTAGTTATCGATAGAGACGTCCAACAGCGACTAACAAACTGACCCTCGCGTGCAAAAGGAGTAGTTTTGATTCAAGGGGCTCCATAGCCATCAGAACTCCACAGCAAAATATGCAAAATGCTATTTTTAATATATGTTTTCTTAATGTTTGCTTTACAAACCGGCATTTTGTGTTATCTTGAATATATCTAGTACCCTTATTATTATGTTCAAGTAAACTGTGTTTTCGAGAAAAGACCCGGCACTTTTCAGCCGCATTCAAATATCTCATTTATTACAAATTAATCATGCGTCAGTTTCGTTGACATAGAGGTTCAAACACCTAACGCTTCAAGTGCAACCCCTTCGTCCTCCTCTCTTTACAAAAGAAAACTTTGTGTGTTAAGCCTCCCCCCAAAACGGCCAAATTGCGTAGCACCACAGATTCTTTAGAAGCTGAACCCCTAACCGTTGGTTCCCTTTATTCAGAGAGATTTTTTCAGACATCGACTTCCCCATCTTGAGTTGAAAGATCAAACAAACCTCTTATTTATTTAATCAGGCGGTGTGCTCGCTGGGATTGCGATGCATTGTGGATGCAGAATTTTCAAGATGGCGGCGAATGTCGAGAAATTTCCAAGGTTATATGCTTTATATTTCGATTGACATAGTTCTTTTCTGAGAAAGTTATCCACAATTTCATAAACTTATTTAGGCTTTTTCTGTGAAGAAAAAGATCAACATTCCTCGTTACAATCTAAAACAGGGAGCACGAAGATTTATTCTCTACGAGCACGAAATTTGAACCCGTTTTTTGAAGAGCTATAATTTCTATCATAGTGCTCATTGACGACAGAAACTAGTCTTAAGTGTTTTCACAAAGATTGTTCTACGCCAAGGAATAAAAGCTCCCTAACGCTCCCCACTTTTTGAAATATTTTTTTCGAATTAAAACCGACATGTTTTCATAACAAAATGTGGCCACGCACAGACGTGACATGGCAATGGAACAGTCACTCTTGTAACCACAAGTTAATTACAAAATAGTCCAGTGGTTATATACAAGGGCATAAAGCCTGTGGACGATTGCACATGACAATTGTCAGATTTATGAAAAAATATATGAATGAAAAATGGCCTATTGAAGTCAGATTGAAAACAAACAAATCACACCAAGTAAAATGATAATGTGATGCATGTGAAGCCTCTGAGAGTATAATGAAAGCACCTGAATATTTTTTCCTCAAAGATAAGAAATTAACTTTAAATAAAGATAAAGCCCGTACATTTTGAAAACAGCTACCTTTCATGAAAAAAGTGGTGAGAGAAATGCATGAGTAGTGTCATGTAGCAGCCATGCACCAAGCTGGCACTTTGATTCTAGTCAATGGAATATTCCCATTGTTCTTATTACACTTGAGTGTCAAATTAATAAATATCTCTGTCTAAGACTAGTGTGTGTGTGTGTGTGTGGTGTATTGTAGTTTAGAGGAATTTGGAACAGCTTGAAAACAAACTGCTTATACACTGAGGTCAGTCAACCTCTTTACCCCAAGATCACAGTTATATCACGGGATTTGCATATTCTGGTGGATTGAGTTAATACAGTTTATCTCACAGATGTACTAAATTATAATTGGGGAACCAAGGGTAAGGGAAAAATAGTTGATGGGAAAGGGAATATCTGTAGTAGTTAATTTCTTATCTCAGGTAACTTTTATTTTCTTTTGTTTTGGGTATTTAAATGTGTGCAAATGGAGTTGAAACAAAAAAAAATAAAATAAAATTTACCTAAGATAAAATATTAACTACAAGATATCCAAAGTGGGAAAAGGGGGTACTACTAGGATCCACCACAGTAACAACTGCTAACCCAAAAGACTTAAGTATATCAACAACATGGCAGGAAAAATAATAAATGTCACTATAAAATGACAGCACTGAAACACTTATCACCATACCAATATAATAAAACGTGAATACATTCACCCAAAAGTTTGCTCCTAAATAACACCTATGACACAACATTTGAATTAAACAAATTGTAGTTTGAGGGAGGGGTTCACAAGAAAGCAAAGGGGTCTCCCTACATGTTGCCCCTGATTACAGTAGATTTGTAAACAAAGATAAGATTTTCACATTTTGAATTAAAAAATTATTCTTATCATACAAAAAATATGCGAGGAAATATGTTTGTACACACTGATACAATCATTCATATAAAAAAATAATGGCAAAAACTATGAATGTCTCTTAGGCTCAATTCTTGTAACTTAATCTGCTTGACTGTAAGAGGATTAGTAATCACAAATGCTGAATGCCATTTTCAATTTCAAACCTTACATTCTGTGACTCATACCAATATAGAAAGCAAGAATACTAGGTTGCAGTATTTCTTCATTAGCTAATTTTATTTAAGACTAAAGATCCCTGAAGAAAGTAGTGCTCAAAATTATTTATAAATAGGACACAACTTACTGTACATGTATTGATATCTTTATTTACTTTTCATTTACTTCATGTGTGATAAATACAGATGGTAAAACAAATAACAAATGGAAAACAGAGTGCCAACAGAGACCTAAATCCCGGTAAAGCTGACCCGCTAAAGTTCTCTTTATAGTACGTGGCAGCTGTTTTAGGGCTACCTGTCATAGAAGGAAGCATACACAATCTTACAAGATTTTCAAGCCAACTTAAGCTTAAATTCATCTTGTTAAATAATGAAGAAATCGTCGTAGTGCCTTGTTGTTCTAGTTGCACTAATCTGACGATGAAATCATTTTTTCCAACGAACCACGGGTCTTACCTATAGAGGCGTATGGAAAAGCCGGAATCCGGAATCCGGAACCGGAGCCGGAAACGTAACCGGAACCGGAACCGAAACCGGAACTTAAATTGAGATCGGGGTAAACTGGGAAGCACTAAAACCAGTTGCCGATACCCGTGTGGAAATAAAATTCAAGATGGCGTCCTCTGTTATCATTGTTTTGAGAAATTTTCAACACAGTGATCTTGATACCAAAGGTATACTCACATTCGGAAAGTGACTTGCGAAAAAAAGGTAAGTGCATCCTACTGTTATTCCTAGCAGTCATAAACTGTGACTGCAGCGGTAGGTCGAGCAATTTTCGACAGATCGAGACTACAGCGAATCTGAAGCCGATTGACTGCGAAAAACAGCCATTATTAGAATGTGATGTTTAATACCGCTGTTTTATTCATTTCCTTCTCTTGAGCCTAAGTTACTCATTTCTTAAAAGGGCTCCGTGTTACATCCATTGTGAGGGAAGGCGGCAAAGGGAGGAGGAGTACCCATGTCAATCATGATCCCAAGTTGCAGCGCTCACGCGTATATGAAATTCTCGAAGAAAAATTTTGCGCCGTACGCAAAAAATGCGACAGTAAAAAATATAATAACAATAAATAAATATAATGTGGGGATTAAAAGTCTTGATCGAGCAATAATTGTTAGTGACACTCTCAAGACAAAAACGTCTCTAATTTTTATTTCTTAGGTTCCGGTTCCGGCTCCGGTTCCGGATTCCGGATTCCGGCTCTTCCATACGCCCTACCTATAGTACTTTCATGACTGAAGCACAGGGAGCCCGAACGCTGTTTTAGCTAATAGATAAAAATTAGATGTATTTACGCTATAACACAATGACACTGTTTTCCCCGACAATTCGATAGCCTTTGTTTTTAAAGACGTCTCTCGAATGAAATAAAGGTAAATCGCTGATTTCTACAGCGTATTTAACGAATATTCGTCTCCGCAGTTGCTTCCTGCGAGATGTTCACTTCTCGCCATCTTGACACAACTGATCAGATTTTGAATACCGCCCATGATGCTTAGCGATCCTAGTGCGCACACCGCCTGGTTACTTCGGCGGAGCGCGAAGTAAAGGTTTCGCGACGCTCAGGAATGTATCAAAGTTGCGACTTTTTGACAAGATTGGGCAAGCAAAGTCTGTAGGTTTTCGGCTCTATTCGGCTATTTGACGAAGTGAGAGCCGAATTAGTTCGAGATATCTCGAGATCACTTCGATTTCTTTGATTTATTCTTAAACCTTTCTCGAGGAAGAAGGAATCACTATTTTGGCCTTCCCGGGGTTTGAACCGACTCTCCTGTGTGACCCATCAGATCAGAGGAGACTCTAAGTTGAGGGATTAGCCGATTGCGCTACTGCGACCCAAGGTAGTTTGGGACATGAAAAATAGTTATGAAATGATGCACTAGTTTCGGGACAAGATTGGGCGTGCAAGTTCGTGACTTTTCGGCTTGTTTCAACTATTTCACGAAATGAGATCGGACTACTTCGTGATATCTTGAGATCACTTCGAGTTTAGTCTTTAATTACTCGAGGAATAAATAGAGGATATTTCGTGGCCGCGCAGAGACACGAAATTTCTCTTCGAGTGTTGAAAAACATTTCACGAGTGAGCCCTCCTTTGGAACTGTTTTATGATGAATTTAAAGTTACAAAATGCTGCACAAAGACATTTTGTCTTTGTTGAGTGTTACGTAGTAAAATTGCTTTCATGCGTTGCGTGACTTTTTCGAACGTTCTCTACGTTTTTGGATTATTCATGAATAATTAATTAGGGCATGTTTACATTTCAGCATGAGTCAGCAGATTTGCATCAGTTACTGAAATCATAAAATATGTCGAAAAGCTACTACTATTCGCCTGTTTAGTATTTTCTAGAACCTTATGTCAAACGGTATACAAGTTCCAAGCGAGTTCTTTTGACGAACTAAGTTTTTTCCCACGAGCTGGACTGCTGTGTTTAGTCAAGTGTGACGAAAGTCGATTTTCGGGTTCTGTGTTTACAAGTTCGCGGAAGCCGTAAGATATCTGAAGTTCAAGTGAGAGTTTGTTATTATTGGTAGAGGCTGTTTAGTTTTACTCAAAGTTCAAGTCAAGTTTGTGTTGGCGGATGCAGTGTTTTAAAGCTCTGTAAAGGCTATGTTCCTTTGGTGTCAAACCCGACATCCCTGCGTTCTGATAGTCACTGAATAATTATCCTCAAAACATTCGAACTCGTGACTTTGAGTTTTAGCCAATTCCATGCTCAACGTAATTGACTCCTTACCCATGCCTTACATATCTTTAATCAGTACATGAGACTGCTATGCTGTTTTTGAAGCCTGATGTGACTAAGAAAAATAGAGAATTGTTTTTTAAAAGGATTTGTATGGAGTCATCAGAGCATAACTGGGCTAATATCGTGGAGACAATTTGTCCTGAAATGCTAGTTTTTGGCAAGTAGGCCTCTTGGATGTTGCTCTTTTCAGAATATCCTGACAAATCCCATAATTTCACACCTTACTCTTACCATATTTGATTTCTTACTATTCCTTCGCATTTACAATTAATTAGTTCCACAACCACGACGCCGAAGTGTACGCTAGCTCCGTAGCGTCTTGTTTTTAATGAAATGTCGTTAGATTTACAATTACAACTTTCACTCGTGAGCAAATAATGAGAAGAAAGGAAATGAATCAACATCGTTTCCAGTGTCGATGTTTTGTGTCTTTTGGAACAATGGGAGAAGAAAAGAGAAGCCCTAGGTAATGGGGTTGGAAATTGATGGATTCCAGCGGGAACCAGCTGCTTTTTTATGCATATTATGCATTTAAAGGAAACCTCTTCGACAGTGCTTTTGCTTGGTACTGTTTGGATTTTTGTCTCCAACTTTATTTTGATTTTAGCATTGCTTTCAGGTTTTCAATTACGTAATTTTGTTTGTGTTTACAAGTAATGCGCTTGAGGTTAGGAGATAAGAACTTCTCCCTACGTGGTAACATAATCTATAAACAACAATCGATTGTTTTTTTACGTTATTTAAAGAATGGAATACATTATGTATACACAATTTGATAGTTGAGGTCACTGATCATGAGAATGGGAGACTTTTATAAAAACACAATCAAGTTAAAAAATAGCATGAGGAAGAATACACCAGATGAGACCTTAATCATTACACTTGCACCAAAAAGCGAACTAAGCCAGTTTCCAACAGAATCTTCTTCAGAATTGTCTTCTTCTCCAAGTTCCCCTCGGAATGGCGAATCCTTAATTAGTTCTTTGTTGCACAAATCACTGTGACACCATCTAATGCATTTCGTACCATGACAACCTGCCGGCCTATGCCAATCACGACCGCAGCCCATTTTCTTCAATTTACCCTCATACTCAAAGTAGCATCCATTGTCGTGCTTTACGCATTCTTGGGGCGTGTAAGCGATACAAGCCTTAATGTCCTTAGTGTGACACTTGTGACAGCGCAAAGAAAAAACTGATAAAAAAAATGTTTAGGTTATTTCTTAGTAAAGAATAAAGAAATAACATAAACCAGCGTAATTAGCACCGCAGGTGATTAATAAGTACCGGTGTGTGCTTCTATTTATCCAAATGAAGCAAAAACGCACGGAGTATTTTGCGTTAAACTTAACAGTTGGGGATGACATTATCATTTGAACTAAGGCTATATAGTGCGCGCGCTATTTTTATGAAAAGTATTTCGTGGAAAGATTCTTTCTTAATTAAGTAACCGAGGTACGCAGTTTTTGTGCAAATAAGTTTTAAATACTGTCTAAGACGATCGGCTAACCTGTGCTGTAGAGTATGATCGAAGCAAAACACAATATAATCAGGTGTTTCATTTACCTGGCTTGCAAATATCTTTATGAACGACTGTTGAACGTCATAAAAAGATTAGTTGCGTGGTATATTCTAATTCAGTGAAAGTTTTGAAATGTTATCTCGTTAGCTGTGAGCGTAGATTGGATTAAGTGTGAGTAAGTATGGGTATTGGATCATTTTGCAGGGCACACAGTAATAAACGTCAGCACACAGTCTTGTTTAGTGGCTTTTTACTAATTTTTCACCAATTTTGTTACCGTGCATGCGCTATTTCTCTTGTATCTGGTCTCCTTTAGGATCTGTCGCCAAAACTCCAATATGTTCAAAATGTTACGCCCTATCTTCTCGCGTACTCAAAGAAATACGAACACATTTTCCCGATTTTAAAAGAACCGCATTAGTTGCCCGTGAAGTTGAAGATGAAGATCAGTAAAGATCAACTTTATTTATCCACGCCAGCCAGATCAAACTTAGAGCTTGCATAGCAATTTCTGATTGACCAGTCTCGTTTCTGCAATCCATAATCACTCTTGCACACCTGTTCTGAAGCCTCTGCAATCTCCGGGCAAGGCCATCCCCAAGTGCAACCCAAACTTCACAACAATAGTCAAAGTGAGGTTGAGCCAGCGCATTATATATAGACACTTATGTTTCGCGATCTGCAAAATCCTTTAATCTTTTGATTGCGCCGGTTGCACACGAGATTTTTTTAACTAGTTGTTTCATCGATGTTTTTTCCCATGTACACCACGAATTTTGCTGTTGTGAACTCGTTCAACAGGATCATTCTCAAAGAAAATGTGTGGTTGTTCTGGAAGAGCATTGATTCTTTGTTTGGAGCCAATAAGCATATATTCAGTTTTGGCTATGTTAAGGCTTAGCTTTTTTGCTGCCAGCCATTTTTTAATGTTATCTAGATCATGGTTTAACCTCACTTCTATTTCATTAATTGATTTTCCTGCAACTGGTTTGCTCTTGTCCCCTGCAAAAAGCCAACGTGTGGTATGTTTCAAGCAGCTAAGTAGCTCATTTAGATATATATATATATTAAGAATAGGAGCGGTCCAAGGATCGACCCCTGCGGAACCCCGCAATGTATCTTCCTTACTTGAAAGAATATACCATTCACCTGACATTTTTGCTTAAGATCTGTTAAATAAGAGCTCAGCAGGTCAATTGCATTATCTGTGATGCCATAAGCCATGAACTTTTTTAAAAGTAACTCATGGTTCACAGTATCAAACGCTTTTTAAGATCTAGTAAAACAATCATATTGTAAAAGCCACGATCCATGTTCACATACCACTCATTTATGCACTTAATCTAACGAAGCCAACACAGTCGAGCGAAACCGTCTGAAACCAAACTGGTGATCAGTCAGAATATTTTCATGTTCTAAGTATTCTGCTAGTAGTTCATATAAAATCTTTTCATAAATTTTGCTGATTACAGGTTATATTTAAATTGGTCTGTCGGTTGTCAAGCATGTTTCGTGGACCCTTCTTGTGAAGGGGCCTAACTCTAGCTATCTGCCTTTCACTAGGGAACATTCGCGAGGTGATAGAATTGTCAATTATTCACATTAAAAGCCGGGAAATCACTGGGGCAGATGATCTAAGCACTTTTGCTGAAATTTTATCTATTCCCGTGGCTTTCGATAGCGACAAAGAACTGAGAAGCTTATAGACTTTAGAAACATTAACAGTCTTAAAATGAACAGAACTATCTGACCTGGGAATAAACTTATCGTGATCGCAGCCTGGAGAATTGATTTTTTCAGCAAGTGACGGGCCAATGTTTGTGAAATATTCGTTAAACTGGTTAGCAGTACCATTCGGGGATGATACTTCGTGGTTGTCTAACTAAGAATTGACGGAAATTATGACTTTTATAGTGTATCATAAAATTGGACCTTAATATTTTTGCAATATTGGATCTAAATATTTAGCCGACGCTTTAATTAAAAGATACGCACACTCCTCTCCGCCAACAAGGAATTTTTAGTAGTCTTAGCGGGGTGATTTTTCAGTCATTGCTTCCACACCCTGGAACAATTTAGCGCACCAAATAAGAACCGCAGCATGCTTACGCTCTTTAAAGAGTAGAGTTAATTCCTTTTTGTTTAGTCGTTCCAGACATTTTTTACTAATAAATATTGTTTAATTAGTAGAAATGGCACTACATAAATAAAGAATATTAGTGTCATTATAATTATTAGTATTATGACAATCCTCTTTACTGTTATACCATAATACAACATAATGGCCCAGCCTATTCCTAGGGCCTAGGGTTGGAATGAAATAGAAGTCTATAAGCTATTTGATGGACAGTGTCTTTCTTACGATATGAGATATTCCAAGTAGTGTGATCTTCTGTAGTTCATCATGTATTTTGATGTTACCCTGGATCAGTTGGATATATTCTTCCAAACCCTTTATTTATTAGTCCCAGGGCTGCAATCACTACCGGGATTGTTGTGGTTTTCATCCCCCACATTCGTTAAAATCTCGATTTCAAGTTCTCTATGTTTTGACAGATTTTCGGTTGGGGATGGACATGTCAGTGAGTAGTCAGCTTTCTTCCTGTCTGTATTGGCATATCCCACAAAATTATGATGTTGTCTTTTTCTGTTACTGCCTGGTGATCATGCTCGTACCATTTCTCCTTTGTGTTTATATATGGTTTACATTCAGCTCTTTGCAGATGTTCCAGTGAAGTTATGTAGCGGCGTTGTTGTGTCTGCTATAGGTATTCAGTTTTGTTCAGCTCAGGGCACCCTGCCACAATATGGTCAATAGTTTCCTGGAATTGACTACAAATCCTGCACATTGAGTCTGTACCATCTTTTAGAAGCTGGCTACGATAGCAGTTGGTATTGATGGCCTAGTCTTGGACATCAGTAATAAAGCCCTCCGTTTCGGACTTAGGCCCAGCTGTCTTAAGCCACTGGTTCGTCATGTGATGGTTTACATCCTTCTCATTTGCTCTTCTTAGGTATTGCCCGTGCATAGGTTTATCTCCCTATTTTTGTTTCAATTGATCTTGAGCAAGGCGCTGGCGCTTTTCAAATAACGTTTCTGGCATATACAGTTGGTTCCAGTGTTTCAGGGACGGGTTGAGTTCTCTTCTGAGGGTAAACAAAAATTGTAAATGAAGACTTTCGGTGAACTTGCAGAGTGTTTAGCACGGATTCCACCTAAAATAACTTTGTACGGACGTCTTTTTAAATACAATGACGTGGGATGTCTTCTGCTTTAAATGTTTAGTATTGATTTGCTGTTTGCAATCAAAAGGGACGCGTATATCTTCAAGGAAACAGGATGATTTTGTAGGTTTCCGAAGCATCAGAAGCTCGACAAGTAGGCGATGGCCGGAGAAAAGCGGCAAACATGTTGGCCCAAACTTCACATTGAAACCGAGTTCGAAAGCCAGCTCACTGCAATTCGGTAAAACAGAAATATAAACAATGCAAATCTTGGTGGCAAGAAAAAAAAGAAATAAGCGATGGATATATGGCCTACTTGTTAACGCAAGAGACGTGTGCCATTGAACAAAACAGTTCAAATCGAGACGGAAAAAAGGAAGACAGGAAAGAAGCGGTGACTGAGGTTTCGATGAAGTTATCTTTGGTGTTTATTTGCCAGGACGTTATTCTCTGGTCTTTATCGATGAAGGACATCAATTAGAACTATCTTTTTGGTATAAATGCAGGAGCGATCGAGTGGAGTACGCTCAAAATTTCAACTTGTTACTCGGCACCACATTTCATTTCAGCGAGTAATTTTCCTATTTCTTATCTTTGGCTGTTAAGAGTTTTAACTTCATGTTCCATAATATTTTAAAAGTGAAGAATACATAAATAAATAAAATGATGGTCTTCTTAAACGGATCCAGACTCGCATTTAATGATTCGAAACAGAAGCTTCCCGTGTTCAGTCCTGACACAAACATTGCCTTAAAAGTTTAACCTAGTAAAATGTGAGCTTTATACCACTTTTTTACCAAGAGCTCTCCGAGATAATGCCGTAAAGGAGACCAGGCAAATAGCAAGCCACAAGACTCACACACTAGAGCTTCTAGTTCTGATAAAATTATTTTATTTCGCAATGACAAGGAAATCAAAAGATTTTAAATTTGCACTGAATTTGCTAAGCTCTGCCAACGTACCTCTAACAATTCACTCCAAAGCGACGGAATTAATATCATCCAAAGGAAGTTGTAAATACAGACATACATAGATATGTGTAAAATGACACTGACATGAATGAATGAATCTCGTGAATGAATCTTTCACCCGCTCTCGACTTAACCTGTTTTGAGTAATGGCGGAGGTCTCTTCCGTTGACAAGTAGGCCATATATCCGTCGCTTATTTCTTTTTTTTCTTGCCACCAATATCTGTTTTTACTTCTGTTTTACAGAATTGCAGTGAGCTGGCTTTCGTATTCGGTTTCAGCGTGAAGTTTGGGCCAACATGTTTGCCGCTTTTCTCCAGCCATCACCCACTTGTCGAGCTTCTGAGGCTTCGGCAACCTACAAAATCGTCCTCTTTCCTTGAAGATATACGCGCCCCTTTTGATTGCAAACAGCAAATCAGTACTAAACATTAAAAGCAGAAGACGTCCCACGTCGTTGTATTTAAAAAGACGTCCATACAAAGTTATTTTAGGTGGAATCCGTGCTAAACACTCTGCAAGTTCACTGAAAGTCTTTATTTGCAATTTTTGTTTACCCTCCAACGCCTCGCTTTCATGACTAGGCACCAGTTTTTTCCCGCGTGTCCGCCATTTGTGAATACGGTGTATTCGGGCTGCAAAATGCAGCTACAAAATAAAGAAAAAAGGGTTATGTAGTATTAACTTATCACTGGTGATTTAATTCGATCACATTTCACTGTTATCTTCATGCTCAGGTTGATTGGTTAACATATATTAGTGCACCTGCTTCTGGTTTTAGTAGTTGTCCATATAAGTAAAAATACATGTATGATAATAATGTAGTGTTTTTATACGCCGTCAAAATATAACATACCACTTTACTGCTTCTCCTTAAGCCGGTCCTTATGTAACTTGGAAGCATCAAATTAAAATACGTCCTTTGACTTTAGGCACACAGTAATGCTGTACCTTGATAAGGCAAAGATGCTTCTTTTATAGATACAAGTCACTATCACCTTAAATACTTAATAAAAGCATCTCATTAGTAGGAAAAATATCTAAATCTACAATGATATATTGAAATGTGATAATGTTCCTCACAGTTAATTTTAATTAATCTACAAAAAATTGTTTACTCAGTTTTAACATGTATTTCAAGATCATTTTATTAATAATACAGTGAAAGCCTGCCTAACGGCCACCTCGTTATCATGGCCACTATTTTTTGGGCTGCCTGGAAAATGACCATACATTTTCTTGTATAAAACCCTTGTTAATACGTCCAAATTTTTTTGGCCCGTTGGTGACAGTATTAACGGGGTTCCACTGTAAATAAATATAACGCTCTTTGGATAAATGAGGTTCTCAAAACATTTTAAGGGATCCATAGAAAGGGAACATTAATTGCACATTAAAAAAAATAATAATAAAGCACAGAAAGAAATCACAACCAGAAACCCAAGAATATGATATGGATATTTGACATCCTTCACGTTTAACAATGACAGGTGTGACAAAATGAAACATTAGATTGGTCTTTCAGTGGCCAGCTTGAGTCAAATATTTAACCCTTTTAAACCCTAAGATCTAAATTTAAATTCTCATTTGTTACCCCTATTCATTTCCTACAGAAATAGTGAAGAGAAATTGACCAAATATCAAGCAAATTTATCTTGTGTGATCATGTCTGTAATTCCACCGACCACTCGGGGGATTAGAAAGCATTGATACTACAAGGCAAAATTTGATGCCTATCACTCTTAGGGCTAAAAGGGTTAAAGAAAGACATCCAAAAACCAGACATGTGAGTTTCCGTCATGTGCAATTGTGAACGGATGTGACAAGGAACTCAGAAGAACTGGAACAGTGTGGTCAAATAAGATAGATAGATGGATAGATAGATAGATAGATAGATAGATAGATAGATAGATAGATAGATAGATAGATAGATAGATAGATAGTTAGATAGATAGATAGATAGATAGATAGATAGATAGATAGATAGATAGATAGATAGACAGATAGATAGTTTATTTGTAAAAAGCTTGCAGCTACTAAGTTGAATTGTGTATTTACAATATAATATATAATATAATATAACAGAATCTTACAATAGTGAGTCTAATAAAATGATAATGATAAAGTCCTAAATAAATAATAACATCCTGTAAATATAAAAAAGCCTAAAACTTTTAAAATATATACAACGTCATCGATCTCATTTACAAAACTCACCGAGCGATAAAATTCGTTATCAATACATGATCTTACTAAAAAACTATTTTTGAAACGCTCGGAGCACCAAAGACCACTACTGGAGTCATAACAGGGTTCCTTGTACAGGCTGACAGCAGCCCACATGAAATATCTCTGGGCAAAGGCATGACTGTAAAGTCTTTCAATGACACCAAACCTTGGTTTAAGGGGGTTTTTGACAGCTTTAGAGGAAGGAGCAAGGTAGTAAACAATGCCAGGCCTCTTTGTAGAATGCTGTTTAGGAAAGTAAAGGTAGCCTCGTGAGTGTCGCTTTGTCTCCAACAGGTACTCTGGGTACGTCACAACTGTAGGTTTAACAGTCAGACTTTCAATGGTGGTACTGGTTTGTGTATTAGAAGACAGACTGCCCACTCGTTTCCACTGATCAAACGTTGGAAACTTTCTTAACTTTCGTTGTCTGCAAGCAGTTTCTCTCTCCATGTGATAAACAGCTAAGAGGGACTGAAATTCTGGAACAACATCCTTGTATATTTGTTCCATACTAGCAAGGTGATCCCTTCAAAGACCAAATGTTCGCTGTTGTGCTACTGAAACAGGTGGACTATCACAGCTCCATGATTCACCTTCTGATGGAAGGTCAAATGGAACTTTATTTGTCAGCTTTCCAGACATCTTTACAAAATGACACCATTCAAAAATCTGAAACAAGAAAGCACACCAATAATACATAATGAAATGAATACAGCATGTTAACATGCAAGGCTTGATTCAGATTATTTTACAATTTTGTATTTTATTACATACTTTCTTAATGAAATTGGCTCATGATAGCATATTGTCAAATAGTGATCAAGGCAACTAATTAAGTAATCCTCAGACCAGAAGACAACTGATAAAGGTGCAAAATCAATCACATCAAAGACATTCAATTCGACAGAACCATTCTGTATTAGCATAATGGCATCAATAAGCAATTAAGGCTGTATTATTAGAAAACTAAATATGGTGTAGGAAACTGAAAATTTGTTTACTGCATGAAAAGAAGAGTTCATCACCTGGTACGTTCTCAAAATTGTTGCCTCAGGATGTCTTCTGTTTAAGGCTCTTCGGCAAAGTCAAGAATTGAATCTTTCATACACGAACATCCGAAGTACTGTGCACTGGGCCAAGTTGCCTTATTCCTTCTGGTATGTGTTGTAGAATATGATTTGTCACCACCTTTAAAAACTATGTAGGTAACCAAATTACAAAATTAAGAAAAGACTGAAAGGATGAATCAGACTGGGATATGGTGGATATGGATCAGCAATAATAACATTATAAGTCCTTGAAAATACGTTTACATGGTTGAATGCAACCAACCTCAACAGTTCACTTACAACAGGGCTGATCCTACATGTGGCCATACACAGGATGAATGAATGTACCTGTTGTGGTTCAATTTTATCCTTAGTGTAAGTTTTACTCTCATTTGTTTTTGGGTATGGTAATGTATGATAATGAATTCTTGAATTCTCCGCACCCAAAAAACTGACAACCAGAAATGCGGTGAGGCATAGGCAGACAATCCTTAGCCCATTTATTGAACTAACCAACTAATCACTAAACAAGAACTACTGTTTACACTGTTTAGACACCAAAAAAAAATCAAACAAACTGTATACGTTTGATCCGGCCAAAGTAAATGAATAAACAAAACCACTTATAATAACTGTCAATCATCAGGAAAACACAACTAAAATCGTTACCAGATTTCAATCAAAATATAAAAAAGAACAAAATTTAACTGTCCGCTTGTAAAAATCCACAATGAAACTTGTTAACTGTTCAGCGAATATATACTTGCTAGTTTACATATCACACTTTCCTCTCATAATCTCATGCCGGCACTTAAAACACACTGCCGAAAAATGCACTTGTGCTTGGGAATTCAAGAAACCATTTATCTTTTGTTTCACTACGCTTCGCTGCATTCAGGCAAAGATAAATGAACACCCAAAAAACTGACAACCAGAATACGGTGCGGGATAAGCAGACAATTCACAATCAGTGGCAAAAGCATATAAGGATACAAGATAAGGCAGTGTTCATTAGGCAAACATATTTACTGTATAATAAATAGCTAAACGCTTGGATACCATAAGGGTACTGTCCAAAAATTGTTAAGCATATCCACCTGCGGCAAGGATACTGTGTCATCAAGCAACGTTAAGCAATCAGAATTAATTGGGCAAATGTAAATCTCTCCATACTGCTGCATACAACACAACTCTCGCAATGTTTATCAAGCAAATCACATACTGAAAATTAAAGAGCCAAATTTCTAGATACCACAAGGGTATTTTCCAAAGATTCACCGACATAACCATGCTTGGATACTGCGCCAACCACCATGTCTACGCCATACTCTCCCAGAAACTCCGCTGCGTGCTGCTTGGGAAGCACCACCTGAACGAAGGCTATGTAAACCAAGTTCGGAAATCATTTGGCGAAACTGTTCCCGTGCCCGAGAATATGACAGAGGAGCTTGTCGCAGTACCTAATTTCTGGCAGAGACAAAATAATGACTGAGATGGTTGACGCTCTCCGCGCTCAAGGAATAACTCTAACAGTTTCACTGGACAAGAGCTAGAAGGTAAACTAGCAACTTTAACCATAGATCCCTGACAGAATTGATCGTTCTTACGTCTGTCTAGGAAAACAGACATGTGGGTGGCGCAAAACTTTAAGTCACAGGCACGTAAGTCACGCAGCTCTGACCAACGTAGGAAGGCACAAAAACCAAGTGTAACCAGCGACACCATTTGTAAGTTCGGTAGAGAAGCACGAGGGTGACCATAGGAACGAATCAGCGCCCTGACGTGATGAGATTCAATAGGCTGCTTTTTCTCAGATGGGCCAGCCAAGAGGCGTTTAAAACCAGCCAAGGTCTGAGAAACGAGCGGATCGTCGACAGGATTAGGACATCCAAGTTTCTTATGTAGCCATGCAATGCCATAAGCTGCTCCAAGGATTGACGAGCGAGATCAGCCACGGTCTGAAAGACTTGTTAAGTAGAGAGCAACTGCGGTTGGGTTAGACTGTAAAGGAGGAAACGAGTAAGACTTGCACCAGTCAATCCATCGATTGGCTGCCCCTGCATACGAAGACACGGTTGAAGCGGCGCAGTCATTAAGTATGACAGTCTTTAAGAGTTCTACAAGCCTCTGAATCTCCGCGTTCCTCCGTTGGTAAGGCGACAAGCCTAAAGTGAAAATCAGCAATGTCCAAAACATGGCACTTTAAAGACAGGAACAACATCCAATTGCTACAGAACACTAGACGCGCAAGATAAACATCGTCTGCAACGAAAACTGCCCACATGGCAAGTTAACACAGCACCACGGAGGCTTGGCCCACTCGGCGTCAACTGGTAAGCAAATCCACACAAAGGATAGAGGAGTCCACTTGACTCCAAAATGAACACACTACTGTGTCGGCACTGCCCTCTCGGCTTACTTCAGCTGCACAACTCGTGCGCACTAGTATAGTTCCAAGTCCACTGACTTGCACAGAGCAAAGGCCCACACCGAGGCCAAAAAGGCTCAGACAAAACAAAAGCAAATAATTAGGCTGAACAACTCGTTCATGGTACTCATCTAATACCCGAAAAACGTTCTACAGCAAAACTAAGGAAATACAATTCTCAAAGCAATTACCCTACTCGAGGGAATACCATGCCCGAAAAAATCCGCGGCTGCGGAACCAGGGAGAAAAGTTGACTCATGTAAAGGAATCTCCCGCCAGTCAAGAACAAAAGGGTGGAAAGCCTCGGGGCTTCGAGACACCAACGGCCACCAATGAGCAGATTGCCAAAAGGGGATAATGAGAGTTCCCTGTTCTTTACCCAGTTTCATGTGATTGATAACCCCGGGAATAAGGAACACTGGGGGGACCAACCAATTGTTTTCCCCTCCCCAGCTGACCGTAAAGGCATCAAAAGTTTCGGTCCCAGGACACCACCATCGAGAACAAAACCTGGGTAACTGGAAAGAATTATGACTCGCAAAACGATCTACGGTGTGGAGTCCCCACAGAATATCCAACTGGCGAAAATGGACAGGGTTGAGCATCCAATCATCGGTGTCGACAACTTTCGACCAATAATCAGCTTTGAAATTAAAGTGGCGAGGTATCCACTTCGCAGAAAAGCGAATACCTGCTTCATGGCACAAATTGTAAATGGTAACCGCTTCTTTTTGCAAATGAGGCTTACTACTGCCGACGGACAAAATACTGCAGACGCTCTGATTGTCAGATCTATGCTTGCACTCCTTACCCGCCAAAAGACCGGAAAACGACTGAAGAACAAATCTAATTGCACGAATCTCGCGGAAAGAAGAGCTGCATAAGGCCTCGGAACCCAACCAGTTCCCTCTAGGGATGTGCGTACCAAATTGAACAATAAATCCCGCCCAACCCACATTGCTGGCATCAGAATAAGACAAAAGCTCTATCTTCGGGGAGGGCCTCCAGATTGGTTTGCCGCACAAACGAAAGAAATTATCTCTCCAAAAATTAAGTTCCTCTACAGCTTCACGCGTTAAAGCCACCTTACAACTAAGGCTATGAACGCTATTAAGGACTGCGTACAAGGCTCGGATGCGTAAACGCACAACTGAACCTAATGCGAGCTCCATGAAAATAAGGGTACCCGTAATACAAAACAAAAAAAAGCGCGGCTTTCCATCGAAAGTAAACGAAAAAAACAAATACTTCCAATGCTCTTGAAAAATGTCAACATGATGGTAGCGAAAGTAAAGATCGAAGATCGAAAGTAAAAAACCAATCATCTGGCTGAAGAATTTCCGCCACGACTCGGAGGTCTTCGAACTTAAACTTACGCTTGGCTAGGTGCTTGTTAAGAAAGCGAAGGTCAAGAATCAATATATCGAAGTTTGCCATTTCCTTTCCTGCTGTATCGCTTTTGCGTAATCTTGGGTTATGTAGTACATCCCGTTAGCTCTCGATGAATCTTTCAACCTGTTTCTCGCTCTAAAAACTGTGTCTCTGTCTTCCCTGCTGAGGAAGCGTGCAATACTTGGTCTCGGGAAGCTTTTGGAGGCGTCTTCTGAGCGCGGTTTCACAACACGATGAACTGCATGGAAGTGGATATCTTCTACATTGGTATTCATGTCATTTTCTATTATATCATACACTACATCCATGCAATTTTCGTTATTGCGTTCAGGTACTAAGATTCATAAATCGAAGATTTATCCAAAGCGATAATTTTCTCCTGTTCTTCAAGCGGCCTTGTTTTCAAATTTTCGATTTCAGCTTGTTGGCTGTCAACTTTTTTGAGGTTTACTTTGAGCAGGACTAGTTCTTGGCGATGAGAGTCGAGGATTTGTTGGCATGTTTTCTTGTAGTCGTTGTGGGTTTTTGTTTCCTCTTGGATGTCGTTGATTGAATCCCAAGCCGCCTCTAGAGATTTTTCTACGTCTCTCAGCGACTTTTTCACACCATCAAGTTCTTGTTTCATTTCGTGTCTCAAGATTGAAATTTCGGTTGTCAGGTTTCCAAAATGCTCTTGCATTTGGTTCTCTAAACAAGAAAGTTTGTCCATAATTTGCTTAAACTGCTCCAGGCTAAGGGCCTCAGATTGTTTGCGGTTTTCCATCACACTGCTGCTAGAACGACAATTTCTTTTGGGCGATGGCGTCTGTTGTGATGATCTGTTTTCTCGCTCGTTTCTTTTAGACATTAGAGGCTGTCGGGTCTACGCCAGATTTTGGCATCGATGTTTCATTACCAAGATATTAGAATACAAAAATGACGCAAAAATTCAACGTTAGACCTACTTCCCGTCCACAAATTTACTCAGCGACAGTGACACGTCTTGCCGCCATGATTGCTCGACCCAAGTCGACCAAGTAATCGGCTCTTCCAACTTTGCAAGTGCCCTTCTGGCCGCACATATTGAACGTAACAGGATTTGTGAAACTGAATTTCGATTGCGATTGTGTCTTGGCATTGTATTTGTAATAAAAGGCGTCTGTCATCTTTAATCTCAGAAGCCTTTACGTTACAGAAGCACTCCCGGTGGCTGTCTTGTTTAAACTTAAGGGTTCTCTTGATCTTGCTCCTTTGTTCTTCGGAAGCATTGTTTTGTCTCGCTGACAAATAACACATTTGTTTATGTCAAATGCATCAACCTGGAACCTTAAAATAAGTTTTCCTGGGGGAGGCTCGGTGACAGAATCAGAACTGTCATTTAATTTTTTAAGTACTGAGATTTATCCACACAAGATGACAGTGATGAAAAATCGATCTGTTTTTACTCGCAGCCAATCAGCGACGCGAAAGATGAAATTTCACTAATGAAAAATCATCGTTCGCGGCGTCTGATTGGACGAACGATGTTTTTCACTAGTGAAAAGTGATCGTACGGCAAGCCATGTCATCCTTGACGCGAAAACTGGCAAGCCGCCTTTTTATTTTCGAGATGTCCGAAAGGTTTGTGGAAGTCGGTTCAGTTGACAATTTTATTGCAGAACAAGAAAACAAAGCCACATTACAAAAAACACAACGAGATGTAAAACTTTTGCAAACCTTTTTAGGAACCAGGAATAAACTTAGAAAAGTTGAAGAAATTCCAGCAATGGAGTTAAGCGAATACATCTGCGAGTTTATCATTTCGGTCAGAACCAAAGATGGGAAAGACTATGAGCCTTCTTCTGTTGGCAAGTTTTGAACGACATCTAAAAAAGAACAGCTACTCTGCCAGTATCATGAATGACCTCGTATTTGAGAAAACAAGAAAGAGTCCAAACAGAAAGAGTTAAAAAAGAAGAAAGGAAACTGAGGAAACAGGCCAAAAGCGTCGATAGCAGTGACAGTGGAGGACAGTGACGATGAGTAAAACATTGCTATGATATGAATATGTTGTTATGTATCACTAGCTTTAGAATTTCCTCTTTTCCCTTTGCTGAAATTTTGAAAAGAAAATGTTAAAGTTTTTACGCTTTCGAGTGAAAAACTCAAAACATTGTCTAGAAATTTTGAAAAGATGTTGAATTTTTAAAGAGCGTATGAGTAAATAAAACTCATTTCATTGTCTTATCGCTGTTAATTGTCATTATTGTTTGAAAGAAATCTCAGTACTTGAATAAACAAATAACTTCATGGTTGGTTCGCTTGTACGATTTTTATTCACTTGTTGTGAAGAATCGCAAACTCACTCCTTCGCTGCGCTCACTCGTTCGTACGCACTCACCAACAATGAAGTAATCTCTATATCTTCGAGAGAGTCTTCAATGAGAATATGAAGTTGCTTCTCAACGGTCCTAATATCAGTGTATAATTGATAACGTCATCGTCTGTGATATTGGCCCATCGGCCCTTCCTCCCTGAAACCCTTCACCTTGGCCCATATAGCATCTTTCCGTTCCTTCGCACATGCTTGAAATCTTAGCTGACTATTTTCTAAAAAGTTAGACAACGTCCCTGATTCATCTTGTACATGACAGAAACATTAATCCTAGTTTGGAGGTTGTCGGAGCTGATGTCGGTTCTTGAATGGGGTGGTTGTACTGAACAGTTAAGGTTATTTATCCTGCCATTGCCTGGCCTGTACATCATCCAAGGAAAGAAAGAGACTATAACAGTATAAATGACAAGAGGTATTGTTATATTCCTAGACTTTCACTCAACTAAACAGGGACTGCCATTGGTTGATTCTTGGTCACGTGGCCTTGACTAAAATCAAATGTATCCCGATCGTGATACATTAAGCAATGTACCCCGCTCGGGATACATTGCAGCACGTGATCAAAGCATGGTGGAAAGTGGCGTGACAAAAGGCGGGAAAAATACTGCCAGGTCTTGCCAGTTTTCTTTTTCGTGAATGAACACAACAACACAAACACGAAACCTCAAGCTAAAAAGCAACGGTTTTTAAAGTTATCCGAGTCCCAGAAGAAAAACAGCAGCTAGTGGAGGGAAATGATGCAGATAATGTAGGGAAGGTACTTTGTAAATCATTCATTCAGTGGTTTTGATAATTAAATTTGTGTTGCTATAAGTACAGAGTCGACTGTTTTGGTTCGCTCTGGTTATTCTCTTGTTGCTGTTGAAGTGAAAGTCTAGAAATATAACAAAACACTTAAGGTCAGGTCCCTCGGGAAACCAGTTAGTTTTGTTTTCCCTCGAGTCCTAATTTTTCCCTCGACTTCGTCTCGGGAAACATCAGGACTCTTGGGAAAACAAAACTAACTGTTTCCCTCGGGATCTGACATTAAGTGCATAATATTCCAGGTAATAGTCTACTTTTCAAATCATTAAATTAAAATCTCTTCAACAAATACAGTTCCATGCTCCTGTAAAAGTAAGTTATTTTCCTTTTTTCAAATCACATTATTTACTTTTAATAGTACTAGTTCATTATAAGTTTTTAAAACTTTGTTAACAAAAAAAAAACGTGTTTATGTCAAATGTTCCATAAAAATCTCTAAAATAGGTGGTTTTAAGACACCACCTCTACAGTAGACATCTATAAAAAGATAACACGAGGCCAGTTTGCGAAAAAAAAAAGGCAATTTCTTACCTTCTGTTGATTCACCAAATTTCCAAGATGGTGGACCCTGCCATGTGGTTGCTCAAACCAATGCGATAACAAGTAGGAACACAAAAAAAATTGATTTTTTCGAGAGAACTGGGTTGCAAACTTAAGAGAAACGCATTTCTAATTAACAAAATAGTGGGAATGGGTTTTTTTTTTCGGGTTTTCATAGTAATGGGTGCGACGGCTTGGCACAAAAAAACAGTACATGAAAAGTTTGAAATGTGACAAAATACTAATTTTTGGTATATTTTAAAAAGAGTTATCAACTTTGGGCGAGTATATATTTCGTGATTTCTAATAGAGTTTTTGTATTAGTAAAGCAAAATGTATCCTCTCCTTTCCTATCTATTTCCTTTATGCGCACCAGTTACCTTCTTGGTAACGAGTAGATTTAAAATATTCAGTCCTTCAGCTTTAATTTGATACCAATCTCACTAGGTACCAAGGAGGATGCTACGAAAATCCATTTTTAGGTTTCTTTTTGAGAATTCGCTTATGGACTAAAAAGACATCTATGAATGACTTTTTTTGAGCTAAAATTCGCCGTTATTTTATTTGGATAACCTAAGCAATCGTCATTTATGTTACGTAGAATCACAACGGCTATCACTGTGTTTTCAGCCTCATACAAATTAAGAATTAAGCGAATGGTCAGTGACAGATATTTTTCGTAGTCATAGTGTTCTGGCTTTCATCTACCGCCTGAGAAATTCTTCTAGCTCCAGGTTTCCAGTTCAGACTTCACCGTCACCATCTTATTATACATTTTTTTTTCAGTATATACAACCTGTAACGTGACAAAAACAAAGAAATAAATCAAATCAAATCACTTGTTGCAGACGAAAACAGATTTCAGATATCTGATGTATTGTCGCCGAAAGAACTTAGTTATAGTTCCGTAAATGATTGGATTCACGCATGCGTGTAAATACGCTGCAATATCAGCCATCCTTAGCAACACACTAGCTACTTTCTTATATTCGGCAGGTCCAAAGTCCGATATAAACCACGCTAGTTGAATTGGCAGCATAAATACTGCGAACAATATAACAATAATTCCCATCATCTTGATGATTTGAAGATCCTCTTTTCGCCGTATTTTTAAGCCAAACCGATCCTGTGCGTCAGAGTCATGGCGCTTTGTCGCCCTGCCTATTTCAATCCCAATCATGATATAAGCACCTGTGATAGTTATAAGTGGTATGACGTACTGTAATGCAAACAATGAAGCAGTGTATATGCGACTTTGGTACGGTCTCCAGGATTCTGTACATCCTCCTCTCTTAGCCTCTCCCACTATTATGAGTGGAAGTAAAAGAAGAAACCCAGTCATCCAAATGAGAATAATCCACATGATAACATATTTATGTCGCATTTCCGGTTTAAGCGAATTGATGATGACTCGGCAGCGGTGAACTGCCATGAAGGTCAACGTAAAGATACCAACATTAAACGTAACTGTGACGAGGGGGCAGATGAACTTACAGAAAAACAGCGGAAAATCAATCCCACCAAAAAGCAAGACGTTAACGGGTAAAGAGAGCAGCAGCAGCGTTAAGTCAGACATGGATAAATTAAAAATTAGTATATCGTTTACGGATTTGCGATGCTTCTTCCAGAGAATGACAAGGACTAGCGAATTTCCAGTAACTCCAAGCAGAAATGTAAGCGCGTATAAAGCCAGCTTTATCTGTTTTTCTGTTTCGCTCACTGATGAGAAGTTCGTAGGGTGCCCAGCCATCGATACTAGTGTAAAAAAAGAGAGACTTAAGGTGAGACATGGTACTGTAAATTCTGAAAGGCAAAACTAACTTACATCCTATCTAGATCAATCCGCATTTTTTTCGTTAAAAGTGTAGAGTTCCAACTCGTTTTGGTTTTACATCAGAAAATTTCAAAAGCCGGCTACCCAGTCTAGAACCTTTTCAATGGACTACTTGGTATGTATTAGTAAAACAGGGATGCTGAAACCTAACAATGGGTTTGTCTATGGGGAAAGGATTGCCATGGAGATAATTTTGTATACTGTATTCGCAAGTAAATGACCTAAAAGCAGGCAAAAACGAAGCCAGCAATCAAACTAGACAAACCTGTTATAAACTTAACACAATTTTCTCAGTTGATCAAATTTAAAAGATTTTATGTATGAGAGATAAGAGAGAGACAGTTGATGCTGGTTTCCGTGGTTTCCAAGTTATTGTCAGTCACGTTGATAGTTTTTGTCCTTAAAAGGCAAGAAACGATCAAAAAATAACAATACAAAACAATACCTATTGTTCTCGAATTCAGATCCGGCTTTAAAACTTGACATTCTCAAGTAGATTAAGGCCTGGGTCATTACAGAGTTTTCAGAATTTTTAAAGGGGGGTGGTATAACATAAAATATTTTCAAGATATCCCATGACTAATAATTTAAGGCCAATCATAACCAAAAAATCTTCCAATTTCATTTTAAAAATTGTTTATAACTGCATCACGTGATCAGCCACGCCCTGTTTTATCGAGAAATCCTTTGAGTCAAAATTCCCACCAGAAAGAGAGTAAACCGTTGTCCTTCAGTAGGCCCAAAAAGTGGCTACTAATAGTCTTCGTGTAAAAACAATCGGAATGAGGCGAGGTCAATAAACGTCTTTCTCCGGTCGATAATTTTAGTTGGAGGAGGACTGGCACTAGTCAGTGAATACCAATTGCACCTGCCAATTCTAATGCTTCGAACCATTCCGAGCTGATTTCGTAGACACTTTGTAAGGGCAATGTTTTGATACAGAGAAACTGGAGCTACTTCTTTGGCAAGTGGTGGGAATTGTTGGTTCTAATTTTTGAACAGTAGAGGGCGTGGTCGATCACGTGACCAAATAATTTAAATTTCTTTTTTCAAGATTTTTAAGTTAAGTTTACCTCACCAAAAATCGTCCCTCGTGGATGTCTTTAACCATAGTTTTTGGAAACTGTACATAAAAATCATAAATGACTTAGACCCAGGCCTTAATCTACCTGAGTTTCTTATTTGAGCTTAAGTTTAATTTTTTTGGCTCACTGCTGTGTTCTCATTAGTTTGGTTTCAGTTAAACCTTTAAAAAATCTTTGTCAGCAAACCTCAGATAGCAAAGCCTCGCATTCCGCTCTGTGTTAATGGCAGGGAAGGAATTTTATTAAAAGATACAAAATACCGTGCATTTTACCTTTTATACTACTGCAGGAGAAATTTCTGCAATTTCATTGGCTTAGAGCAGTGGTATTTCAGCTTAATTTGAAATACCTACATGTGAAAATTACAACCCTTTTGTGGGTAATAGTATAAACAAATAATAGCATGATTTGTACGTGATATTTGGCATAAATACCACTCGTGGCATTTCAAAGTTGTCTCAAAATTTCACTCGCCTAACGGCTCGTGAAATTATGTATAACGATTTTGAAATATCACTCGTGGTATTTATGCCAAATATCACTACAAATCATGCTATTACCTATACATATTGCTCTCTGGAGCTCACAATGAATAGAATATTTTTTTTATAATATTTCAAGTTTTTTATTGAAACTATGTAACAGTGGAACCTCGATATAACGAAGGGCCAAGTGACTGGCAAAATTTATTCGCAATAACGAGGTTCTTTTTCATATATTTTACTATTACTGGGTAAAGAAAATCGTTGGTTATATCGAGGTTCCACTGTAGTCCTTAGAACATATGACGACAAATAAAGCCAAATATTAAAGAATAACAGTTGCGTCTAAATTTAAGTCTAAACATCAACAGTATTTTTTTGGAAATAACAAAAGAACGCGAACAAATTAGTATTTAAAACTAAACGCGCATCTCGCCTTATGCTCAAGATTTAAGGGTTACATTTATTGAACATATTCTTTTTCTATTTCAAATTAGAATAACGACGTAAACCACTCCCAAGTCAATTCCCAAACCATTCTGATAATAGCGCCATAGAACGTAGAATACATGATTTTAATTGGCGGCCACCAGACCACATATGATAGACAGCGGATACCTAGCTCAGTAAAATCTTACCTGTTATAGCGTATCTTGTGAAAAATGATGAAGAACTTCTTGAAATAAATTAATCTTCTTAGTTCTCTTCCGAGAGGAAATAAAATCCAGATAAATAGAGCTACCTAACTCGCTTTGTGGCTTGTTGTTATTTTAAAGGGAAATGGAGAGAAATCATCTTTATGATGAATCTTAAAATAAACAAAAAAAATTCTGCGTTGATTAGATGACATATTTAATTTGTTGGGCCAACAACTGGGATGTGTTCCAAAAGTATTTTGTATACAGAAGATTTTATCAATTTAATTTGTTTGAAATTGCTGCCCTCTTTCGTGATTTTTTATTTTGCTCCAGTGTACGATTTAACCATTGCAGATATAAAGTATTTGAACTCCTGATTAGCAACTCATGTAAAAAGAGTTTATCACGACCGGAAATATAAAATGGGGCCTTGTCGATCTACATAGCGCTGAGAATGAAAATTTCAATTAAAATAAAATCCATTCATTGGCGTTTTTAATTAGGTGGAGTAAATGACATCCATTCTGTCTTCGAATCTTTGATCCACAGGGAAATGCAGCATTGTAATGAGTGCACGCTGGAGTTCCAGTTAGTTACAAAACCTTCCCTCGAGTTGATTTTACCTGAAACACCGCCGCCCTGATTACGTCTTTGATTCTAACCACTAGTTAGAATAAACAAGATAAGTGTGCTGGTAGACCTACATAACTTTTATGATGCTTTTGTGAAAATCGTTTGCATGAGAACTTTTCAGTTTTAATTTTTTGAGAAACTTAAGTGAGGAAGAATGACATTTCATAAGTAGGTTGAGTATGATCATAGTTATATTTATATCACCAGAGAAATATCTAATTCCTTGGTGTTTCTTCAGTTTGCCGATTATTTTCATATATATTTTTGTCGCGGATAATGCAAAGGGACTTTAACTTTAATAGATTGAGGCACAGGGAATTTTTTTAGAAAAAAGGATATGTCGTGGTTTAATTTTATCCTTGATTCAAATTTGACTCTCCTTTGTTTCGATTTAAACTCATTATCATACATCACCATAACAAAAAAGGGAAAAATAAATGTTGAACGAAACGAAAATTTGAACCCCAACAGATCCAATTTTTTTGTCTAACACCTCAGTCTGCTTTCAAACCACTTCGATATGACATCCTCAATTGCAGAGCTTCATGTGAAATCCTACAAAAGAGTAAATTTATTCCATAACGATTCAATACTTTATTTCTTAGTTTGTGGAAACAAATACAATTGACACCAGACTGGTACTTAGAATGCCCCACCCCAAATGGGGTACATCTTACACATACCTATGAGCCTGTTCCAGGCTCCTAGTCCGGCCCGCTGAATTGAGAACGCGCGAACACGAAAACAAAACGGGAGGAAATCGCCCCTCCAACTTTTCGTGTGCCTTTTGCTTTCGCGTCTGCCCCACTATCTGAGAGCCTGGAACAGGCTATACACATACAGTCAACGATTCCTCTGTTTTTTTAAATTAGCTTGTTTTAGACATCCTCGTTTTACATCGATTTTACACATGTTGACTTCGGGCCAAAACGTGTTGGAAAGTAAGCGACCTGCCAGGACTCGAATTTACCGATCAAATTTTAAGATGATAGAGAGACTCCAGAGACAGCTCTCGCTTGTATCCCCCTTGTATAAAATACATTGTTATCCAAGGAGAATAAGCAGATTGCGCCCTTCAAGAAATTTTATGGGCAGTTTGCATATTTTTTAAACTTAGGTTTTCGGATTGACGCCAGATTTGCAACAAACGTTTTGGGTCTTCTTATTCCGGAATACGATCAATCGAACCCACCCTAAACTAATTAAAGAAAGCTGAGAATCGTGGCGCATGTCAAATAAGAATAATAATGATGACAAAAATACCTAAAACCTCTATGTTGTTCGTCCAAAATTTTGCATAAGCTTTCTTACAATTCCTCTTAGGATGATTGTAGGTCCCGAGAGGAATTGTTGACTTAGGCTTTAGTACCAGTTTTCATGATCAGCAAATTGAAAAGCACGTCGATCCTTTGCTGCCGGTAGCAACTGGAAGCAAAGTGGTAGACGTATGTCATTTGAACATATTTGATCAAAAGGCGTAAGTTTACGGTAACATCCGCTGGCAATCTGTTTGTCAGTGTCTTTAGCAGCTGCAAACAACAAATGATACAAATGATCGTAACATGCCTTGACCATACTGTTGCTATTATAAACTTTCATCCTATTTTGATTACTGTCACGTTTTGAGAAGATTAGAATTGATTTACATCTCACAAAACTAATTTTGTTTGCTTCTTAAACAAAGATGTCTGTGTAAATAACCCGAACCCATTTTCTAGAAAATGTTTGGTCTTTATTTTTAAACCCCATGGTAAGCTAGTAGAGATATTGACCTACAGCTGAAATTTGGATTCCTTATCAATTAACAGGTAAAAAGGATGTCTTTTGTGATGTTATATGACATAATGTGCTTGTTGTTTGAGGGTATGATACGCATAAGTGAAAGTTACATGTATCTCAGGTTGTCATTCTCCTCGAATATTCTTAACTCAAACTCCGACATATACATACAAAGCGACCGAAGTTCGCATATTTTGATAGTACTTAAACTGGAAATCCTCCCGACCCATTAAACAGAAATCAAACTAACACAAGGAATAAAATCAGTTATGGCGTAAGAAATACAGTTTGAGTGATGAATTAGCACCAGTTTATCAATCAAGGAATGACTGAAAGTATGCTAGAACTTCACAGCGCCAGTTACGGAGAGAGCGTACTAGAGAGTTCAGCACTGATCTGCAGTGATATAGGGTTAAGCACTGAACTGCGACGGTTAGCTCTGAAATATTGGAATGGGATACAGCATACGTACATGTTTATTTAAAAAATTCCAGGACTTGGCAGCTTGTCCTCGATGATGTAGTGGATATGGATGTAGGTTATGAAGCAAGTAGGTTACTTGTGATATTTCAAAATTGTCGTATAACAATTTCGAAATACCACTCGTGGTATTTATGCCAAATATCACTACAACTCATGCTATTACCTATACATATTTTATATTCCACAGTTAAGTTGAAATTTTAAGTTGTTGTTCATGTAATTTTAGTAAAAGAAACAATCTGGCTTCAGCCGATGTTACCTAATGCTAACCACTCTCCCCGGTTGGTACTTGATGTATGGAGACATATATTGTACCGACTTTACTTGCAAAAGTTATACCTTCCCTTTTCTGCTTAGTACCTTGTTAGCTTGTTACTCTGTTACCTTGTTACTCTGTAACCTTGTCACCCTCTTACTCTGTTGCCTTGTTACCCTGTTACTCTGTTACCTTGTTAAACTGTTGCCTTGTTACTCTGTTACCTTATTACTCTGTTACTTTGTTACCTTGTTACCCTGTTACCTTGTTAAAAGGTAACAGGGCAACAAGGGAACAGCGTAACAAGGTAACAGACTAACAGGGTAACATGGTCTCAACGTAACAGAGTAACAAGGAAGCAGTGTAACAAGGGAACAGAGTAACAAGGTAACATGGCAACAAGGGAACAGCGTAACAAGGTAACAGAGTAACAAGGTTACAGGGCAACAAGGTAACAGAGTAACAAGGTAACAGGGTAACAGAGTGACAGGAAAACAGAGTAACAAGGTAACAGGGCAACAAGGTAACAGAGTAACAAGGTAACAGAGTAACAAGGTAACAGGGCAACAAGGTAACAGGGTAACAGAGTAACAAGGAAACAGAGTAACAAGGGAACAGAGTAACAAGGTAACAAGCTAACAGAGTAAAAAGGTAACAGAGTAACAAGGTAACAGGGCAACAGAGTAACAAGGAAACAGTGTAACAAGGGAACAGAGTAACAAGGTAACAGAGTAACTGGGTAACAGAGTAACAAGGCAACAGAGTAACAGGGTAACAAGGTAACATGGCAACAAGGGAACAGCGTAACAAGGTAACAGAGTAACAAGGTTACAGGGCAACAAGGTAACAGAGTAACAAGGTAACAGGGTAACAGAGTAACAAGGAAACAGAGTAACAAGGTAACAGGGCAACAAGGTAACAGAGTAACAAGGTAACAGAGTAACAAGGTAACAGGGCAGCAAGGTAACAGGGTAACAGAGTAACAAGGAAACAGAGTAACAAGGTAACAGGGCAACAAGGTAACAGAGTAACAAGGTAACAGAGTAACAAGGTAACAGGGCAGCAAGGTAACAGGGTAACAGAGTAACAAGGAAACAGAGTAACAAGGGAACAGAGTAACAAGGTAACAAGCTAACAGAGTAACAAGATAACAGAGTAACAAGGTAACAGAGTAACAAGGAAACAGAATAACAAGGTAACAGAGTAACAAGGTAACAGGTTAACAAGGTAACAGAGTAACAAGGTAACAGGATAACAAGGTAACAAAGTAACAAGGCAACAGCGTAACAAGGAAACATAGCAAGGTAACAGGGTAACAGAGTAACAGGGTAACAGAGTAACAAGGTAACAGAGTAACAAGGGAACAGCGTAACAAGGAAACAGAGTAACAAGGTAACAGAGTAACAAGGTAACAGAGTAACAGGGTAACAGAGTAACAAGGGAACAGCGTGACAAGGAAACAGAGTAACAAGGTAACAGGTAACAAAGGTAACAAAGTAAGAAGGCAACAGCGTAACAAGGAAACATAGTAACAAGGTAACAGGGTAACAGAGTAACAAGGAAACAGAGTAACAAGGTCACAGAGTAACAAGGTAACAGGGTAACAGAGTGAACAGGGTAACAGAGTAACAAGGTAACAGAGTAACAAGGTAACAGGGTAACAAGGTAACAGAGTAACAATGGAACAGCGTAACAAGGAAACAGAGGTCTAAAAAGGTGGAAACAGTAAGCAATCAACGATGAGACAGTGGATTCAAGTGAAATAGGTTAATTCGGTATAATATATGTCCCCATACATGATGTACCTACCCCCTTCCCTTGCGTTTCCTTGCTGACCAAAACGCCATAAGACTCTGGGTACGAGATTTCCAGACCCCTTCCTTTCTTTTGGTCACGTGAATTGTTACAAACAAGTAAGCAGTGCGAGTGCGACTGAGATTTCCAAACAAAATCATGATAAACAAAATGGCTAACAAGAAACGTATTTTGTAGCCACTATCACCCCCTCAACAGTGTATACAAATATACAGTGAGATTTAACGTTGATTAAAAATTCCGACGAATTTACGTTGATATTAATTTAGATAATGCATAATTCAAAACTGAGTGAGCACTTACTTTCCGGCAGGTCTTCAGAAACGTTTCAAGACATCTGCAAAATTGAGAGTGCTGTCGAACATCCTGCACACCGGATTGTTTCTAGATCCTGCAGCTATTAAGTACCACGTTAAGCTTAAAGAATCTATGTACATAAAATGGGAGAAACCCAACCTCAACCAACAGGTGAAACACATAAACTTGACTCTATCCCTGAGTATAAGCGTCACTAAATTCAAAACTTTTCAGTGCACAATATTGCCAACGCAATGTAACGAATTTTGTAACATCTCGCTCGATTTAAATTCAACGGCGATTTCAAAATATGGAACACCACAGGTGGCCCAAGCGTAATATGGGAGTTTGTGTGGGAGATAAAACTTAGCTGAAATAAATGAACTAAAAAGGATAAAAGTTATCAATAAAGTGTAAATATTGTTGCAAATTGCGCTAAAACTTTGTAAAAATACAAAGACAACGACACCAGGTAACAATATTTGCACTTTATTAATAACTTTTATCGCTTTTAGTTCATTTTTTTTTCATCTAAGTTTCATTTCCCATACAAACTCTTTATTTCCCATACAAACTCTCATATGACGCTTGGGCCACCTGTGCTAACACTGAAGATGATATCCTAGGACGAGGATCCGCATTGTGGAACAAGGAGAAAAAATCGGCTTTGGCCAAAAAAAAATCGGCGAGCGAAGCGAGCCGAAAGGTATTCTGGGAAGGCGCCGCCCTTTCCTCTTCCCAGTATCTGGCTCGCCGATATTTTTCCTGTTTGACCCCGTTTTTTGCCTTTTTCCCCCACTGCGGAGCCTGGTCCCAGGCTGTAGAGATGACGGTTAGACCGTCGAAACATGTGTGGTAAATTAAAGAAAGCTGTTATGTTTATGCGGCTATGCATAAAGATTGTAGTGTTTCTTGTAACTCAACCTCGTTGCCAGGGTTCTTTGCTATTCCACCCTGCGGACTGAGGGAGGAAGGAGGAGAAGTCTCTCCCTTTCTCTCTCGCTCCTTACCAGGAGAAGAAGGAAAAAACTCTGGGATGCTTAAAACAAGTTCAAAACCTTTGCTTGCTGGGAGATTAATTGCATAAATAGACGGCGACCGTCGAAAAAATCATAATAGATCATAATGGTGCCAGATGTTTAATAGCTTAGTGTCCATAGAAGTGAAAAAACTAACCGCCTCTGCTTTAAATCTTCATCGCATAGTTGTAGGTAGGGATGTGACAAATTCAAATTTTGACGTACCTAATTACATGAAATTTTCGCGACACGTTATTTCGCGAATTTGATATGCGCATATATTTCGCGATTTTGCGAAAATTTTATGTTTTAAAGCACTTTAAATTCGCGTTTTTGCGACAACAATTTACATTTCATAGGCAATGGTATTTAACATGTCTTTGAATTAAATAAAACAACTTTATCAAAGGAACAATAACGTCAAACTTTTAGAAAAAAAACAACGGGACTAAAATGTCAGAAGTAACAACAAAGCAGTTCTCACAATGTCCACAAGCAGTTCATGCTTTTACGTGAATTATTGTTCTTAAGTGAATTGACCACAACATCCATTTACACAAAAAATTCCTCAGGAAAGTAAAAAATGTGAGTAGGGTAAACATTTCAGTGGTAATAGATTCGTTCTTTCTTGGTTATGGACATAAGGTGAGTCATTTAATTTTCGCGTCATGTTATGTTAGCTTACGTTCGCGACACTTATTGTTCGCGAAATTCGCGAAATTGACGTGTCGCGAAAATTTCATGTAATAAGGTAGTAGATTGTTGACCGCGCGAGTATGTAGGTAGCTTTAAGAATTTGTAACTCTGGTGGTCAATTCTAGTGGGTTAGACCATATTTAATTGGTTACAGAACAACATTATTTTTCTTCAAATACTTCCTAATGTACGCTTGCTATCAAAACATAAAAAGCTGTCAAATACTGTTTGCCGACTTATCGCTTCCGATAAATGGAAACCTCCTAAGCTGTCTAGTCAGGCATCACTGTGGCACCGAGCTAAGTGCATAGATTAAGTTAAAAGTGAGTAGCCTACGGTTTTTACTACAGCTTTGGTAAGTAACATTTGTCAAAATACACCCTGTTTTGACGGAATAAGTGCTCTGTAATTTTCACAAAGTTGAATCTGGAAAGAGGCGTAGAGTTCAGTACAGGTAAGTTGTTCTTCCCTTCTTTCTTTCTCTCTTTCTTTCTTTTTTTTATGAATATACTCTTTACTAAAGGAGAATATGGCCTAAATCAGATGCAGCAGAACTATTGATGAGTTGAACCATCTCCTGTTAGACGAGGCTAAAACCGGAACTTTCACGGAAATTTCAATTCATCTGGAGTGTGCAAAAGTCTTCAGTTTGTTCTTAAAAGTCAAGGTTTATTGCATATCGTTGATGCTGTGCCAGGAAAGACCTAGGAACACAAAACCTTATGAAAAAAAACAAAGTACGCTTTTGGTGAGGACGTACATATTTGGCTTTATTACAGTTGTTTCAAGATTTATAGGATATCAGCAGCACAGACTTTGTCCCCAGATAAAAACATGGATAGTTAGTTCCGGTTTGGCTCAGAACTACAGTAAAACAACTCGTTTACTGTATTATTGAATTCGCTTCTATTTTGCAGAAAGTTTATTCCTTTTGTTTAATTTTGCATTTTAGGACGGGAATTTTGACCCTGCATGATAACGATAACGAAGATAACGATGCGTCTTCATAAGTTTTCTTATTTTCCCCCTTTTGGTCAATTTCAATGAAGGAAGGAGGTAAAAAAGCACTGTGTTGATATGGATATGATATGTATTGATATACAATAACAATGATATAAAGTCTGTTTTCCTTTCAACAATATACTGATTCGCATATCGGCGGCAGGCTAACTACTAATTTCGTTTTTCATTTCAAAGACAAAAGAAACATAGTAAAAATAATTAATCATAATATTCAATAATATCTGTATTTCCTTAAATTTATCTGGTTATTATGGTGTTTTAACATAGTTATTAGAGGAGACTGGTTATGAAAAGGGGCAAACATCAATGATAAAAACAACAGTGTTGCAGTTTATGTTGGAAGCACCCTGAAAGTGCACAATCCTTTATTTTCTGTTGGCAAATTGTTACGGAATAAATTAATGCAACGTTTTTATTGGTCAATACAATCAAAATTTTAGGAATTCTTTTGAACGATGTGCACTTTCAGGTCCACAAAAACATATAACAAAGGAGTCTGACGGGTTTCATAATCATTGCACTCAATTAACTATGATTTTAATCGGTAACACCATGTATACAAATGGTAATACTGAATCAACTTGTTGTTGTTGTTGTTGTTGATATGATATGTATCTTGATCAGTGGACAACTAAGAAATGAGCAGAATGCTCAACACCTGATGTCTATAATATGTCGTGGTGTGAGACATTGCATGGTTTTTCCTAAAAATATTTTTTTCTTCGTGTTTTATGTTAGTAAAGTAATAATTGAAAAGTGGCGCCGGACCCAACTTGATACTTTGAGCTAACAGAGGGCGGAAACGTTTGTATTATTCCCGTGATAAATCAACTAATCTGTTTTAAAAAGCTAACAACAGAAATGAGGAATTTAAATTCAAAATCAATAAAGTAGCCAAGAAGAAATAGATTTTTTTAAGGACAACTGAGGCGTAGAATGTTTTTTTCTTCAAGGAAATATGTTCTATTTAATGCTAACCAGGAGTCCACTGTTCTTAATGTCTTGTTCAACATAAAGATTGTTTTTCACCGGTCTCGAAGGTAAGATTTCCCTTCTTATAGGTTTTTCTAAAAAAAATTATGCTGCATTTGTCAGTTTTTGCTGTCTCCGTTTCTAATAAATCATTACGTGCCTTCCTAAAAGAAAATAGTTTATTACAGTCCGACATCCGGTAGTTAGCAGAAATTGAACAAAATTCACGCGTCACTTTAGTATTTATCGTTCGTTTGTACATTTCTATCGGACAAAAAAATATTTTGTTTAAAACAATTTTGAGAGGTTTAGCTCTGATCTGGAACAGTGAATTGTATTATATTCAAGATTGGCACAGTTTTTTGGAGAAAATGTTGAAACAGAGGCTTGTTTTATTTTAGGCATTGACGTAAGCCTTGGATTATTCTTTCTTTATTTGTTCCTTCATTATTAATTATTTTTCTGCGTAGCATTAGTATTTCAGATAAAAAGCTAAATTTTAAATGAAGTATAACCGTAAAAAATTTAGAGTAGAGGAAGTCATTAAGCTTCGCCTTTTGCAGTATTTAGACAGTAGATATTAATATGAATCACTGCCGTGACAGCTTTTGTAGTGACACTGGCTCGTCCAGCTACTGACGGTATAATTTTAAATGTAGGAATGTTACCATTGTTGCTTTAGATTCTCTTTTCAGTATTGCAGGATTGCTCTGAGCTACCTTTGGCAAAGCGCAAGCAGTAGGACATAGCTGAAATAAGTTATCTGTACTCAATTTATGTCATAAGTTTACTAACATATGCTTTGTACGTTTGTTCCCTCCCACAAGTATAGTAGACATATTAGGGAGAGAGTCATTAAGACAAGAATAACAGAGCTGCAGCATAAATGCAAGCCAATTGGTTTGATCTTCAATCTAATTTGTGTGGCGGAACTTGACAATATTACCATGTTATGCTGAAAGAAAATTGTTCGAGTACACAAAGCAATGTGCATAAATTGTTAAAAGATCTTAGTCATTTTTGCGTTGACTACTTCCCTGATATTTTTTCAATCCGTTCTCAGTGAAAAGAACTGTCTTCAGCTAAAAGATCAGACGCCACAGGAGAGCATCAATTTTCAGTAATTCCAATTTTCAAAAGTTTACGAAATCTATTTCCTTTTATTTATCTGTTGCAATTAATTCAACTAGACCTTGTTTCCTTGCAGTAAGAGACGGCCCTTCATCAGTTGGTGAACAGAATGTCCCTCATTCCTCGATTGGAACTGACTGAACTACCTAACTACGAAATGAGCACAGATCAACCAAGAATAAACTCGTCAATCGACAACGACACAGAAAGAGAAACACGTCTAGATGAAGCTGAACGAAACTTCAAAATTATTTTTTACTGTTGCCTTTTCGTTTTTGGCTCGATAGGCAACTTTTTGGTGGTTGTGGTCGTGAAAGAAAAGCGTAAACGAACTATAAACGACTATTTCATTTTAAACTTGGCAATCGCAGATTTGACTTTCTTGTGGTTTTCAGTCCCATTTTATAGCTACGAACTTTTTCAGTCATTTACAAAAAACGTATTTTACTGCAAAGTTATCTGGCCGATAATGTCTGTTACTCTTTCTGCAAGCATTTTTACCTTAACTTCAATGGCGGTTGAACGATGTCGTGGAATTACAAATCCATTACGTCCAAGAATCAAGCTCAAAGCCACCATAGTTTGGATTTTTCTTGTATGGATATGCGCTTTTTTCACTATACTTCCGCTAATGATCGTGGCAAGGCAAGAAAAATATGCCTGTGTTGAGGATTGGCCGAAGAATTATTTCCGTCAAAGTTACACTGCAGCGTTATTTGGAATGCAGTATGTTATACCTTTACTGATAATTACCATAACCTACCTAAGAATTGCATTTTGCCTGTTAAGATCACGTTTACCAATGCGAACGTCGATAAACTCAAGCGGACAAGTTGTCAGACTCAAAACAAGAACTGAAAATGTACACATAATACAAACACTGGCAGTTATCGTAATTCTTTTTATGGCTTGTATGTTGCCTAATCAAATTGCATGGATGCTGTTCGACTTTGGCGGAGATTCCTATAATCAACTTTCCCACGCTTTTTGGACCTGTGCAGAAGCACTTATTTACTTCCACGCATGCGTGAATCCAATCGTGTATGGAACTTTAACACGCCAGTTTCGCCGCGTATACATTCGGGTTTTTTTAAACATTTTTTGCTGTAGTAAAAAGAGCTTCATGTTTATCGGCATTTCGGAGAACCTTTCAAGTGAAAGAAAATCCAGAAGAAAGGATGGTGCGTTCGTGCTTCACGGCTCTCTTAGGTACAGGTGTGTGATCGAAAGACGTGAAACATCACACCTTGAAATTCGGTCCTCGCCAAATTTATCAACCAGTGCAGAAAGTAACTGCATAGGGAGTCCATCAGCAACTTCTTCTTCTGCTAGACACTCAATGAGCAAAGAGGTACGTTTGAGAACATCTGGCACACAGGACTGTATGGATACAAAGAAAAGTTTGAACATGTCCTTTTCTAACAATGCATTAGATGAGTCGTCTGTTGAAAACGCTGAAGAAGAACGTGTCCAAGAAACAAAACTGTAATTGCGCTCTTAATGTGTTACCTCATCTGTGTTTTTTTAGATCGATAGAAAGTTAGAGAAACCTAGCTGTGTACTATCATCGCATATCCAAACGGTTTATATGTCATTAAAACTGCCAAAATCCATCTTTAATGAGTAGGCGTACATTACGAAATGCTTCACAAAAGGATCCTCAAAAAAGAATTACAAATAATATTAATGAAATTTCTATGAATAAGGTAAATAGAAACATTATTAACTGTCAATTAGAAATAACAAGTAAGAATGGGGGAAAATCAAGGATAATTTGCTGCTAAATGTGCGCTGAAACAAAGATAGAATTAGAAACCACATATTAACATTTGCCTATGGACAAGCCATCCTTAAATGCAGGTATGGTAGGCGTTTCTCTTTAGGTAATGTCTAAGGCATTCCATGCATCTACAACAAACTTTAGAGTGTTCAGTGTCCTCATCTTCTTAAGGCAAAAGATGTACGGATATGTCATGCTACATCTGCTATCACAATTTTAAAATTTGGTATTGAACAGACCTCGTGAATAGAAATAATTTTTATAGACTTTTAAGTGAAAGTAGCGCACTTCAGCCTTCCAAGCTGCCAAGGCTTCTAGTGGAGCCAGAAGTGCCAAGTGTAGAAATTGTAGCGTAGTAGTGATCCCCCGGCCCCCCTTGGCCTCTCCCCCACCTCCCCCCATAATATCACTGTAGGCTATCCAAAAGGGGAGTATTAGAAGTTTTAGAAAACATAATCCTATTAGTTTATTGGTAGGTGGGACTTGATCAACTCCGAAAATCCTAGTTTCCTCTTTATTTTATGACGCATATAATGAGCGTGTCTTCAGTCCTATTTAGTCTAATGTAAGGTTCTTGTTAAAAACTGATGCCAAGTATGAACATTGACTCTGTGAAAGTGCTTAATTGCTTACCCTCAACAAAAATATTTGTAGTGTCAATTCAACTTAGCCTCGCATTGCCTCGTACTAATATACATTGTGCCTTCTTAATGTTAAAAGTAAGTTGATTGAGTTAAACTCTTTCTTAGCCATTTGAATGCGGGTTCTAATTCCAGCATTTGTGGTTCTCGAAAGCACATAACTAATTGTTCAGTTACTTTAACTATGAGTAGATAAATTGAAAACCATATTATTTCTCTCTTTTTCGGCGGCTGTTCTATTCGCTGCCTTTAAGTATTTTCACTGAATAGAATGATATGTTGTATGAAATCACGCAAAGAATTATTTCTATATTTTGTACTAACAATTTAAAGAGACATCAAATTTACCGCTAAACGGGAAAAGATCGCTTAGCACAATTCTCTCTAACAGCTCTTAGCACTAGAGATCTCAAGAATACTACGCCAGTATTCAGTCACAAACACTTGATCTGGATCCATTTCATCGCGCAGCTTTAGCCAGTTATCCAGTTTAGGGTACACGCTCTTTAGATACGATAAGTTGAATTTTGTATTCCCACATTTCTGACCAGGTAGCGGAAGATACTTTCCCCAATGCAGACGGGTCCCAGGGATATCCAGTAAAGCATCCCAGAAGTACGAGAAAAACTCTCTTTTGTCACCTTTATTGTAAAACCACCAGTAAGCATCAATTCGCACCATTTTCTGGTTGTATGACATGCTCAGCCAAAACGGGGACTCTTTGGCACCGTAGATTTCGATGGCAAAGTTTCCAGCGGCTTTCTGGTTCTCAAAGAGCTTGAGTAGTTTGTCCATGACGGTTTTGCATTGGCCAAGTGGGATCCAAATTTCTGTGAAATCAACTTTGATAATGGAGTCTGTGTGGGCCTGGTTATCCATGGGCAGACTCTCAAACCATATGTCACAAAACCGTTTTGGCTCCCCTAGCGGCACAAACTGGCGAAGTATGGTGCCGATAATGGCGTAATCCCATTCGCTTGGATGTTTCTTTTGTAAGAGACAGTTGCAGACCTTCAGAGCAACGGCAGCCATACCAGCAGTTAGGGTGCAGGACAAGATGGACTTGTAAGGAACAATGTCTCCTTTAGAGGTCTGTTTTCCAACCCACTCCTGAACACGCCGTACGTCCTTCTGTGGGAACCAATTAACTCGAAAGTATTCATTGTTCTCCAAACTTTCCTTAAGTTTAGTCTTTCCTTTGTCGTTGGGCCCTAGCGCGGAGTCCGCAAACTTCTTATTTGACTCCGAACCTTTAACGAGCCTCATCTCAGGGAGACGAAATGTTACGTGGGTTATGACGCCAAACAGCCCCATCGAAACGCCCACGGCAGACCAGAGGTCCGTCCCAGGCTTTGCAATCTGGAGATGACCGTTGCCGTCAACAAACTCAATCTCCTGGATTACCTCATGAAAGCTGTGCCACAAACTTCCCCCTGCAGAACCCGTCATGATGAACCCACCAATTGTTTGATGTGTGATACCTGCCAGCTCCGGAAAGCCAAACCCTTGGACGGCCACCTGATAACACGCAGAGTTTTGCAGGTCCGAATCAGGATCCATGGGATTTCTGCCTAGGTAACACCCCGCGCCTATGCGACAGTAAAGCCAGTTTTCTTCACCTTCCAACTGAACTTCCTGTATTTCTACTTTGCGTAGGTCGCCCGTTAAACAGAGAGTAATGCCATCCTTTGGGAAAACAGACGCGTGTACAGAATGTGCTGAGCCAGTAACGCGAATGATGTTCTTTTCTCTTTTTGCTTTTAGAATGGCTTCTGTGACTTCAGCTACGGACGCCACCTTTGAAATTAGGGCACCAGGATCGGCTCCTGAGGTATTTACTTCTTCCAAAGGTGGTTGTTTCACATTCACCTGTGACTCATCATGAATGTCGTGTACAAAAAGAGACTCCAAGATGTTGTCTTCTAGAGTGTTCCCAAACAAAGGAGAGATAATCCTAAAGAATCGTTTGGAATCTTCATTTCCTTCTGTCTGTAAAGCTAACGAAAGTTTATATAGTGAATAATGTATACCCGACAAATAAATAAAAGAGTAAATAGAGCTGATCAAAACGGTAAAAAAATATCGCTTACAAGTAGGGCTTGTACCTGGACTAAAACAACCAAGCTACTGGTAATTGCATGTTAAGACGCCCATATAGTTACTCACATTAAAAACATTCAATCTCACCTGACTTGGAAGTCATCGCTTGAAGGCATGTTGCTTGACAATCTGCATTGATACAAAGGTCTCTTTTAGAATCTGAACAGTATGATGAAGCCAAAGTATGTTTTTATACCGCTGATGTAAAGTTACTTCATGCATATGAAATTCAGGACTTAAAGAATGCTGACACGGCTAACCGAGAAAAATGTTGCAATAGCTTATTTGACGGGGCGAAAAGGACTACATCATTTTTCCGTATTTCGTATACATGAAAGATTTAGCGATATGGCAACTTCATGCACAGTCATACGGCCTCAGAGACTATATTTTTTTAAAAATCGAAGTGTTCACGAAATGGCTTCAGTCTTTTCTTTTAATTCAAATGTGAGTTTGACTGAACTTACGATGGATACTGAACACTGTTGTAACCTTCAGAGATTCAAGGACGTTAAACCTTTTCTGACTTTCCTGCTCAAAGCCTATAGCGGTTGCTAGGGGGTCTTAGGACGAAAAAAGCAAGACTGAAATAAAGCGGAATTTAAATATCTTTTGAGCAATTTTATCCACACACGACCTTTGATACTGTATGATCGAGTGTCTTCCGAGAATGAGGAGTGTTTTTCCGCCGAAAATATATCGTGTACGGCCTCTGTGACATTATGTAAACCGACCAGAAGTCGCAGTTTCGGTTTCTATGATGGAAATTAAGGAAAGGGACCCCAACAATGATGAGATCATATGAACTGGCAGCGATGACTCGGCGATGACAGTAAGCAAAAATTGATCCATTAGATTTTCCTTGGAACATGCGAACTGCAAAAGGAGCGCCGCTTTAAACATCTCTGAGAAAAGACTGAGCTTTCCTATTATTAATGATGATCAGAAATTTTCACCACGCCAGTGTAACCGAACTGACCTTTACCTATGATTTACACGCAAGTCGAAATCTATTTAGGTGGTCTCGTGAACAGGGGCACCCAACGTTAATATAGTTCAGAACCACTTAAACATAACATTGTTAAACGCATTTTAGTATTTAAACGGTACATATAGTCATTTTTTAATGCCCTAAGAATTTTTCATCTGTTCGGATTACCTAGCTGAAAGTCTAGTGATCCGAAAAATATAGGGATCAAAACTTACCTTTCCGAAAATTTCAGCGAGAAAAAAGGCTCCCGAAAATTCTAAGTGACCTTTTTAGGGTAAAAATCCGTTAAAAATGGGCAGTTAAACCATTTTTGAGATGTTCGAAAATCCTAGGAGAGGCAGGCAAGCAAGAAATTTTACAACAAATGTTCCGAAAATTCTAGATCTCAAATCGTTTTCCGAAAATTGACGTTGGATGCCCCTGCGTAAAGATCTCAGAGGCAGCAACTAATTATTGGCAGCTGTGAACGTACCTGATCTTGACGCCATACTATAGACGATATCCTCTGCTTGGATGGATCGATTCTAGGCTAGTGAACACCGTCAACTTACTTGCGTTAAGGTACAACTTCAGTGAGGGCAACAACAAAGTGACCTCTCTTTCCTAGAATGGCTCTACGCTTGATTACTTAAACTCTTCCAGTATTCTGATTGGCTCACTTACTCACGAAAAATAGTCTTTCCATTATTATTTCAAGAAATAGCTATAGAATTCTGGCAGATGTGTGTTAAAACGATTAGCATAAAGTGCATTTACCGTTGTCAGCATGCCAAATAATGCATTATAAAGTGCAAAACATCATGATGCATAAATATAAAGAAAGCATGAAGTTAAATAGGATATAATTGCACGATGACGTCATTTTACTACAACTACCAGAATTCTTCGGTTTGTTGTTTTCTTGTGAAAGTAGGAGCTGTTGTTTATTAAACCTCAGCGAGATTTACAAATTTAAATAAGAAAGTAAAAACGACATGAATTCTGGAAAGTGTAGTCCAATGTCATCGTGAAAATGGCGTATTGACGACAAGAAGGTAAAGGGACTGCATTAACGAATTCCGTGTAGTATTAGAACGTAAGTGCTACTTCTATATTGGTATCCTTGTTATTTAAAATAATAACGAGCTTAACTATGTATTGTTTAAAATCGCTCCGAAGTTCTCTTGACTTCATCAGTTTCAAGAGTGATAAAAACGTTTTGGTGTCAATCTAAAATACACTTAAAAGTATTTCACATCATTATGTTTCAATGAAAATATCAAAAATAGCAGGAATAATAGCAAAAGCAAGACATTATTTAGACCTTAAAAATTTAATGGAACTATAAAATACCACATGGTTCATCCAAGCCTGACCTACTGTAACATCAAAGCCTGGTTTCTACATGATCGCTACGATCGCTGTGATCGCTGCGTTCGAGTCAGGAAAACGAGTCAGGGATTACAGCGATCACGTGGAAACCACTTTCCAGCGATCGTAGCGATCGCGGCGACAACGATCGCTGAGATAGAAAAAGTTCTATCTCATCGATCGTTGTCGCTGCGATCGCTACGATCGCTGGAATGTGGTTTGCATGTGATCGGGGCAATCGCTGAACTTTTTTTCTCAGAGATCGCAGGGATCATATGGAAACCAAGCTTAAATGGGCAAGCAAATATCCAAATAGACTAAGATCTGTTTATATAGCACAAAAGAAAATAGTAACATTGATGTGTCAAAAATTGATGCGGGTGAGAAAACCTCTTTGGAGTTCTCGAAATGGAGCTTAAATACCAGCTCGTTTCGCGCTAGGTTATCAATTATCTATCGTCCACCCTACTCTAATCTGCATCCGGTGTCTCTGAAAACGTTTTTTGATGACTTTGCTTCATACATGGAGAGTATCATTCTAACACCAGAACCGCTTATCATTACGGGTGACTTTAATATCCATGTTAATAATACGAACGATTCTGATGCTTGTGAATTTTTGGATTTGCTGGCGTCGCTTGGCCTAAAACAACATGTCGTTGGTCCTACCCACGAGGGTGGCCACACCCTGGACTTGGTGATCACCAGGCAATATGATCAGATTATTAAGTCTGCCCCGATGATTGATCGGTTTATCACTGACCATGCCGCAGTACTGTGTCAACTTGATTCAGTGAAACCCTGTTCAGCTGTTAAGGAAATCAGTTACAGGCAGCTAAAATCTATTGACATGGATGCATTCAGAGCTGATTTAACGACGTCTGAATTGTGTACCAATGTTGTTAGGGATTTGGATATGATGGTCTCCTGATACAACTCCACACTGTCGTCGTTACTTGATAAGTATACCCCTCTGAGAACTAAGTCTGTTACTAATAGGAAACGTGTGCCTTGGTTTAACCACAAAATTAATGATGCTATTAAGGCTAGGCGGAGAGCAGAGAGGAAATGGCGCTATTCTAAATCTCCACAGGATCTAAGTGTTTTCAAAAAGAAGAAAAACCATGCAATATACTTGATGAACCAAGCTCGCTGTGATTATTACACCAATCATATCCAGCAAAACAGTTCTGATCAGAGAAAACTGTTTAATGTTACGAAGTCCCTGTTGTGTGACACCATCACTGCATCGTTTCCCCGCGTTGACACTGTTCAGCTTGCCAATGATTTTGGAAATTTCTTTGCACAGAAGATTGAGAATATAAACGCGTCTTTGGCTTGTGTTACCATCTCTCAAGAAGCCTGGTTTGGACTTTGCGTTCAAAAATTTCCGTCCAGTCAGTAACCTCTCTTATATTTCTAAATTGTCGGAGAGGGCTGGGGCTGAGCAGTTTCTGGAGCATCTGACTGCCAACAATTTAGATTCTCAGCTTCAATCGGCGTATAAACACCCACACGGAACGAAGACGGCCTTACTTAAAGCTAAGAATGATATTTTGATGTCTATAGATGAGCAACATGTCACCTTGCTTGTATTATTAGATTTAAGTGCAGCTTTTGACAAGATACATCGTGATAAGCTGATTGGTCGTCTTGAGTCTGATTTGGGAATAACTGACAATGCGCTTGCCTAGTTTAAATCGTATCTATCTGACAGTTTCCAGCGTGCCTCTGTAAATGGTAGTCTCTCAGATCAGTTTCCTTTAAAACATGGTGTTCCTCAAGGATCATGTTTGGGCCCCTTGCTTTTCACTATCTACACGCGCAAACTGTTTCCGATCGTTGAACGCCACCTCCCACGAGTTCACTGCTACGCGGACGATACACAGTTGTATGTATCATTCAGCCCCAATCGATCTGCGAATGCTGATTTTGCCATCAAGTCCATGACTGACTGTATCAGAGACATTAGGAGTTGGGTGATTTCAGATAATCTTATGTTAAACGATGATGAAACAGAATTTTTAATTATAGGTACTAAGGCAGCAGCTGGCCAAGGTTAACATCAATTGCATTAGGGTTGGGTCGACTGATGTTTGTCCTGTAACAGTAGCTAGAAACCTACAATCGGCGACAAAATTGTTGAGACATTGTACTTAAATAGGGTAGTTTCGGAGAACAAAGGAATCCGCACCCCTCCCCCGTCCCCTCCATTCAAAGTTGGGGTGTTTGTTGTTTTCTATAGGCAGCTAGAACAAGGGCACAACATTGCACGGAGGGGATGGGGGAGGAAAGCTATATTTCCTCCTTTTGAAGTTAATAAAACGTACAAAAGCCCAGTTTTGGGCGAAGTGTCTCAACTCATTTTGTCGCCGATTGTCTGAATCGAAATCTACGCGCTGTTGTCTTATTAGCACCGGTTAGGAGACGGTAACTAGTTGAGATTACTATATACACCGGGCCGTTTTTCAGAAGATAGATAAGATACCCATATAATCCCTTTCCTGTGTTTTTCGAGAGAAAATTAGTTTTGACAATCTTTGTACTGATCGGTAGTGTTTTCAAGTAATTACGCAGCATACCCACGTACGGAATGATTGATTTTCCTCTGGCAACTAAGTGTGATCGGTAGGAATCGATGGCAGGTCATATATTGTATCTGAATATATCCCTAGTAAGTTCGAAGTGTTTATTCGAAATTTGGCTATTTGATAAGGGTGGGATGGACGATAAAATAGCCATGATTGCTATGCGCAGGAGAATTTTCAGGAAAAATGTTCCAACTTCTAACGCACAGCAAAGCTGCATAGCATCGCTAAATCTGTGCAGCAGATTCGTTGCCCATATACCCATAAGGGTCTTTGAAGAATGTACTTTACAGTAGAAACTATGAGGTCAGGAGGGGACTGGCCACGAGTAACCACGAGTAACCAACTTTGTTCTTAAAAGATAATTAGATTTATTTTCTTTTATACTCATCGTGGTTACTCGTGGTTACTCGTGGTTACTCGTGGAAATTCCTCCTAAAGAGCAATTTTGGCCATTATAACAACTTTAATGCCTAGAATTTCCTATCCTTTTCACTTTGTTCTTTGTTTCGATGCGTTTCGAATAAGGATAGAATAAGAAATCGTGAGCGACGCGCCTCATTGCACGATGTCAAGGCAGGGTTAAGCGTGACACGAAATGTCACGCACTGAAAATAACGAAAACGCCTTATTCTAATTGTTCTAAAATAGGTATGATGAAGTCCAACACAACAAATAAAAAGCCACCAGGGGTCTTACATCCCAGCATAAAGAAATGAATTCAATTACCTTTCTAAAGGACGTACGGCCACTTTTGAGATTCAGACAATCGGCGACAAAATTGTTGAGACATTGTACTTAAATAGGGTAGTTTCGGAGAACAAAGGAATCCGCACCCCTCCCCCGTCCCCTCCATTCAAAGTTGGGGTGTTTGTTGTTTTCTATAGGTAGCTAGAACAAGGGCACAACATTGCACGGAGGGGATGGGGGAGGAAAGCTATATTTCCTCCTTTTGAAGTTAATAAAACGTACAAAAGCCCAGTTTTGGGCGAAGTGTCTCAACTCATTTTGTCGCCGATTGTAGGCTCATGGTTTGATGAGCAGCTCACTATGTCAACTCATATTAGCAAGTTATGTGGTGCTGCCTTTTACCATTTGCATAATATCAAACGCATTCGCAAGTATTTGTCTCGAGAATCAACGGAAATGCTTGTCCATGCGATGATTACATCTCGTGTTGATTATTGTAACAGTCTTTTGTATGGGCTGCCCAACTACCAGCTTATCAAATTGCAGAGAGTTTTGAATTCCTCAGCCAGGCTAGTTTGTAATGCCCCTAGGTTTTGCCACATTTCACCCCTTCTTCGTGGTCTGCATTGGCTTCCTTTTAAAGCCCGGATAGAATTTAAGATACTGCTTATTACGTTCAAAGCAATTCACGGCCTTGCTCCTAAATATCTATGCGATTTACTAACATTTAAATCGTCCTTATATAACCTTAGATCTTCAGATAGTCTTTTACTTTCTATGCCAGCTGTTCGATCGAAGACGTTAGGTGATAGTGCTTTTATGGTAGCAGGGCCAAGGCTCTGGAACTCTCTTCCAAAACAACTTCGTGCGATTACTAATGTGAACAGTTTCAAGGCGCATATTAAGCCTTATCTTTTAAAACTTTATATTGGTGAGCAATTTTATATTCAGTTCTTACTTGCATGCATATATATTCTTTTTATTTTTTATTTTTTAATGCATTATCTTTTATTTGTTTCTTTTAAAGTAATGCAGTTGTAATGCGCAGCTGATCATTCTCATGTTAAGCTGCGCACAATAAGCCCATAAATTATTATTATAGTAACACTTATGACATTTTCAAGTTTTTGCGAAAAGTCTAAAGCCTTTGTTCAAGTCATTAAAAATAATAAATATCTATGAAATAAATATATGCCTAATTGCAAACTTCCTGTACTTAAAGGAAGTACTTTATTATGATTATGATTATTATTATTATTATTATTGCCCCCGCAGGGATTTCGCCCAGAAGGCGAAATCCCGAGGAGGCACTCTAGTAACTCGTGCGTTTATTAAGGAAACTACTAACAGTTGAAATATACAGTCATACAGTCAATATAGAAAAAATCTCGATTTGCTTGAACAAGGGCCGCGAGGAATCCCTAGGTAATGATGACGTTACTATTGTTTGCGCCCGCAAGTACGAAATGGTTAGGATGACGTAAAACACAAAAAATCCCGAAGGAACAGCTTACAATAGGTAGGTTTTGTGGCAGTCCTACTTCGAAGTTATGGACCAAAAGACACTCGTTAAGCGCAGATGAAGTGATAAAGTGCGTAGAACAGTGTATATTTTAACACTAAGTGAGTTTGCCAGACACGAGTTCACAAATCTTTGATTGCAAACTTTGCCAGACACTCTTTCCCTTTCTTTGACCGGAGTAAGACACGGCCCAAAACAAGCGAGACGAGTGAATGATTCAGCGCCTAGCTTATCACTAGCAGAACGATGGATGATTACAGAAATTCGCCGACAATCAAATTCTGCGCTGACTTATTCCCTGCTTTGCCTAGTCCCTGTACGGCGTGTTTGCAGGCCCTCTCGGTCAATGCATTTCGGTGACGTATCCGAGACGAGCGGCCGGGAGACGCCTAGACAATCTCGGAGTGCGCATGCATGAGCATTTTTGCCTTTTTGAAAAGTTCACTCGTTCAACTAAAATAATCTATAAATAACTTTGCGCGTGAATATCCTTCGCTTAAAGATCGGCACTATTGACACTATTATAAAAATAACTAACCTGGTTTCTGTTATTAAAGAACAAAAATAAAACTTTGAATCGGAAAGAATACTACTGTATAACGTGCAAGTAATTTCTCTTTTGGTTCATTTTCAAATGAACCATTAAAATGAAAATTCTTTATTGATAAAAAGACTTGAAACAGTAGTTTGTTGACATTCTACCAAATTTAGAGACCAAATTCAACAGCCTGTCCGATTAGTTTGATAAGCTTCCAAATCCAAAAATTAAATTACATAAAATATTTCGAAGTGAAATGATAACGAGAAATTTATAGGAGCAAGCGAATTTAGAGAAACGAAAGATAGCTTTTCATATCCAAGAATAAATATAAACTTATTTCTTTAGCTTACCTTCCGATTCTTGATCAAATAATTTTTTGGAGACGCTGTTTTGCTTAGCCTGCAAATAGTTTCTGAGATGAAATAAAGATTAGTTTAATGAAATAAATGAAAAAGAAAAGCCAAAGGACTTTCATCAATGAAAACGTGCATAGAATAAAAATGCTCGGTTTACCTCTTTATCCTCTGCCATCAGCGCGGAAAAGTTATTGACAGCTCGCCCGCTTCCAAAAGCTCCGCCCTAAGTGAGACAAAATGTCTCACTTCTCCGAGTTTGTCAGTAGGCCTCAAAAACTTACTCGGACCATGTGACCCAAACGCATCGGCCGCGCATAATAATGAGGCCTAGGGACTAGGCAATTCCCTGCTCACAGATGTCCTTCCGCTATAAAGATTAAACTAAGACTAGAATGCGCGAGCGTGAATTGATCAAACGTCCTTTTAATTTCTAAGGCTTACTTTCCGCCAAATAAAATGAACTAAATGTAAAAAGTGAAATATAAATAGCGAAAAATTAAACTTCTAATTAAATCTTTTCTCATGGTTTAGAATAAACTATTCTCGGAACTGAGAATGTTTTGATCAAAGCTGTGTAAATCGAACCGAAACTGTGCATGGAACCTTGCGTTTATTTCCTGTATTTATCTCACCTATTGTATGGACTATGTGTGAACATCTTCATGATGAATCCGCATATTTCAAACAGCTACACAACGAGCAAGAATAGTATTAACCGACAATATACAGAGCGGGGGCAGTTGTAGGGTCAACTATTACTAGTTAATATTATTATAACTATTATATTATATTATTATAACTATTACTAGTTAACATTATTATAATAAACGATAGTATTATTGCCCCCGCAGGGATTTCGCCCAGAAGGCGAAATCCCGAGGAGGTACTTAAGGAAAGTACTTACAGTTAAAATATACAGTCAGTATGCCTGAAAAAATCTCGATTTGCTTGAACAGGGCCCGTGATAGCCTCCCACACGGGCGTTTTTAAGGGAGCTCGTCTTTCATCCCTCCCCACTGAAAAATGAGCTCCCGTAAAAACGCCTGCGTGGGAGGCTAGGGTCGTGAGGAATCGGTGGGTAATGATGACGTTTTCTATTGTTCGCGCCCGCAAGGGATGACGTAAAACAGAAAATCCCGAAGGGACCGCTTAGGCAGATTTTGTGACAATTATTATTCAGGCATACTTCGATACTCTTTAGCGTTATGTTTCAGGGGCACCCAACGACAATTTTCGGAAAATATCTGTTCGGAAGACGATTTGAGATCTAGAATTTTCGTAACAATTGTTGCAAAATTTCTTGCTTGCCTGCCTCTCCTACGATTTTCGAACATCTAAAACATGGTCTAATTGCCTATTTTTAACGGATTTTTAACCTAAAAAGGTCACCTAGAATTTTCGGGAGCCTTTTTTCTGGCTGGAATTTTCGAAAAGGTGAGTTTTGATCCCTATAATTTTCGGATCACTAGACTTTCAGCTAGGAAATCCGAACAGATGAAAAATTTTTAGGGAATAAAAATATGCCTATATCTATCGTTTAAATACTAAAATACGTTTAACAATGTTATGTTAAAGTGGTTTTGAACTTTATTCTCGTTGGGTACCCCTGATGTTTTACCTGTGGCATTCTGTGGAGCGGCTGTTTTGAAAGTTTTGCACTAAAAGACACTCGTTAAGAGCAGATGAAGTTATAAGGTGCGTGTAACTGTGTATATATAGATCTATATAAATACTTGGAGGGTTTGCCAGATATGAATTAGCCTGCGAGCAAGCTCTCCTATTTGGGGAAGCGAACCGTTTTCGCGAGACTCGCTTCACTCGCCCAAACAGGAGAGCTTGCTCGCAGGCTAGACACGAATTAAAACTTGAATCTTTTAATTGCCAGACATTCTTTGTCTTTCTTTGGGGGAAAAAGAATCAACGGCTAGCTTATCACTAGCTGTGCTGACTTATTCCCTACTCACAGAGGTCCTTCTATAAAGTTTAAGCAAAGATCGACTGGAACGCGCGAGCGTGAATTCATCAAACCTTCGAATTTCTAAGACTTACTTTCCGGCAAATAAAATGAACTTTTTGTAAACACTGCGTAAATAGTGAAAGAGAATTCCAGCTTCTAATTAAATCTTTTCTTATGAGAATAAACTGTTCTCGAAACTGAGATTTTTTTGATCAAAGCTGTGTAAATCGAACTGAAACAGCGCAAGGAACCTTGCGTCTCCTCTCTTCCTCTCACCCAGTGTTTAAAATAAATATGTGTGAAAATCTTCATTATGAATCGGTATATTATTTCAAAGAGCTACACAACGACCAAGAATACTATTGACCGACAATATACAGAGCGGGGGCAGCTGTAGTCTCAGCTATTACTACTTATGCTCTTATAATACAAAATCAGCTTCAATGATTTTAAAAGAACAAATTATGGAAAACTTTTCTTCACTGAGTATAGGAGAGCCATAACATGGAATAGTTTACCAAATGATCTAAACGAACTAAAATCATGCAACGCGTTTACGAAAACATTGCATATATAAGCACTCATTTTGCCACCTTTTGTCAACTATGTAAAGAAATCATTCGGGAACCTTAGAAAAGCTCATCAGAGCTTGCTGTGTTTCCGTTTGCGTTAGCTCAGGATATATCATTGTAATAAAAAGATGATGTATGATGTGTGATAGGTTGGCAATAAAACATGAAGGATAAAAAAGTATCAACAGATAACTTACTCACAAGTACAGTTTAATTGTAATTTGTTTACCCAGGCACGAAACACTTACTGACGAATTCTTCTGAACTCGTTTAAAGGTGTCGGTGTATTCCAGATCGAATTGAAATTTAACAGTGTTGGATTTAGATGAGAGGGGAAAACAAGAGTACCCGAAGAAAAACTTCTCGGGGCGAGAAGGAGAACCAGGAACGGTCAATGACAAACTCAGCCCACATATGGCGTCGACGCCGAGATTTTGACCACCTTCCACGTGCTGTCACCAATGCTCCACCCTTGCTCCCCTGCCCCTGTTTCGTGGGTAAACAAATTACAATTACAATGTATGTCCTACATGTGGCTTTAATATTCCAGTACATTAAAGACGGGTCTTAGCCGGTTTCAGGTTAAGTAGAGAGCTGATAAAAGAACACATCAAAAAGATTTCAAATCCTTTGAGTGAAATTGTTGTACCAGATTAAATGAAAGTTGCTGGATTACGCTACCTTAAAATCCGATGATAACCTTTCTCACTAATTAAAACCAGTCAATCAAAAAAAGTGCTCTCCCAAGGAGACGTGCACTTAAACAATAAGTTGCACCAAGAGACTATAAAGGGGACAGAGAGGGCATCCCCCATATACACCCTATTCCATAGGTAATTCGTCTCGAGTTATTTTTAGAATCGGGATAAAGTTACCTCGCGCGAGGCGTGGATGTTTCGTAGAGGTTTCGCATGATCAAACACCGTGCAAAACATGTCGGGCGAGAGGCAATGAAAGCGTAAAAAGATCGAGAGCATTCCTGAATATTGAAGCGAAATGAGTCGGCGCTCACCTGGGAAAAAGGAATCGCTGGACTCTTTGACAACTCGTGAAATCAGTTTAACTCGAAGTTGTCGTAACCTCAGTGCTTTAATAAAATGAGAAATTTCGCCGGTCTATTGAAACCGGTCGTTTGTATAATTTAGGGAGTTTAAGATCCAACGACGCGGACGACAACTAGAACGTCAAAACAACAACAGGTTTAATTAGCAAAACAACAACTTCGCACGTGCAACACACTTTTTTGTTCATTTCTTTCCCGTTTTTGCACGACTACGACGTGAAAATGCCTAATTTCGCGTTTTATGGAGGACGTAAATAAGCAACGACGAAATTTTATTTCTCTTTCTGAGCTTGACTATGGTCCCTTGAAATTCATCTTTAGGAGGGTTCGCCTACAATTCACAAAGTAAGTGGGTAGGAATAATCGCTATAAAGACTGAAAAAAATAAACATCAAACCAGAAATTGCTCTCTTCAAACTGTAATTTATAAATGATCCTGAGAGAATATTCAGTGTGTCAAGGATTTCCCTGCTCTACTGTTAGCTCTATACAAGAGAGAAAGGGCGATTCTTTTTTAATTTCGGTTTCGCTGACACAGCTTTCGCAGAAATCTCGCTGTAGTCGTTTTCGTCGACAAAAGGAATAGCAAAATCGCTCTCCGCGTCTTCCCCCATTTTGTTCTGCGTCATTTCGTGAAGGACGCGTGGCTCTCAGCGTGGGTCATCCACGCGGAACACATTCGCCCTATCTGATTGGCTGTTGTCTAATCCCCCTTGAGATCTGTGGTGTTAAAAATAACCCGAGACGAATTACCTGTGGAATAGGGTGTATATGGGGGATGCCCTCTCTGTCCCCTTTATAGTTTCTTGGTTGCACACAATAGTTTATAATACTTAAACCTACATCATTACAATCATAAAAATTAAAGTATGAGAAATTAATTAAACTAGTGGTCTACCTAGCCTCCACTAATTAATCAAATTAAGAAAATTATTCAAACTAGTGACCTGTTAAGCCTCGACCGACAGACTATTCCATAGGACAGTACCCCTATACCAGAAACTCTTCTTAAACGCCTCAGTGTATGGTCTTGGAATGAAGAGATTGTGTTGCGAACCCCGCAGATTATGTCCGTGAATGGAATTGGTGTATAGGCAAATTTCTCTGATATATATTCGGGTACTTGCCTGTTCACTGTTTTGAACATTAACGTTTTTAATCGGTTTGTTGGTCTGTGGGCGAGGCTCTTCCAATTGAGGGATCACGAAGAAGCTGTGGTGATCTGACATCTTAGCCGGTTTCAGTCATCATACGAGCCGCGGCCCGTTTTTATAATTTCTCAAGTCTTTGACCAGCGCCACCATTTCCCCAGTCATCACTACAATAATCACGATGAGGCAGAATCAATGGTTTGTAAATTGAGACAAGAATCTCCTGGGGACAAATTGGTTTCAGTCTCCTCAGGGCAGCAAGTGCTTTTGCGACTTTACCACTGATCTCTGAAATGTGAGTACCCCAAGAAAGTTTTTAATCATTCCACCCCCTAGGTATTTGTAGGTACTAACTCTTTCTATTGAGTGACTATCAAGACAAATATCTGGTTCACTGACGAGTAGAGATATTTTGTGTTGGGTCTCCGTGAACACACGCTTAGTCTTGAGAACATTAAGACTTGGGCGATTTTAGTCGAACCATTGTTTTAGATCATTGTTTCAGGTCATGAGTGAGGGATGAAAGCAAATCATCAGAGTTTTAGAAGAATTCGTGCGATTAGACAATGTATAAAGCTAATATAAGAATTAACATTGTTTATCACTGTCATCTGAGTTCTGTCGAGTAGATAGTGTCTAGAAAGTTTTAGACTGGCACCCATAAAGCCGTATAGCTCAAATTTTGGCAAGAGAATCTCGTGATCGATAGTATCAAATGCCTTTTTAGATCAATAGACCGTTTTTTACGATTTGGGAAATTTAAGGGACCTTCATTATTAAATATTACTGGTAACAGTTTTATTACCAACTTCCTGCCATCTGACTTAAACTGTTAGCTGGAGCAATAAAGATAAAGATTTTTTCAAGTAGTTATGGTTAATTAGCTTCCATCAGTTAGGATGATAAACTTCTATCATCTGACGGTATTTGTTTTCATCAGGAGACAGCGTGGATGAGCGATTAGAGCGCTGGACTTATAACTTGGAGGCCCCGAGTTCAAGTCCTGCTCTGACCGCCAGCTGGATTTGTTCACGTACATTAATCCCGAGTTCAAATCCTCGACAACGCTTGTAAATAGCCAGCTGGTTTGCCTCGGGCCTGTTGGGATTCTTGTCCCTTGCTCGGCCCCACTAGCACAAGTACTATAAATACTGCCGAGGGTAAATAAGGGAATTACTATATTATTATTATTATTATTATTATTATTATTATTATTATTATTATTATTATTATTATTATTATTATTACTATTATTATTACTATTATTATTATTATTTTTTTTCTTTATTATTCAAAAAGAGAAATAAAATTTCGTCGTTGCTTATTTACGTCCTCCATAAAACGCGAAATTAGGCATTTTCACGTCGTAGTCGTGCAAAAACGGGAAAGAAATGAACAAAAAAGTGTGTTGCACGTGCGAAGTTGTTGTTTTGCTAATTAAACCTATTGTTGTTTTGACGTTCTAGTTGTCGTCCGCGTCGTTGGATCTTAAGGTGGCTCGATACAGTTTTTCAAGGCCAATACCTCCCAAGTTTGAGCATAAACTACGTCGCCATAAACAAAGTTTTGGAAAAATTGCCCCCACAGTTGTATTAGATAAAGATGAAAATCTTTTATGATCAGGTTTGCAATGACATCGGAGTTGGCATAGCAACAAAATGACCTTATTACCTATTTTACTTACAGAAGTATTTCTCGGCACTGAGAACTGTTCTTCCAAAATTATTTACGAGAGCTTTTTCCTCCAATAGCCGCCTCGATGTCCGTGAAGTTTAAGCGAAATCTGTAAGAGCGTTATCGAGATATTTTGGGATCAAGATTTTGTGGTTAGAAATACGGTAAAAAATGGATAATCTTGATGTTCGGCTGTTATCTGTAGAAAATGAAGTGCTTTTGACATGCAATTTCACCTGAAATTTCAAAAATTGTAGTTTCAATCTTTTTAAAAACGTGTGTGAAAGACCGTGGAGATAGCTCCAGCCGATTGCTAGAAAGAAGGATTTGATTAGTATGTATCGAGGCGCTTTTGTTAGCGGTTTTTGAACATTTTGGTCTACTTTAACAAATTAGCGAATAATTTTTAAACCACTCGATAGATTTTTTTAAAAAAATAAGATTCTTGAGATTAACCTTCCTTTTATATGACCCTTTAGTTTCGAGATTATTGATATATTGTAAGGCAGTGAAATAAGGGCTACAATTCGCCATTATTTTGGCAGAAATTTTGTGTTTACAAATGTGAGCCTCTCATAATTCAGGGTATTGTCTCCAAGTTTCATATTTTCGCGCATAACAATAGCTAGCATTTTTGCATATGTCAAATGCATTGTTAGTTACTGTTGTTCACGTGAAAATGAAACTTGGACACAATGCCTTGAATAATGAAATTTCCGATAAAAAAGTAACGAGTTGTAGCCCTTATTTTACTGCCTTACAATGTATCAATAATCTTGAAACTAAAGGGTCATCTAAAAGAACGCTTAATCTCAAGAATCTTAAATTTTAAAAAAAATCTATCGAGCGGTTTAAAAATAATTCGCTAATTTTTTAAAGAAGACTTAAATGTTTACAAAACCGCTAACAAGAGCGCTTCGATACATACTAATAAAACCCTTCTTTCTAGCAATCGGCTGGAGCTATCTACATGATCCTTCACACACGTTTTTAAAAAGATTGAAACCACTACCAGGTGAAATTGCATGTCAAAAGCTCTTCATTTTCTACAGATAACGGCCAAACAACAATATTGTCCATTTTTTACTGTGTTTCTAATCATAAAAACTTCATCCCAAAATATCTCGATAACGCTCTTACAGATTTCGCTTAAACTTCACGGACATCGAAGCTGCTATTGGAGGAAAAAGCTCCGGTGAACGATTTTGGAAGAACAGTTCTCAGTGCCGAGATACACTGCTGCAAGTAAAATAGGTAATAGCGTCATTTTGTTGCTATAACAACTCCGATGCCGTTGCAACCCTGATCATAACAAATTTTCGTCTTTATCTAATACAACTGTGGTGGCAATTTTTCCAAAACTTTGTTTATGGCGACGTAGTTTATGCTCAAACTTGGGAGGTATTGGCTCTGAAAAACTGTATCGAGCCACCTTAAACTCCCTAAATTATACAAACGACCGGTTTCAATAGACCGGCGAAATTTCTCATTTTATTAAAGCACTGAGGTTACGACAACTTCGAGTTAAACTGATTTCACGGGTTGTCAAAGAGTCCAGTGATTCCTTTTTCCCAGGTGAGCGCCGACTCATTTCGCTTCAATATTCAGGAATGCTCTCGATCTTTTTACGCTTTCATTGCCTCTCGCCCGACATGTTTTGCACGGTGTTTGATCATGCGAAACCTCTACGAAACATCCACGCCTCGCGCGAGGTAACTTTATCCCGATTCTAAAAATAACTCGAGACGAATTACCTATGGAATAGGGTGTATATGGGGGATGCCCTCTCTGTCCCCTTTATAGTCTCTTGTAAAGACTAAATATATAACAACAGGCGCAGTCAGCTCAGACAAATCTGGCCAGTTTAGACTTCGTTAGAGCCTCCACCCAAAGAATGCGCGAAAGCTGTCTTCTTCGTGGTCGACGCATATTTCTCATACCCAGGTAGTGTGTAACAACTAAGGCTGCGATTCCCGCCAAAACGATTCCCAGCATTAACCAACCACCAATCTGCCGAACAATCGAAATAATTGTCACCGTCTTAAGGTTTCAATAAAAGTGTAAAGAAATTCCGGGTTTGTATTTGTCCCACAAATAGGTGACGGAAAGTAATTATTAAATTTAATATGCGATAAATGAACAATATCCCCTACCATGAAAACGTCCCTCCTTACATTAACTACCTTTTTATAAGAATAGCCATGTATCTTGAAACAGAGCGCAAAAACTCATCTTCCATCACGGTTGATACTAAAAATTTTCATTCGACAGCGAAAAATAAGCATTTTTATAATTATTGTTGTCTATTTTTTGATAAAGATACAGCAACATGTCATTTCTGTGTTTCCTTATTTTCTTTTGTATTGTTTATTCCGTTCTCCCTGGGTTTAGTACTTTTAAGAAATTTGTGAATGGTAAATGAGTTTAAACATGTGATCGGAAATGCAAAAGAACTGCCTTACCATAAATATTTGAAATGAAAGAACTTAAAACCACATGGAGTTGTAGTTTACATTGAAGTGAATTTGTAGTATATGTTTATCCAGTATATAATTAATTTCAAGTAAAACGCGATCTTGGAACCTTAAAAAATCAACGACTATTCGGGGTTGAATTTTCTTCCTGATTTATCATGGACAATCTGCGAAAGTGAATAAATTATGTATCTTCATTTTATTACCATTTCTCTGACCAGTCGCCATGTTTTAGGCAATTAATTGTACTTATTTTATACTCCAATCATTTGCCATTTCCATGTAAAAACTGGATTGGAGAGGGTTGAAAAAACTGAAATGTCGTTATGTTTTTAAGATGGCACGTCTTGACTGAATAATTATTAAATTCAACAACGATGTTTTGTTCCTACCTTAAGATAAAATGATGAATATGTATCAACAAATCTTGGACAGCCGGTAGCCTTTTGCTGACCATTTGAGCAGCCAAAGTTGTTCCCCGGCCCTGTCTTTGTTTGGTTTCCAATCTTTAAGGAGTTCGGCGTTTCTCTTGACGGAAACACTGTTGTTGTGCTTGCAGATACTTTCGAAAACTCCAGTGAACGACAATCCTGCTTTCTTTGGTCAACATTGCTGGTGTTTTTACTGAATTTCTTCGGTAGTATTTCCGTGTATTTCGTTGTTCTTGGAGACGAAGGAAGGGCAGTGGGAGCAAAACAGTATCCTTTGTAAACGAGTTTGTGTGCCATTATTAATAGCACCACTACAAATTGAAATTCTCTAAATCTTGGTCGTCGTGATGAAATCAAAAATCTTTCTTGTTTCATATTAAAACAGAGAGAATATAAATAAAAATAGGCGAATTTCACATTCAAATTTTGACTATCAGCTCTTACAAATTTTCCAACTTAAACGCCAATGTTCTAATTAAAGCTTTTCGAAGACACATCTAAATGAAGTTTTTACTCAAAAAGCGTCATTTCGAAATAGTAAGGCAGCTGTATTTCCGGATTAGGTGTTCACAGAATATTCATATCTTAACAGATATTTGCATTTGTTTTTTGACAGAAGGTAATAAATCTGTGGGTTTATGATTTGGAAGATAAAAACCTCGCTCTTAAATATTCTGCTTCTAGGATCATGTTTGCATAAAATTCAAAAGAAATGATCATTTAACAAGGACATGAAATCCCAACTGGTGACACAAAAGAAAGCAAAAAAGCTCAATTGTCTTGAGGTAATTTTTACAATGACTCTTATGGTTCCGGTAAAGTAGACTATACGTTTCTAACAACAGCACACAGATAATTATACGGCCTTTGATTGACGATTTTTAACGTACCAAACTACCAGTGCAAAACTTGACTTAAACTCTGGTAGCGGGATGCGGTGAGAGGCAGATGCATGAAAGAAGCATGGGCTATCCTGCTAGCAGAGAATTTCTTTCTGGCAAGGCTTTTAGCATGTACGAACTTCCACGAGCGAAAAACTAACAACTCCGTGTATACTATTTAATACCTTGCCAGAAGAAACACTATAGATACCAGAAAGGTAGCATGGTTTTGGTTCTAATGCAGAAATATGGACTTGTGCGGAAAACCTCTCCTATCTGTCACTGTTGGGAAACCAGCAAAAGGTAGGTAACCTGATGAAGAAACTAAAATGGCTTTAGTTTTGGCACTTTTTTGTTATTATTCATCCAGTGATTTCAGCGCTCTTCAGTACTGTGTAACAAACTGGCTAGTGGAGGCCCCCCCAAAAGACACATCCAGCGTTTCACCTGTGCGACGAAAATATCCTCTTGATTGCAACCCGGGGTAACAAACATCCAATTGACCACTATCCCAGAGCAGGTATAGATGATTTAATACATCAACAACATAATTAAGAAGAATAAGATTTTTAATACTTTAATAACAATTTCTATACAAAGTAGAATGCTCTTTCTGATTTCACCGGATCGTTCAATATCGAATATTTGTTTATCAAAGAGATTTGTCAAAAGTTATATTGTAAAGCTAGGATTTTTTTATAGTACGCTGCGATAAAAAGAGCAATAAAGTTTTCTTTTATGTTGCAAGTTTTTATCACTGAATTAGCTCTACTGTGAAATCAGCTAATGTCAAAGCAACATATTAATTTCTTGAAGCGTTTTCAAACACGAGGTGCACTTCTGTCATTTGTTGCCGCTCTTTTAAGCTTGGTTCCTTTCTGGATCTGACTTAATAATCCTGCTCGGCCTGGGACACTTGGAGGCTTCGATGGAACACTCCCAGACGAAGATGGACGTTTAAACTGAGGTGGTGGCGGAGGTTGCTTAGGCGGAGGGGGTGGGGATTTGGGAAGAGATGACGCTTTGGAGGAAAACTGAACTGCTGGAACGATTTCTGCTTTGTCGATGGGAAGTCTTTTGCCTTTTGATCTAAAAAGAAAATATAGGTTGTTTGAAACGTATAAAACGAGACAAAACAAACAACTAAGAAACTGGTTCTTGAATGATTCACAGAAGACGTCATAGGCGTGCACCTTTGGACTTGGGATCCGAAGGGGCGGTGACCCTCTGGCCCAAAAAATCAAGTGCTGCCCGAATGTGGAGTTTTGAAATCGTCGAGGTAAAAACACAATGAAATCGCATAGATAAGAAAAAAAAAGGGCTTCGGTCAATGACTAATGATAATTGCAAGACGGGTTAGTCTACTCTGCTCCATCATGCTCTGCAAATACGTCATTAAAAGCAAAATGTACGGTAGCTAGCATCTGACAAGAATTAACTAAACCTTCGAGAACCCAAGAGACACTTCACAGAGGCCATTTTCATGTACATATAACTTCAATAACTCTTGAAACCTTCCATGCGATCCCTCAAATGCGTTTTTTTCTTGACTGAACAGACGTTTCTATACCAACAGGAGGTCAAAGCTATTACAGGTTCAGAGTACAGTTGGGTGCCATCAACGATAGTAACGCCACGAAACGCGCTAAACCATCACTACTGACTCACTTCCTTCGATATCTCTTCATTTGTTTCACCTAAGATTAGTTATCTAGATGGGAGTCGCCAAGTCCGAACGCTTGGCTCACTCTTAGTTAGGGTATACTCAGCCAAAGAATTCTCATCTATCCAATTTTCTTCCAACGTCTGTCGCCCGAAAAGTTCGACTGACTAAGGGGTTGCCGCCCCTCGTCTCCCTAGCCTTTAAGCCTATGAAAGAAGTAACAGCCAAACAGACGAACTGCCCAATAATGACAGAGACAGAAAACTATCAGATTCCCTCGAAATCAAAAGATAGACATACATACATACGTACGTACGTACATACATACATACATACATACATACATACATACATACATACATACATACGTACATACGTACATACGTACATACGTACATACGTACATACGTACATACGTACATACGTACATACGTACATACGTACATACGTACATACGTACATACGTACATACGTACATACGTACATACATACATACATACATACATACATACATAAATACATACAGAGACAGGGGCTGTTTACAAGGAGGGAGGAAGATCCTAGTACCAGGAAGAAGCTAGATTGAGGATCATCCTAGCACGATATGTTTCCTGTATCGTCGTTACATGCAAAGTGTTGTACTTGATCCTAGAGCTAGGATCTTCCTAGGTAACAGGTAGGACGATCCTAGTACTAGCAAGATCCTAGCATCACGTAAATTGCCTTCGCCCGGAAGATCCTAGTACTATCGTTCAGTTAATCACGGCAATAAAGGCCCACCATTTCGCTGAGCGTTACCACGAGCTGATTGTTGTGATAATTCTGCTGAAAGATAGTTGTTAACGCCATTTTTAATTCCTTTTCGAACCTTCTATATTTGGGCACCACACGGACCGAAATTTCTGCGTGTAAACCCATCGTAAAGTTGTTCCACCTTCTAGGATCTTCCTGGTAACAGGATCTTCCTCTCTCCATGTAAACAGCCCCTCAGACAGACAGACAGAGTTAGCTTAATCTAAGGATGCTATTCGTCGTTAATAACCAAGCTGAAGAAACTAACTTGGAAAGCTTTCTTTCTTTTGGAACAGCGGCGCTTTCCTCTGGTTTTGCCTTCTTTGTGGAGGGTCTTCTTTTTCTTTAAATTGACAAAAAAAACACAGTTTTAAAATTACGAAAGATTACAGCTATACAAGCTACAAGCGGCGACCAAAAGGATCTGTATTGCAAATACTAATTGGTTGTAAAATGATAAGAGTAGCCTACATGTAGGTTAAAAACAAAGGTTAAAATCCTCGTTAAATTTTTGGTCAGTCAACGTCACTTACGACGGTTACCTTTCTATAACCGTCCCACAAGCAAGCAACGAAGATGGTTTTAAACGGCAAATACCTCGCGCGCGATAGAGGACTACCAGTTAGTTGTAATAATAAAAAACACGATATAATTACCTTATAATATCATCTTTTCGATCTCTGTAAAGTCTGAGAAGCTGCTTTACATTTGAACCAAAACGGACCTGACGGATAACAAGCAGAAATATTGTCAATAACTTAAATACATTAATCAGCCAAAGAACAGCAAGGACGTGTGATATTCTTGAATTTATACTTACCGGACCAGGGTTATACTTTTGCAGCCCACTAATATCACCACCTTTGAAAAAAGGGTGACTCACAAGCTGAAAACAAAGGAAAACCACAAAAAACAATAATAATTAAAAGCATTACATGGAGTATGTACCAGATGGGAATTAACAAGAAGCCAAAACCAGTACTAAGGCTTCTTAAGTAAGAATAAGATCACTGCAGCGTGAATTTAATTATATATCCTTTCATTCTTTCACAGACCTTAAGGTGACTCGACCCAGTTATTTTGTGAGGATACCATCCTACTTTGAAGCTCTCTGGTATCCCCACCTTTACTTTGATCGTAAGTCTAACATATAGCATGGATAACATATAGATCAATCTACAATATAGCATAAAAGTTTTGGCGATCAGAGTAAAGGTCACGTGGTTATAGTGCCACGCCTCTTCGGGGTCTGAGTCGAAATTCTGCTGTTGCCGGCATTTTTTCCTGAAAATCTCTCGGCTCATATAGTGCGTATTAGTGCTTTGCGTAGAACAGACTTTTACCAAAATCGCAAAGACCCAACGCGAGAAATTCAGCGGTTTCCAAATTTAGGTCATAATTTATGCGAAAATGAAAAGCCAACTTTACACGATTATATCTAATAAACTATCAGACTTATCCCTTTATTTTGGGGATCTTTATAACAGATGGGTCCTGGCAAGTCAGCAAAAAACTTAAGGGCCTTGTAAATGCGCGCTATTTCGAGCAATGCAAACATATACAAATTATAGCTTTAGCTAGTTGTTGACGTTTGTCAGCGTTTAAGAGTCCTTTTCACGAAAAAAGCATTTTCTTAAAAATTCGTGGTTGTTTCTCCTTCAAATTTTTTCAGCGCCACAATTGATTAACTAACTACCCGGATTCTGAATTTCATGATGATTGAAAACTGTGACACTATCTTCTATATTAACTTAAATTTCTAAAAGTATACGTGATTTCAATCTCTATATCGAGTTGTAGATGCTGTTGTGCTGTCGAAGAGAAAGTTTATTATATAATCCTTAGTAGTGAGTAGTCTTACTCTTTTGATTTCCTAAAAATTTAGAATATCCATTTTATCATTACAATTAACTAAATTCCAAAAAGCTGATCTCCGAAAGGCTTACGAGTCTCAGCTCATGAATCTGCTGTTGCATCTCGGAATGAAAGAAGATCTGGTATTACCACGCCACTTAGCCTTCTAAATGCCATCTTTTAATGATAATAATAATTGTGATGATGATGATGATGATGATGATGATGATGATAAAACTAATAAGACAAGAAGGAGGAGCTTCTCACTGAAAATGGTCTTGATCGGTTTTGTACAAAAAAAGAAAACAGTTATTGCCAAGAAATAAAGGCCACCAACTCATTAACGCCATATTTCGGGTATGGATTACTCAAAATGCACGCGCTACCTCCCATGCAAAGTTCCAGCAAAAAGAGAAATTTTTTGCCGGAGAAAAGAGTTCAATTCCCACAAAATTCTTCTGGTACACCAAAATGACTCCAGTAAATCTTGGTGGTCTTCAAATATAAAAATTGCTCATTAATGATTGTGAAATACGCCATACTTTACTACATTGGCAACAAAAACACTTTAACGGAATCATAAAAACAAATTTACCTCATCTAAAGATGGATATATTTCACTTTCAGGGAAAAAGATAAAATTTATCACCTGCAAAGATGACCCATATAACAGCACATTAAATACATTTTGCAAAAAATAAAGTATAGCAGAAAGCACAGGAAAGCGGCACAAATCAGAATATCACACACCTCCACAACTGGTGTATTTTTAAAATTTACTAATTTCTCTTTCTTTGGTTCGGCTGTGGTTAATTCATAACCAGCCAACATCTCATATAATAGGTGACCTAATATAAAAAAACGTAGAACATTTCATTCTATAATTAATTAATATGTTTAATATGTTAAGGTTGTGAGGTCGGGAGCCTTCTTTAATACGTGACATTTCTGAAAACTAGTTTTTTTAAAAAACTAAGAATATTGACCAACTTGATTAAGCATCAGACGGGCGTAAATCTACCGGAGGGGACATTCCCATTTGGCCTAAAAGGATATGTGCTGCTGTACTGCTGTATAGGCTTTAGTTTTCAGGGTGTTAATTCTTGAACAGGGTATACAATTTCACTCTTAGTGTGTTGAAAAGGGTGTTTTTTCGGACCCCAAGTCTTAAAAAGAGTGTGAAGGTTGGCGATGAGAGGTCCACATGTGTGGAACCAACAATTTCCTTCAAAAAATCTAACTCCTCGATGTAAGTATTTAAAAAAAATACTCAATTCTGTATGCCAAACGAAATAATTCAGGATCATGAAATAAGGTCTTAAACTGGGTAGCGAAATGAACGATTTCGGCTCGGAGGCACAGCTCTACTCAAACTTCCCATGAGTGCCCCCTCTCCCCCCCCCCCCCCTTACCCCCGCCCGCTCCCGGGGAAATCTATCATACAAGCGACTTGCAATAGTAATACTCGGATCTGTGAAAGCTAAAGAATACTTTGTTCACCATGATGTATTTTGAATAACGTATTTTGTTATGAACTTCCAAAAGTCATTTACTATTAAGTTCCCAAAGTAACGGGGGGATTCACCAATTTTTCTGTATAGCAAATGTTCGTTTGTGTGATGTGGGTGTGTGTACGAGGAGTAGGCAGAGAGGCACAGGAGCAATTCCGACGTACTGAACTTTTGAAATGCTTACAAACGAAACGTCACTCGTTTTCATTTCAAAGTAGCACGTGTTGTTTCCAGTCACTACTTTCACTACTGTGCTCTCATGAGGCTGGAGAAGAGCCTGTTACTTTATCGTAGTCAAGGAGCAAGTTCTTACCAAACTGAATAACATCAATGTGACTATGGCTATCTTTACATAGCTTCTTTAGCAAAGGATCGAGCCTTGATTTCCAACCAAGTAAGCTGTTTTCAAAAGCTGAAAGTCTAAACAGGATAAAGTAGTTAATGACGGTCTTTTAACAAAACGCAGACCATTGATATATGTACATTGAGTATGAGCATTGTCTAAGTCGTTTAAGAGCCGGCGTTGTGAAGGTTGTATAGTTCATGCTGTTGATCACAGCTTCGCTTCAACCAAATTTCTCCTAAATATTATAACAAACGTTACAAACAACAAAAAAAAAAACAAGTTTTCAAAACCACAATTGCAGTCCGTTTTCAATCTTCTTCACGTTCCTCCTTTTTACTTTCTTATGTTTGTACCTTCTTCTCATGTTTGAGCAGTTATTTTTTCGCTTCACTCAGATTAGTCCCTTTAACAACATTACAACCAATCTCAACAACAAGACTAAGATTTGCAGGGTGCTCACATAACCAGCATACACTATCTGGTAGATGATGGTGGTATGAAGCATAATCTTGCCTGGTTTAGTTTCTAGAGAAATTGTGGTGTTGCGTCCGTTGGCGAGTGAAATACATATATTCAGTCTTATGAACTACACTGATGAAATAAATTTTCCACCATACAGAGTAACAGCGGACATTGAACACGCAAACTCTTGGATAACTTAACGGTGGTAAATTTGCTTCATCAAAGTAGTTAATTAAACTAAATCAGTTTTGCATAGCAAACAAACTCGCACTGTTTGCAGCCTGTTTGCAGCCTGTTTACAGATGCTTGGGTATGTTACTCCAGACGTTGAAATGGATGATCATTTCATGCAGTTTGGAACGTCGGAAACGGCTTACAATGGTCTCTTGTTACTCGTAAAAAACTTCTTTTATGCTTGCGTAATACGCAGCCAAACTTTCTACAGAAACAACGGCATTATTGGTTGTTGGTGTGGCGGATCTGTTCCTGGCCGCCAGCGCTCTCCAATAATAATTAATAAAGGAATTGAGAGAAACGTTTTCCGTAGCATGGCGTTAAGTCATCTAGCTTGCTTCTTTCTCTAGTTTGTGATGAGATAACTATGTGAAGTCGATGTCAGGCTGATGAGGGGTGAATTTGGGGATAATGTGAGGTCAGGCCGATGTAGGACCGATAATACACAGATCGATCCTGTTACCTACTGTAACCATAAAACGTTACGGTAGGTTACAGTTGGCGGCAAAACATCTCGGTGGAAATGGAGGAAAGAGGAAATATTAATGGAGGAGAAGGAGGAGAGGATAGTGTGCGCTACGTCTAGTAAACAGTACAATTTATAATAAATACGGCAAGAAAAAGATCTTACGAACTTTAGGTTATCAAGATAAACCATCGCAATATATAACATTCAAATACACTTACTTAGAAGTTCCATTAACGATAAATATGTTTCCAGAATGTATATGATCACATACTGGGAGGCCTTTATCTCTTAAGTATAACAACGCCTGAAAAAAATACCATTAAACACCATCTGAGGTAAATAACACAAATATAAAGAGAAAAAAAAAACATATGTCATCTACACTCCACAAAGAGTAAACCCTAACATTTAATATTGTTAATACCTCTAAGACTTGTCGTCCATAGTTTCGGATTTGTGTTAGTGATAATGATTTTCCTTTTGCTTGGTACTTTTGTTGCCATGACGACTGTGGACGCGACTGAAACAATTTTTTATCAATTAGCTAACCTTTGTTACCAAGTTAAACAAGGTGTGACCTTTAACTTTCTATTTTTGACAAAGTGGAAGAGGTCTTCAACGCAGCCATTCTTTCGCATGGCGAGCGTTTGAAGAAGAAGGCCGAATTAACCCCTAAAGTTTCAGTAGTGACCAGGGCCCGGTTCTTGAAAGGTTGATTATCCAGACCAGGATAAAAATTTTGTTCCCTGTTTTGTATTTACCTTCCTACATGTATCCGTTTCTTAGACTAACATTTTGTTTTATCATTACTGTATCTTGGAGTAAAGACCTAATAGTATTTTGTACACTTGAGTTGTGTGTTCTTAGACGAGAAAACTGTGATTACAGTTTGGCTTAATCTTGGTTGAAACTTAACCATCTTTCGACGAACTGGGCCAGGAGTATAAACAAATTCTCCTAAACAATTCGTTAAGAAATGTAGGGAGAACAATGACGAGAACAATCATGTTCATATCAAGGCCTAAAGGGTAAGGAAGAGACCATAATAATATCCCTTCCCTCAATCCTCATGCACCCATCGAGAACACACCCAAAAAATTTCCCCTGTTCCATTCCCTTTCTAATGCCTGCCATGCAGTCCATGAGAAAACATGAAGAATAGCCGCATATATGCGTAGGAGTCAAGAACCAGACTGACAAGGGCTGAAAAAAGACAAAAATAAAGACGAAACAATAGAGATTAGCTATATATTAAGACAATGTCCATTTATCTTACCCCATAAATGATGTCCTTCAATGATCCTGCTGACCGGTATGGATGTATGAACATTACCATGTTATGCTCAAATACAAAGTCCACATCCATAACGGGAAATAAGTAGGGGTGCTGCGGAAAAAATTAAACACGGATTTAGAGGGACTATTACTGTTCAGTCTTCAACACCTTTTACCTTTGATTACCTGAACAACACCCTAAATATCCCTTTTACCACTATCAATGCCATCTTAAAAATTGCTGTCCATGTTGTTTGTCATCATAATCAGTAACAAAGCTTCCCTTTACTGCTATCAACATCATCTATCTTCACCACACCATTATGCTTACACTGATACACTAAATTACAGCTGTACATGGAAGACACCATGTAACTATTATTTAGGTACTGGCACTTCAACAGCTAATCAATCACTGGGCTAAAGTAGCAGGTACAGGTGTGGTTGCAAGTAAGAGCATGGTTGATGATTAGGGCTGGGGACCGATCCAGTTAAAGGGTCTTTAGTTACATGTACACCTGCTCACTTGCAAATTTACATTAATGTAACCCTCTGATTATCAATAAATACAAGTGACATGTGAAGCGAACAAACCTGCAAGAGGGAAAACAGCTCTTTCAAAGTTTTCTTTGTTGATTTGGTGAAGGAAATTACACACTGTGTATTCCATGGTACCATAGTTAAAACTGCGTCTATCCCTTGTTGACTATCACGCACAAGAAACCACTGTTTGTTAATACGACTCCCTGCAAAAAAAAATAGACCATTATTTTACTACACTTCACTGTCATGGTATACATTTACTTCTCATAAGAGTCCAACAATGATTCCATTCACGATCACCTGGTTAAGTCTCTTGCACTTTTGGTGAATCAAGATACAATGTAGATATAGCTGGGAATTACAATATTAAGGGCTTGCAACCCTGATGGTATCCCAAACTGTCTGTTGAAGGAGCGCAGATAATTTCTTGCTTTCCCATCATCTAAAAACACAATCATGGAAAATGGCAGATTTATGCTGCCATCTCTAAGAAAGAAAAACTGATGGAAGATCTCCGGAGGAATCTCAAACTAACATTGCTATCTGCTTGTATATAACACAAAAGCGCCTTAAATAAATAATAATGATTATACCAAGCTGAATCCGCATGGTGCAGTTTCTAACTCATTCTCTCTCTAAACTAAATCTAATTTTTACTTGAAGGTTTAATTGCAATATGAGCTTTTTATAGTATTATAGCAAGGCTCATGCTAATGTCACCTATTGATATCAAGATGCACATTGGTCCTCGTAACAACAGGTTCTTTTGTTTACAATATATACCTTGTCACAAATTTGAATAACACAAACGCTGTTTGTCAAGAAATTTTTGTGTCTTACCTATATCTGGTAAATGGTCTATAAAACCGTATGTTTTGGAATCCTTCAGGTAATAATAACAATTGAGCAGCACTGCATCTGCCAAGAGGAAGAGCAAAAATAGACAGTCTATGACTGCACGTGGCTTACTGTATAGCTTCACCTAAATAAGGGACGACATCGGACATTTGCAGACTTCATAAATGCTAAATCATAATGCAAGGAAACCAGAGTAGAACAAAATAGCAAGAAAACTATGGGTATGCAGTCTGCGAGTGTGACATAGTGTTACAGGGGTACACGTCCCGCTTATGTTTAATAGGTACCAGTCCAAACGGTAACTCAAAAAAACAAAAAGTTCAGATAAATTCAATGTAATAGTTTTTATTTGAGATGCTTGTAACAATATTCTGTATTTCATACTTTAAGGTTTGTATTAAATGTAAGACAGGGAAATAGCGCTGAAACGAAACAACGAGGCTAAAAATTACTAACACGGCTAAACAATGCAACTAGGAGAGTAAAACTACACTAAAATGTAAAAACTAAACAAACATGCTAAGAACGAGCGTGAAAAATAGTACGTGACCCGTGTCAAGAGTCAAATGATACGAAACAAGAGATGAAAAGAATAAAAGCCCAAAGAGGTCAAACTGAAAGGCTGTGATCTACGATCTCGCACAAAAACGTGGCAAAGCTATAAGCAGAACAGTAAGCTAAAGGAATACCAATGGCTTCATTCAGATGAATTATATATTGTTTTTGACTTTTTGTTGACTTAAAGTAGTAGCTATAGAAACTATCTTCTCTCCAGATGAATATTGTTTTTTAGAGTTTATAATTTGCAGCAATACTCTGTACTATCTTAGTTTTCTAAATTGAGTGACTGTATAACTTTTTTTAATGGTACTGTACTCTGGATGGCTCTCAATTTCTTACTCTTCGAGTTACTACTTTAGAACATGCCCAGCAGAGGAATGGCTCTTGATAACGTTCTCAGATCGCCACACGGCAAAGATGTTCAGCTGCACAAAACACTTGATCGCGCTTCGATGGAGTCATACATGTTCTGGAAAATTGGAAACTGGCTTTTTTGCTAACAAAATCTCCATAAATGCAAAGACAGCTGCGCAAAACTCATTACGAAAAAGAACTCACCATCCTGTCCACGGCGTCAAACAACTTGGCACCTTTGAGAGCACATGGCAAATCGAGGATTTCTCGTGTAAAGTAAAGGATTCGCGACGCTCAGGAATGTATCAAAGTTGACATTTTTGGGGCAAGATTGGGCACGCAAAGTCTGTAGATTTTCGGTTTTATTCGGCTATTTGACGAAGTGACAGCCGAATTAGTTCGAGATATCTCGAGGCCACTTCGATTTCTCTGATTTATTACTTCGGCGGAGCGCGAAGAAAAGGATTCGCGACGCTCGGGAATGTATCAAAGTTGACTTTTTTTGACAAGATTGGACATGCAAAGTCTGAAGGTTTTCGGTTTTATTCTATTTGACGAAGTGAGAGCCAATTAGGCCTGGTTCAGACGCCGTACTTTTCATGTGCCGAACCTAACTGAATAAGTTCGACTTTGGAGCGGCACTGGCGCGACATCTGATTCAGACGGCGTACCGTGTGTCGAACCTAAGTTAAGTTCGACAAAAGTTCGACGGACTCTGTCGAACTTAACGCTCTTTCCGCACCAAACTAAAACTGCCGTACCAAATTGATTCGGACGCAGCTCTTTTGCCGTACTTAATTCATCAGTTAGGTTCGGCACATGAGTGGAGCGGCGTCTGAACCGGGCCTTAGTTCGAGATACCTCGAGATCACTTCGATTTCTTTGATTTATTCTTTAACTTTTGCGAGGAAGAAAGAATTATTATTTTGGCTTTCCCGGGGTTTGAACCGACTAACCTGTGTGAACCATCAGATCAGAAGAGACTCTAAGTTGAGGGATTAGCCGATTGCGCTACTGCGACCCAAGGTAGTTGGGGATATGAAAATTAACTATGAAATTATGCACTAGTTTCGGGACAAGATTGGGTGCGCAAGTTCGTGACTTTTCAGCTTGTTTCGGCTATTTCACGAAATGAGACCGGACTACTTCGTGATATCTTGAGATCTCTTCGAGTTTAGTCTTTAATTTACTAGAGGAATACATAGAGGATATTTTTTCTCTTCGAGTGTCGAAAAACATTTCACGAGTGAGCGCTCCTTTCGAACTGTTTTATGATGAATTTAAAGTTACAAAATGCTGCACACAGCCGTTTTGTCTTTGTTGAGTGTTACGTATTAAAGCTGCTTTCATGCGCTGCGTGAACTTTCTCGAACGTTCTCAACATTTTTGGATTATTCATGAATAATTAATTAGGGCATGTTTACGGGCGCTTTCCATTCAACCCAAAATTTCGGAAATTTCGGTTGGTTCATCAAATGGAACGCACCATTTCGGTTTGGTCCGACCGAAATGTTCGGGACCAGCTTTGAAGGTGGTCCTCTGTGACCGGTCTGGTCATTTCGGTCGGTCGGACCGAAATGTGCCTTTCCATTTGCCAAAATTGTTGACCCCAGTACCGCTCTTTTGTATCCTGCTTACAAGAACAAAAAGTTTCCATTGGAAAGTCAAGTACTGGGAGCAAAGCCATGACATCTGAAATAGTTTGAATCAGTTGCAATTTTTTTTCGATTTTTGATATTTGTCATTAACAGTGTCATATAACTGACACAACACGACACGTAGGTGAAAAAAGTGTGTGTATAAAGTCCGTGAGAATCAGTGTATTATTTGTCTGAAACCTGTCCACGATAGAAATTTATCAATTAAGCTGAAATGAATACAACAAAGCCTGGTTGAATACAAATTTGGCAAAAACACCGAATTTATTTACCGTACAGTTTCAGGAATTGCTTCGAATCGTTTGAATATTCTGAGAATCATATCGTTTCAATTTTCAATTCATTAATTCTTTAGTTTTACACCGCCCCTTTTCGACAGTGGAGTGTTCTTTAGGATATAAACAGTATTTACTCTTCTCTTTTAGAGTATAATTTTGAGTCTGCTGCGAGGCCACAATAACAAAACGCGCCGTGGCGTGGGTCGGGTCTGTGCAACCGGAATGTACCGTTCCATTGAGCACGTGAAGTTTCTGAAATTTCAAACCGGAATTTTTGTTGAATGGAAAGCGCCCTAAATTTCAGCATGAGACAGCAGATTTGCATCAGTTACTGAAATCATAAAAATTAATATGTCGAAAAGCTACTACTATTCGCTTGTTTAGTATTTTCTAGAACCTTATGTCAAACGGTATACAAGTTCCAAGCGAGTTCTTTTGACGAACTAAGTTTTTTCCCACGAGCTGGAGTGCTGTGTTTAGTTTTTTTCAAGTTTTGTGTTTACAAGTTGGCGGAAGCCGTAAGATATCAGAAGTTTAAGTGAGAGTTTGTTATTATTGGCAGAGGCTATTTAGTTTTACTTAAGTTCAAGTCAAGTTTGTGTTGGCAGATACTGTGTTTTAAAGCTCTGTAAAGACTATGTTCCTTTGGTATTAAACTTCCTTGTGTTAATCCGACATCCCTGCGTGCTGATAGTGAATAATTATCCTCAAAAAATTCGAACTCATAACATTGAGTTTTAGCCAATTCCATGCTCAACGTAATTGAGAGAGGTGGTTACGTCACGTTGCCATGGTAGCAAAATTTTTGGATGACATCAACCGATAAAGTCACTTAAAAGTTCAAACTTCACCGATCTTATTCAATTTCATTTAATTTTGCAACTCTTGGCGAAACTTTCTTTGGGGCCGAATCTATCGTTTAAAAAAAGAACGCGACAATTTTTGATGTGGATAAATGTAATTTAGGCAAAGATAACCTCGAAGCAATGCTGGTCAGCAGTTTCCCCAGCTATACTAGGGGTGGCCCCGATTCCTTTAGCAGGGGCACCTCGTGACTTATATACGCAGTTGCTTGCTTGCAGTTCTTCGCAAAGTGTTGTTATAATAGCTTGCTGTTTTCGTGCCATTTTGTGCTCGGGTTTTTGCTTGCTTGCTGTTTCTGCTTGTACAATGACTGCTTGTCGAACCAACAATAGTTTGGCTGCTAGTTTGGACCGCGGGGAGAATTCGCCATCGGATACCCTTCTGCACACCGAGTCGTCTATTCCTTCGTCGCCCGCTTCTGCGGCAAACTCGGCGCCACAATCATCTTCAACAGTTTCCGCCCCAGTTGTTGCTGCTGGCGTCCATGATCCCGCTCTAATCGCTGTAATCGTCGATGCCGTTAAGGCCTCTTTAGCGGCAGAAAAAGGTCCTGGCTCTACCTCGAGCAATTTGGGTGGAAATTCAGCTAGCGTGGAGCTACAAGCAGCTTCTGGGGGCGTTCCTGCCCCATCGCCCAGCTTGTCTCAGCAAACGGTAATCTTTTTAGCTTCTGGAGGCGCCTTTCCAGAGCAACAGGCGATATCTTTACCTTCAGCCACTCAAGGTAGGCTTAATTTTACTGTGCCATCCTTTGTTGCCACATTTGCAACAGCTCCTTGATTGCCAGCCTGTCATTGGGACCGCTACTCCAACAGCCGTTTGTAGTTTTTCACAATTCTGGCGAAAACGGTTAGCCAAATTGTTGCCGGCAAGTATGTGGATTTGGGGGACTTGCTATCAGTCAACACCTTTCAAACCGAGCCGGAGTCATAAGCATTCCTGGTCGGGCGCTTTGCGTTTCTGCCAAGCGCTAAAAAGCAACGCCGACGCATCGAGGAAATCGTGACCTGGTCCGAGCTTTTACAGTTTTCACGCTGATTCTGACGTCGTATTTTTTACACCGCTGGAAAGATTTAACATCCTAAAAGTTTCTCATCCTGCGCACGTACCGTCAGTTCAGTGGTCGTGTTTGGCTGGCATACGATCAGGCCTTCCGCCAGCACGCTGCGGCGACGAAGCTCGTAGACTGGTGGACCATGAAGTTCAACTCTAAAATTTTCACGCTGCTGGGGCCTCTGTGCGTTCTGAGTCTGGTGGTTCCTTGAGCGAGCTACCCGAACCATCTGGAGCTGACTCCTCCCAGGTCATTTGCTGGTCGTGGAACAGGGGCCGCTGTTCGGCACAATTTGCTTCGTGTCGGTTCGCCCATCGCTGTAGCACTTGTGTAGGTTCCCACAGAGCGTCGGAATGCTCCCGTCGTTTTGACAAAACATCTTCACACGATCGCAAATGCAGCTCTGCTTCTCCTCCCTCCGTACCCTCGTCCGCCTCGAAAACCAGGCGTTAGTGGATGCGCCTTTTTGTTTTCCTGATTGTTTTTTGCCTTGTTGATCTGCTTTGATTGGCTTTAGTTTTTCTCCGTGATTCCTGACCTTTAGTCATCGAATTACTTGTTAAGTTGAGTTACCTCATTTTTGTAAACAGTAGCTAGGTCGGGCCGTATGTGCAATAAAGTTGTCAAGTTGTTTGAGTTTGCGGTTTGTTGTCCAAAAGTTCTCTCTTTAGTACGCCTCCCCCCCCCTCCCCCCACCACTTTACCAGCCTGGCTCTGCCTTATTTTAAAATAGCCTTTTTTCTTCCCAGCTCTTCCAGTTCTCCCTCGTGTATCAGTAGTAGGTCCCCTTAAGGTGGAGAAATTTTCACAGGAATTGGCCGGTCATCCCGACCAGAAACAAGTTTCCTATGTCCTCCAGGGTCTCCAGCGTGGCTTCCGGTTAGGCTTCCACTCAGCTCACAAGCTTAAGCCAGCTAAAAGAAACAAGCCCTCTGCTCTTCACAATTCCCACATTGTTGATGCGTATCTGGCTAATGAAGTCTCTCTGGGCAGGGTTGCAGGCCCCTTCTCCTCCTCCCCTTTTCCTCGTTTGCATATAAGCAGTTTTGGGGTCATTCCTATGAAGGGCCAGCCGGACAAATGGCGCTTGATAGTCGATTTGTCTTCCCCGGGGGTGCTAGTGTGAACGACGGCATTAATCCTCAAGATTTTTCCCTCTAGTATATTAAGGTTGATCAAGTTATTCGCATGGTTTCCCGTTATGGCCCAGGTGCCCTGATGGCAAAATTTGATGTGGAATCCGCGTATTGGAACATTCCAGTTAACCCAGATGATCACTTCTTACTTGGCATGAGATGGCGTGGTCAGTTCTACGTTGACCTCCGCTCCCTTTCGGTCTCCGTTCTGCACCATTTATTTTCAATTCCGTAGCTGATATGGTTGAATGGATCCTTCTCCATAAGCACCGCCTTTCCGATTTGTTACTTTTATTGGCCATTCAGACGATGCTGCTAAGGGAGTTTGGTCATGGAGAGCCTTTCTCCGTCGGTTTATTGACTTACTGTGCAGCTTCCGTAACAAGGACCACCCCGTTCGGATTAACCAGGAATTTCGTCTTGATCTTCAGTGGTGGGAGCAGTTTCTATCTTCTTGGCATGGAGTTGGGTTCTGGTTGTACCCTGGCATGCCTGCTACCACAGACTTGGAGGTCACTTCGGATGCAGCAGGTGCGATTGGCTTCGGTGCCTATTCTCGAGGCCAGTGGTTTTATGGTGCCTGGTCATGGTGCAAGCCAGGCAATCTATCGCATACCAAGAACTCTTTCCTGTGGTGATTGCTGCTCACCTTTGGGGATCTTTGTGGGCCACGAGGCATGTCCATTTTCGATCAAATAACGAGGCAGTAGTCGCGATTCTCACGACCAGGACTTCGAAGATGCCAGCTTTAATGCACCTTCTCCGTGATCTTCTGCTCTCGGCGGCGCGTTGGGGTTTTACTTTCACTGCTGCTCATGTTCCTGGAGTTGAGAACAAAATTGCTGATGCTATCCAGGGTTCTCCCCAAATTTTAGCTCAGCAGGTAAGGGACCATTCATTGACAGTAAGGCAAAAAATATACACTTTTCTCGGGGGGGGGGGGGGGGGTTGGCAGTGGAGGGAGGGACATGGACCCCGCCCTCACTGGGAAATTTTTTTATTCCCATATTTTAAGACCTATTTTACGCAAATCTGCTGTCGTGTTATCTTTAGACAACAAATTAAAACTTTCGATTCCAATAATTGAATTGCGTTGAATTTCTGCCACAATGGATATCACGATTCCAAAGAAAACATGACAATTATTTATTACTTTATTGCAGTAATTTGAAAGAGCCTTTCGTGAAAACATTCCTTACTTTACTTTAGTATGTTTTTTTTTTCCAGGAGCGCTTTAAGTTGACACAGTTGCGGTCTTAAATTACACGGCTCTTTTGCGAAACATACTACGCAGACTACGATCGTTATTTTTTTGAAGTGCTGCTTTTTTTATCGAAATTGTGCACATTTCCTCGCTTAAAAGGTTACCTTTGCACAAGATAATTTTATATATACCGTTTCAAAATTCACCGATCCTTATTTTGCAAAACGAGCTAATAACTCAGCATCTCTCGTTTCCGTATCTGTCGGCTCGACATTGCGTGTCCTTGCCATTTGTTATCCATAGCTCCTTCGACATTGCAGTCGAGTTAAGTATCGAATTGCCCTGGGCTTGCACTGCGGTTTTTGGTGTTGCTCTCACTCTCAACTGCATTTATTTGATAAGTGTGTTGTCTGTTTTTTGACGCAACTGCTGCGCTTGGTGCTTGGGGTTGTTGGAGTCGGAGGTTCCATTTCACCCCTGTTCGCTGGCCCTTCCTTTTTCAAGCATCAAAGGAGATTCCGGTCGGGTGGGAGCCACTCGCAGGGTTGCCATGGATAACCTCCTCCTCACGCTAGAGCATTGCCCGGCTCCACTAACTTTCTAGGCACCAACGCCCAAGCTCATCTATTGGTGATGAATTTAAATGTGGCTAAATGTAATTTAGGCAAAGTTAACCTCGAAGCACTGCTGGTCAGCAGTTTCCCAGTTATACTAGGGGTGGCCCGATACCTCTAGCAGGGGCACCTCGTGACTTATATACGCAGTTGCTTGCTTGCAGTTTTTCGCAAAGTGTTGTTGCAATAGCTTGCTGTTTGCGTGCCATTTTGTGCTTTGGTTTTTTCCAATCCCTCCCTCCCTCTTGAGGTATGGGCCAGGTAAGTATTGGTCAGTAAGTATTCCACTGAATTGTTCAGTGTGACGGTGCCTGGTGGGAGCCGCTCGCAGGGTTGCAATGGATACTTCCTCCTCATGCTAGAGCATTACCCGGCTCCACCAACTTTGTAGGCATCAACGCCCAAGCTCATCTATTGGTGATGAGTTAAATATTTGTTCACCTACTCCATAAAGCGTGAAATTAGGAAGTTTCATGTCGTAGTGGTGCAACGACGACAAAGAAATGTACAAAATAGTGTGATGCACGTGAAAAGTTGTTGTTTGTTAATATAGACATATTTTTTTGCCGTTCTCCTTGCCGTTGGTTTTGTTCTCATCCAGAAATAGTGCTACCACGGTAACGTGACGTCACACTTCTCCTCTCTATTGACTCCTTACCATGCCTTACATATCACTAATCAGTACATGAGACTGCTATGCTGTTTTTGAAGCCTGATGCAAGAAAAATAGAGAACTCTTTTTTCACTGTTTGCTTTGTTAGACTTGATATTCACCGCCAGTAACCTCACATTTGACTTAGGTCGAAACATTTAAACCCAAGTCAAATTTAGAAGGATTTGTATAGAGTCATCGGAGCATAACTGGGCTAATATCTCAGAGACAATTTGCCCCAAAATGCTAGTTTTTGGCCAGTAGGCCTCTTGGATGATAATCTTTTCGGGATATCCTGACAAATCCCATAATTTCACAAATTAACACCTTACTCTGACAATATTTCATTTCTTACTATTCCTCCGCATTTACAATTAATCAGTTCCACAACCATTACGCCGAGGTGTACGCTCCATAGCGTCTTGTTCCGAGTAAGATTCGAGGCCATTTGCAGCTATCCTCAACAAACGTTGAACAACCGACGATGATCCGAAACAGAAAAGGGGCTAAGATTGCGGAATATCAGATTGAAATTGGCAGAGTTCGTTGTGCACTCAGATTCTATTGTTACCCTCACTCAACGCGATAGCATTGTGGCCTTCTGCCTCTAAGAGGCAGTAAGCCACAAACCACTACCAACAAAAACCCACAAGTTATGACATCTAAAGTTTTGTGTTCTCTTGAGATATTTCCATCACATGTAAAGTGCTATACTCCAATTACCTCTTTCTGCCATCTTTTGTATTCTTTTTTCCTCATCCCATTTCTTTATCAAAGATCTGTCCGCCTCAAGACCAAGGTAATTAAACTGATTTCGTCTCCTTTGAAGAAAGAATTGGATTAGATCATCATTATAATCTGGCTCCTGGCCAACAAAATTGTAACTTCAATGAAATAGTTTTGCCAACATGCAACAATATTTGCAGGCAAACTTCACCTTCTACTAGTGTAAACCTTTAATGCACTTTTTTTGGTATTCAAAACATTGAAAAAATGCTAAGATTATTTCCAGTACCCTAATACAGTGTAGGATATTGAAGTAATAACTACCTTGCCATTTTTTTGTTCACGTAAACATTTATCAGTTTTTTACTTAAGAACCACTGGTTACTTAGGCAACAGCTTACCGATGTCTACAGATCAACCACAGAATTATCAGGAGAAAAACTGCAATGCCAGTAGCAATAAGGATAGGTGCCTGCAACAGAAAAAGACAAGTGTATCAACCATTAAGATCCTTGTATAACAACAGCTGAGCAGATTAGAGTAGTTGGCGTGAGAAGTTCTAAGAAATATATCCTTTAGAAATAATTATTTCTCCATGGAGGGTCCTATAACTGGAAATTAAAAAAAGAAATTTTGGTATATGTAGAGTCCAACACCCCTCCCCCATCCCCTCCCCCCCCCTAATTCAAAAGAGGAGGCCAGCAGCCATGGCACTTAAAAAACTACTCTGTGGGTCCTGGATGATCAGGTATTTTACAGCCACTGCAAGAACATGGGGGATGTTAGAAAAATAGACACACACCCAACTATTTCCCCAACCAATCAAGATGATCACAAATAAAAAATACCAGTTGTATATTATTTTAATTAAACAACTCAAAATTGCTGACATCTCATGCAATTAATGTACCAACTTGAACCATAATATTAATTTTGTAATTAAACAAGCTAATACAAGCTTAACAGCTTCATTAGGCTTTTTAACCATGTTTTCAACCTAGTTATAATATTCTCAAGTTTACCAGTAATAAATGTGAAGGCAGGTTCAAAACTCGGACCAGATCAAATAATTTATACATCCATCAAATCCAACTGCATCCAGCCCAGTGGCATTTGCCTTCCTTGTCAGTACCGGGGGTTAGGCATTAGCAAATTTAGCATGGCCTGGGGGTCGGGCATTTGACTAAATGTATCCCCCCACCCCCGAGCTTTTGACATGCACATGGTTTCCTATCCTAATAACACTAAACATGAAGGACTTTCCAGGAAACACTAGCAGATTGGCAGATTGGACAGAACTAACACTGGGAAATCGGGAGCAATCAACTTATGTCAATGGACATTTTTTCTTTTGATCTAGGATTTGAATAAAATTTAGGGGGTAATGATTTTAATCCTTCTATGATCATGTATGTTCAATCTACAATATGAAGAACTTCCTTTCAAATTATTACACCATTCAGAACAGATAGTTTTACACACTATTATTGATTTAATATTTTACGGCACTTTTCTTTGCCTACGAACTTTTTATGCCAACATAAATAACAATGATAAAATAAGAATCATAAATGGTTTTGTCGCAGCTTTATAAGAATAGCGTTATTACAAAGGCACACACTAACCTGAAACGAAAAATTTCACTTTAAAAATGCTTAAAGTGACACTACCGTAAATGATCTAATAACCGGGTTTTTATTTAATTTGAGGGGTCCAAGGTGGGGGGGGCGGGGGAGGTGATAGATAGGAGGCATTTATTTCAGAGAAGAGTTTATTCTCGTAACTTATTTTAACAAACAAGCTGCATCTGAATTGAATTTCCTTACCGACCAACGGTTTGCGGAAAACGAAAACACAAAGTGGGTCTTGTTACTCCTGAATGCTATCAAGCTCGAACAGGCAAGAAAAGAATTACTGATATATTGAGCACTGAGATCAAGAAGATCAAAGAGCGCTGTATCCTTACTTTGAACTTGAAATTGAACATGACATAATACACTACCAATGTTAATCAAGCAATGAAATTATTAAATTGATTGATTTTGTTCTATTTCGCCATTTCCTAGTATTTTGGAGAAATTTTCACTGAAAGCGTTTATTAGAGAGGGGACGTTTATTAGAGAGGGGCGTTTAATACAAACTTAACAGTGTAGATGGGGGTGGGGTGGGGCGTTTATTTGAGAGTGGACGTTTATTAGATCATTTACAGTGTTCACAGGCGGCCCAAGTTCATTACATGAATGCGGACGTGACTTTTGCCTGCGAGCGGTGTTGTGTTACAAACGGTTATTTACAAAGGCTTGTATGGGATGTAAACAGGTTTTCATAAAAGAGAGAAAAAATGTTATGTTTTAAAATAAAATCACACCGATTGCATAGTATGTTGGATAACTAAAATAAGCCTGGTGAGGATAGCCAGCATGGCTAATGGGTTTGTTTGTTTGTCAACTGCAGGCCGCTGGCTACCCTCGCTGGGCTTATTTTAGTTACCTGACATACTATGCGATTGGTGAACAAGTCCATCGCAGTTTGGACAAGCCTAGTTCGATATTCTGAAGCCGATCTCTTTTGAGAAAAATCGTTTATATCCCATACAAGCCTTTGTAAATAACCGTTCGTAACACAACACCGCTTGCAAGCAAGAGTCACGTCCATTTTCATGTAATGAGCTTGGGCCGTCTGTGCGGTATTCGACTGTGCCACCAATAAACACTGCTACAGTGTGGATTGAGGAAGGGGCATTTGCCTTCTTTTTTGTCCCCACCGCAGTGCATTTGGCAGCTCAAGTGTCCCAGTCCCTAGGAATTTGCCACCTATTATGCAAGGCACCAAAAAAGATGCTTGCCAGGGAGTTGAAGAAGCCCAGAGGGGGGCTGGTTGGATTTAACTAAAGCATTGATCCAAGTTTTGCGGCTTAACTACAGAATACAGGGCAAATTTTCTCGGTATATTCGGGCCAAGTCGCACTAGAGGGCAATTTCGGATTTCTTCTGGACAAATCCAACTTGAAATCGGCCAGTGGCAAAAAATTTGTCCGGAAATCGACAGTCGCACTTAAGAACAAAATCTGTGAACAAAACACAACACCATGCTGTGAGCACCTTGTGATTTCCCATGATTTCCCACGAAGCTGCCTTTACCCGCTGTTTACATCCACAAAACTGCAACACGAGGGATCAAAAAAAATGTTACCACAAAGAATTCTCGCAGTGATTGTTTTCTACTTTTTTCTGGTTCTTAAGTAGCAGGTAAATATCAATTTAATGATATGCTGACTGTTATTTAGGCAGAATTTACAAACACAAAACTTGCTATTGACACGACGCATTCGCTGTTGACAAAGATGAGCACCATATTATTGGACTCTTCCTCGTCCAGTCGCATCGTGGTTTGAGATCCATTACACTGATTGGACAATACCGGGGGACTACCTTCAAAGGCTTTTACGAATGAACAGAGAAAACTTTGATTTGTTGCTCAACGTAATTCGCAACCGGCTGACAAGACAGAATGCAACACTGTGAAATTGTCTCACTCCGGAAAAGGTTCTTGCTTGTGGTTTGCATCGCCTTGCACATGGAAATTCGTACGACACAATAGGACCTGCGCTAAATGTCGGTAGAACTACAGCAATAGAGGCTTGTGAAGATGTTGTTGAGGCTCTTTATGAATTGAGGAGCGAGTACATCAAATTCCTAACAACAGTAGCTGAGACAATGAGGTGTATAGAGACATTTGCGGACAAATCACGAACAAACATTGTTGAAGCCATAGATGAGACCCATATCAAAATAATTTCTCCCAGAGACAGTGCTGTTGATTACTTTAGTCGAAATCAGCAACATGATTTTATAATTCAAGCCGTTGCTGACGGTAAGGGATTATTCCTTGACTTTGCTGCAGGTTATCCAGGAAGTCTTCACGATGCTAGGGTATATCGAAACAGCTCCCTTTATCAAAGAGCAAGCAACGAAGATATACTCAGAGAACCCGTTGAAAGAATCGGTATTAGAGATGTTCGCCCTTACCTGGTAGGAGACAGCGCATACCCTATTTCCCCATGGCTTATGAAGCCTTATCCTGAAGCCACGCGTGACCCTGGCGAGATAACTTTTAAAAAGGAACTGTCATCTGCACGAGTAGCCATCGAGTGCACTTTTGGCCGCCTTAAAAGTTGTTGGCGAATTCTACAAAAGCAGTTGGATAGCAGAATAACTTTTGTGGTGAAGATTTCCATTGCTTGTGCAGTGCTGCATAACTTTCGCATTAAAGTTGGGGACGAATGGGAGGATGATTTCTACGATTACGATGATGACCATGGAAACAAACAGAACAATGACTTCATGCAGGACGGGAAAGATATAAGAGAGTTGCTATAAGACAGTCTGATTTTTTTTTTAAAACTGAGTATTTTCTGTCTTCACAATAAAAAAATCAGTTAAAACTACTTTCATTTGTTTCCACGATTTAGTTTCCTCTATTCTTAACATAAACAATAAACATGATAATGGTTGTCTCTCAATAGTCAAAAATAGTCTTGAATTAAAGTTCATTTATCATTCTGTTCCTTGTCAAGGATTTTCACAATTGATCCCATAAACTGGCCCATCATGGCAAGCTGCTGAGTGTGTGTTTGTTGCAAAGAATCCAAGAAGGTTGCTACTTTCTCTCCCTGCTGCTTCACATCCTTTAGAGCCTCATTGTCGCTCTCTTTATCAGGTGCTTTGCGTTTCAAAGCACGTTTCCCTTCTTTGATGCTCGTCTCCTTTCAGCTGGAGTTTCTGGCACGCTGGGGCTGGATGAAGTACTAATCTCGCCATTAGTATCACTAGATCCTGCATTAATTTCGGTGGCATTTTGCCGCTGATTCCCGCCTCAGCTACATGATCGAAGGTTACTACGTCGCGGCAACTGAGGATTTTATCGACCTCATCGTAGTACACGGATTTCCTAAGGCTTCCGCCCGTTTGATTTTTGTTCCAGTCTTTAGCATTCTTATGTTGTTCAATGATGTACTTTATTTTCCAAATGCATTTGTCGGCCGTCTTGTTGGTTCCAAGTGTTTTCGAAATCTTCTCGGCGATCCGAGCCCACGTTTTCCTTGACTCTCGCCTTTCTAACTGATCATGCTTTTCAGCCCACAGTTCAACTAAACGCTTCTCCTCTTCTTTACTCCATCTTTTCTGAGCCTTCTTGTTCTCGGCTGACGAAGATGCATGGCGCGAAGAAGATGGGGTTGATGCCGGCATTGAGCTATCTTCAGTGAACTGGAGGGATTCTGGCAACGAGTCAGTACTCGTGGTCGAAGGAGATGGGCTGGGATTTCCTCGATCATTAAACATTTAAGGGCCTGGCAAAGGAAAGATCCATCCTGGTGGATATTGTGGATATTCGTATGGAAAAAATTGGTCACCCGCGCCGGGTGCGAATTGAGAATGTGATTAATTTTACAACAAAGTCTATAGCATAGAGACTCTGCTAGATATCACCTGCCAAATCATTTCCGAATTAAAACACCCTGGATATTGTTTTCCAAAATTTGTTTCAATTTGACCTGCTCCAGAGGTAGTCGACGGTATCTTTGAAGTTTGTCCGTCCGTGACCAAATTTCGTCCTTTGGTGAACAAACCGGTTGCACTTGGTTTTTCATTGTGATGACAAATTTTGACATAAATAAACAGTTTTGTCCTCTAGTGCGACTTGGCCCTTCGTTGGGGCACCGCGATGAACGAGCCACCGAGCCGTCAAGCCACTAAACTATATACCTATAATACACACTAAAATGTATACCTTCTCTGTCTGTCTTACACTTAGATGTCTTATATCCTTCTCGTTATTTAAACACTTGTTATGACTAGTGAGCCACCAAGCCACTTTTGTTTAAGACCTTAAAATGTGGCCCTGTATTCTGTAGTTGCTCCAAAAAAATATTATGCCAGAATTTTAAGGGAAAAATGTTTCAGCAGAGGCGTGAGTTTTAACAACGCACTTTAAGCATATTTGCACTTACGTACCCAGATATTACGACCCAGAAAGTCCACAAACGAGCCCATTTTTATACTCCAGCTACTAAACAGAGTCCGCCACCAGCAAACATCCCTGTTTCAACACATGAAATACCGAATTTGCAGAAACCGTCTTCACCAGGCGTTCCAATTGCAGTCACGTGCCAAACGAGTGACGGAAAAGCTCTAAGGAGGATTATTGAGGTTCCATACACCACGTGCCAACTGTCCTTTCTCCCCGTTGAACCTCCGTTAAAATGGAAGGACTTGCTGAGTCTTTTGCAGCCAATTTCACCGTTTCTTTTGAACCAAACGATACTGCAGCCCCTCATCCGAGGTACATTGCATGTTTATTTAAAAATGACTTTAATAAACGATCTTTTAGGCTGGTGTTCATACCGTTTGTTGATAAAAATAATTATAATCTGTGGATTGATCATCATGAAAGGTTGATGTATGATGTGTTAAGCCCAAGCTTTAAGATAATTCGCTGTTTTCTTCTTTTACCCCACCAACTGAGGGCTTTTCTCTCAAGATTCTTAAGGACAAATGTACCTGGGAGGCAGCCACGGTGCTCTTGAAATTGATTGATACAGTACAACATGTTATGACATTTCATTTGTGATTTGATATTATTTTCTTTGCAGGATGGTCCAATATAAAGTTAAGCCCAGTAATACTCCAGATCAGTATTTACGAAGACAAAGAAAGCTTGAGGAGCAGAAGAAGTAGAGAAACTATTCCACAGCTAAATTACTTTATATCAACGAAAGATAATTCAGACCTTCCAGTATGCAGAGGAGTTACACTGTATTTGTGACCTTGATTGCAGTTTTAAAGGTTTACAGTTGACAGCGCAAGTCGCCTTTGTTTATTATAAATTCGAATATAAACAAACCATCATGCAGTCGTGTGACAAACCTGGTAAATAATTATTATCCAGTGCTTTGGAAAACAGTTGAAGGGAATGACTGCGGACGAATAGCAGCGACCATTATATAACCTTTTTCTTCTCAGCACTTCGTAAGTCTCTTGTTTTCTTTTTGGCACTTTGTGTCGGCCTTTGGGTTATAGCCTGGGTAGCAGGTGCTTAGAAGTAGTGGGCACAAGAAAGAACGCGTGGGTGAGATGGAGCAGGGGAGAGGGAGTGCCTACTCGGAAGGCCCATGAAAAATCGTTTCCCACCCCCGATCTAATTACCTGGCAGCCGCTGCATGATGTGTCAAAAATTTTGACAAAAAACGACTGACCTCACACAAACAAAGCCTGCAGCCAAAAAGCATTGTACATTTTATCCTCAGTCTAAATATATCTGTTTAAAGATCAGCTGGATCATCTGATTATAGAGCGATGGAGAAATAAAGTGATGGTTAACACACTGCTTTAAATTATTGTTTTTAACCATGAGCACAATAAATAGGAAAGAACAAAGTCAAAAATGGTAATCTTTTAAAGAATGCATGCTTTGTATTATGAAAGTTAAATATTGTTCTCTGAGCTTACGTCGTCACAACTGTACAGACACCAACAATCACAGCGTTCATGGAAAATGACCATCGCTTTTAAGTGGCAGCCCTTTTTGGAGCAGGCATATCTTACCAAGCGGACCTAAACTCCAGAACACATGCAAACTGTAGACATTTTCTGCTGCAGTAACAAGACATAAACGGCAGACCTCAGGTCGCCTCCGAAGGAATAATACAATAGTGAAAGGTTTTTCAAATTCATGCCCCTGGTAAGTGTTTCATTTTCATCAATCCTGTCCAAGTTTTGATGGTATGCATTCCATCAACAATACAAGCTGCCAAGTTCTCCTGAACAAAGAATATTTCCTCTGATCTTCATTGCAACAATTCGACAAATCTTTTTTCTCTTGCCCGCTTCTGCTAATGGGTATCTGATGTCAATTTTTTCCTTCATGAATACTGTTTGAGCACTCCAACTTTTCCTTGAGATTATGGCCACATAGTCCCATTAAACTAGATTAAAGTGACCTCCAAGACCTCAACTTCGATTATACCATTTAGTGGTTTCAGGAGCTGGTGGTGTAATATAAGACCTTCACTATGTTGTCCATGTACTATTGATGGACAGTTTTCTCGCCCAGAGCAGTTACTTTTTCCCTTGGGAGCCTCTCGACCAACTGGAAATATCCACGCACAAAATGCGAGTTGAAACCATTTTAGTGGGCCTTCCAGGCAGGTACTCCCTCTTCCCTCAAGTGTCTCCCTCTCGCATGCCTGTTCTTTCTTGTGCCCACTACTTCCAAGCTCCTGCTACGCAGGCTATTTGGGGGATATTCATTCCCAGCGAGCTTTTACCAGGTTTGTAACATGATCACATGATGGTTTGACCAATCAAGTTCATATTTGACTGCAGTAAACAAAGGCCGTATGGGCTATCAAATGTAAAATTAACTGCAGTGAAGGTCACAAATAACTCCTCTGCACCCATAGTGAATTAACCTCCTGCCAGTTACCCCGGTAAATTAAAGGTTTTTGAAAACCCAACCTGGTTAAAAGACTTTGAAAGGGTAAAATTTATGAGTGGCCAGACTAAATCAAGACTTTCACTGAGTCCTTTAAAGTCAGATGGTTTTGTTTTGTCTCTTCCTTGGGTCATAATGCTTGTCTTGCACTCGCTTTAGTTTTTCTGGACAGGCAACATGCAACAGCACAATGTTACCCTCTGTTTTTGTATTCTTGACAGACTGTGTATAATATTTAGATATAATTATGTTGTAGTTAATTTTTTTATCTTGGGTAATTTTTTTTTCTTTTGTTTCAACTTCATTAGCATACATTACAACCCAAAAACAAAAGAAAAATAAAAATTACCTGAGATAAAAAATTAACTACAGCATATTATTGCACTATATCTGTGCTAATTATCAAAACACTTATAACAGGCCCTTTAGGTCCCTTGAAAAATCCATCCATGTGTTACTCTCATATCTCACAGTTTGAGGGTTACCCCTAAAGGCCAGAAAGTACAAGTTAATCACAAAATCGTTTTACGTTTTAAATCATCATGTCAATGCCCTGTTTTCTTGAAAAATTTGTCATTCAATCATTTTTTCTGTATTACTGAAAGTTATAGTAATCTATAGATACTTTCTAGGCGTAGACAAGACTTTGTGAACTATGCAAGGAAACTTGCTGAAGGGTCTTTAGAAGTTGAAGATGTGGAGACAGAGGTATTGAAAGGGGACAGACATCAACATTGTTGTTGCTTGAAGTAATTATCTTTATATTCTCACTGTTCATCAGTAGGATGCCTTAAATCTCTGCAATTCCACAACTGGTTTCAGCTCCGTTAAGTTACTTCTGTGTTGTTATTTTTTTCATTAACCTTATTTTTGTCATGTAACAAGAAGTTTGTTAACCTTTTTAAAAGGCTTTGAAATTCATTGCTTATTGACTACCAGCCCCATTCCTCATATTGTTACTTACAATTTACCAACAAACTTACCAGGAGGAACAAAGTTTACATCAGACAGTTCAGGCATATAAATGTTATATCTAAAAACATAGATTACGGGGCTGTGTGTAAGTCTTGCTGTATTTTGTCATCCTTACATTCATGCCTTTTAATCAAATTCTTTTTAGGAGATGGAAACTGCAACAGATGCAAGTGACTGCAAAAAGAAAAGGTTCAACCCATATGCATATCAGGTTGTTTTATAGTTAAATTTTTCACTGATCTTTATTATTATTTTTTTTGGTGCAATTTAAGTGTTTGGTGGAAACTGAAACTTGTAGTCAGTGACACAAGTTGCTCGGAAACTTGTTTGACAATTTGTAACCCAAACAAACATCTACATAATATTATATGTAAGGTCATTTAATTTTAATTGATATACCAATTCTGCCTGAATTAAAGAGTAAGAACAAAAAAAATGTGGGAAATCTGGCATATAATATGGACTCTTCTTTAAACACCATCAATAGAAGTCACCGAATTAGAAGAGAAATTATTTTTAGAATTGTATGTATGAATGAGCAGACTGGGACATAGGGAGAAGAAAAAGAGAATCTATAATATTATTATAAGATAACAAAAGTACATGTAAATTGTAAACTCTGATTGGTCAATTACCCATGTACTATTATTTTTCCCATGGGTGAATGGTGACAAAATCTAGTGCTTGCTCAAAGCTGTAAGCATCACTCTCTACGTGACTCTATTTTTTACCCCTTATATAGTTTGCAAAGATTTTTGTCTCAATACTGAAAAAAAGTTTTACAAAGAATGTAAAATAATGTAAAAGGTTTTGAGAGGGAAAACTACTTATTCAGCAAAACAATATTTTTTGAAAGAAAGAATTTGCAATGAAGGATTGACACGCACCATAGCGCGAGTAGATGACAGAACTCATGTCATTCCTCTGCAATCTGTAAGCAAAATTAAAAGTTTTTCTCTTTGGATTATGCTATAAACAAATGGTAAACAGCTCAGAATGTACTATTGAGTTATAGTTGCACTTGGGAGGATTGCTAAACTAAAACACTCAAGAAGCTAGAGTTGCACTTGGCTAATGACTCAAGTGACTCTTACAAGTATGCTTCTTTCACGATTAACAACCTCCTGCGTGCGACTATGACTCAGTGCACAGTGAGCCATTTTACCATTTGTTAATTAATGCCCAACTCTGTTGGTTTGTCTTTTTTTACAAACTCCATTCTTGCATTTTATTACCTACTTCCTTTTTCTGCCTACTCTGGTTAAGGTAGTCCAGTCAGAGTTATTTGGTTTATTATTTGTTTCAATTTAGTTGATGTTATCCGAGTGGCTGGTGGACATTCCTGAGGACTTACAGGAAGAATGGCTCATGGTAGTCTGTCCAGTTGGCAAGAGGAATCTTATTATAGCATCAAATGTAAGTCTCTCCTTCACCAACATTCCAGGTGCGGCTTACATTGTACTTGTCTGTATTCTTGCTAACTTAGTTGGTGAAAGTATAATGTATCTTAAAACCATACAGTGGAATATTGATTTCTTGAATCCTTGGTTGTTTCGATAATCCAAACCAAGCACTGTAATTTTTTCCTTATTTCCAAGGGGGTTCAAAAAATCAAGATTCAACTATACTTTTACTCTCTTTATCAGTCTAGAACTACATCAGTAGCCAGCTTGCAGGTATAGCTTGATCATTCAGGGTCTTGACAACTCTTTTGTGAGCAACATGTAATATTTAAATGTATTCACAGTTGAGAATACTTTTATAGTCTATTTAATCAAAGCTGTACTGTACTGTGTAATTGTTCTGTTAATCAAACAGGGGTATACAGCTGCCTATACCAAGAGTGGTTACCGTGTCAATAAATTCTCTTCGTTACTCCCAGGAGGAAGTCCCAAGACTCTCAAACCAGGAGGTACATGTACTTTTCTGAATGTTCCTTATAAATGGTACACATATCGATCCCCAAGCCACAAGGGAACACAGTCCACTGGACTTTAACACAGCTCTCTTTACAATTATTTAGCACAAAGTAACTACAGGTACCTACAATCTAGCAAAGGTATTGCAACACCCTCCCAAGTGAAATTCAACAAGTGTACATGTAGGACTAGTCATATACCCCATGCATTGCATCCTTGTTGCTCAAGTTCTTGTACAAACACATGTAGGTATACCTGTGAGCACAGAGACAGAGTGACACTGAGATTTTTGCCTTGAACGTTGTACCAGGGCTAGAAAACAAAAAACTGTTCTTAGATAATATCTATTTGTGTATGGATTAAACCTCAATGCCAATTGTAAGGAGGAGCAGAAGTGAGAGAAATGATCTAATTATCACTTTTCATCGTAATCTATTTCAAGTGAGTGTGACATTTGTATTCCATATCAGTATAATATTATATATATTGTAGTTTTTTTAAATTACTAACAGTGATTGATTTTTGTGTTCAGACTACACAATTCTGGATTGTATCTTTAATGAACAGACATTTACTTTTTATGTATTGGATGTGATGTGTTGGAGAGGACATCCTGTTTATGACAGTGAGGTGAGTTGCACACTTGCCAGAATAAGTATTATAAACCGTATGACGACAACTTCTGTGTAAAGAATAATTAGTCTTTCAAGAGCATGTTCCTGTTTTAATGAGCTTTGAAAGGACAATATCAGCAACAAACTGTCACTGACTGCAATCTTATCAAAATCTTATCAAAATGTTCAAACAGTTACATGTATTAATCATAACCGTACCAAAATTCTCAAATCTGATTGGCTATTAACTGTCCTGATTTCAGGACTAATAGGACAGTGCAATGGGACAGTATGCGTCATGCCTAAGTAATTGGACAGTACGCACCATCGCATGCACAGACTTAAATGGTTTTTCTTCACTGCCAGCAAAAAAAGCTTCGGATTTCTTGTGTTTTAATTTAAAAGAAACCTAAAATATTACAAATTTTGTTATAGTTATGATAAATTGGTAACAGAACTTGGTGTTGTCCAATTCCAGGGCTTGGTGTTGTCCAATTATGAATTTAATATGATAACAGACCAAATTGGACTCCACTCACTAGTCCTATTACCATTATTAATGATGCAGTTATACCTTTTTTCAGACAGATTTTAGGTTTTACTGGTTGCATACAAAACTCCAGGAAGAGCCATTGGTCTCACAAGTGTCTCCTGCAAATCCAGTGAGTGCTTACATTTTGCTAGCATTATTTTAAAAAATTATTTTACCTTTATTTAAATAATAGTATTATTATAAGCTGAACGAAGTTAATAACCAGTTTACTTGCTTGACTGTGTACACTCTTTAGGATTTTAGAATGGTACAACAGTAATGCATTCTTAAGAGAAAACAAACAACTTCTTTCACACTGTTGTATCTTAGTAACGTTCTATTGGTTGTTATGTTGTACATTTTACTATTTAAATTCCTTTTTTTACCTTTACTTGTGACTTGTTGACCTATGGGTATCCTACAGTAGTTCCCAGGACCTCCCTTCTCCCATCCCTTTGAGCACGGAAGAAGAGACACCCTGGAAATGTTTTTGATCTGAACAGCATTATACTTTATTTGTCAGTACAGGTTCACCAGTCTATCTTACTGTTCCTGTGACCCAAGCGCTATTCATCAAGCATTGTGTTCAGTGATTTTTGAGGTGAGTTAGTCTTTTAATGTTATAGTAAGTCATAATACATGTAGTTTTTAGGTTTTAACTCAATAAAAGGGTACACAAGGGACATAAAATAAGTATTCGTCACTTTCAAGAAAGATGCGCGAAATTTTCACCCCCGTTGCGCACACTATCAACAGGAAAACTCCATGCAGGGCGGATGTTTGGTCAATAAAGGCGAAAAAATTAGCAAAAATAGAAACAAGCAAACGTCCGACCAAGAGCACGAAAAAAATTGCATAGTTCATAGTTGCTTGTGTTTTGACACCTCGTTTATTCAGTCATTCAACATTAAGTTCAAGGCTACGTCGCTAAAAAATAGTCATATTTTCTTTTTTTTGCTTCTGCGAATTTATTTTCAGCTCTCATGAGTCGAAAAGGTGCTGAACTGTCCACAGAGACGAAAGAACTCATTATCACTCCGTTGGATTCCGTGAAAAACAAAGCGGAATTGTCAAAATGTTGAACGTTCCCAAGAACGACTATTACGAGCGTTCTAAGCAAGTACCGAAGGACTGGTACAGGTGGAGACTTCACAAATAGAGACAGAAATGCTTTAAAGTGTTTGGTTAAAAGTAACAGACGAGCTACCTTACAGGACATTACTGCAGAGCTAAACGATTGTGCAAAACAAATACTTTCAGCAAGAAAACCGCGCAAGTGGTGTTGCATCCGGAAGGATAAAAAAGAAGGTTAGCGAAAAAGAAAATGGTGTTTCGGGAAGTGAATCGAAAAAAGCGAATCAAGTGATGTAAAGAGCGAAGAGGTCGAACACTAGACAACTACCGAAAAAAAGTAATATTTTCAGATGAAAGTCAGATTGTGCTCGGTACAAACAACCATTTATACATTTAGTGAAAAGACGATGAAAAGTACAACCTACATCGTATTTGTTCTCGCTCTGAACGGAAGATAAGTTTGATGATCTGGAGATGTATTTGTTGTGATGGTGTTGGAAATCTGACTGCAGTTAAAGGAAACATCAACTCTGCCAAGTACCAGACAACTACTGGCCATACATGTACGTTCTTGTCTGAAGGAAAAGAATACTTGTACATGGATGAAAATGCGCCTGTTCAGAGAACCCACACTGTAGAAAATTATAAAGATCTAAACGTAGTAACCTCAATGGAATGGCCAGCACAATGACCAGATTTAAATATAATAGAAAATATCTGGCTCTACATGAAGAGAGAGCTACAAAAGTCCGCAGTAGATATCGCTGCCATAAATGATCTTCTGCGTGAAATCCAGAGCGTGTGGCGGAACATCGAATTGGATTATGTAAGAAACCGTTACCAGTCCATGCCTGACCGCCTAGACAATGTAAATAAAAAAAAAGGGTCATCTCACTAAATATCAAAGTGATTTTAAAGTTAGATTTGCCGAAGGCAGTATTAAAACTAGCGCGCGTAAAATGTAAACAAACGCCACCATATTGAAATTGACGAATACTTATGTCCCTCGACTGGTAGCTATTAGTAAAATCCATCTAGTGGTCTATTATCAATGCTGCGTTCTGATTGGTTAAGCTACTACTAGGCTATATGTTATAGCCCACTAGTAGCGAAAAGCGCCGGATTTTTGGCGGGAAAAAAGGATTAAAGGACGAAATTTAGCCAAATTAGGTAATTACAAAATGCCCGTTAAATAGGCCATTTGCACTAAGAGGTCATGTGACATCGTTTTTATGAAAATGAAAGTTATATGATTTTGCCTTCGAAAAACGATTAGTGGGTCACATCTTAAACAAAATAATAGTGATTTGGTTTTCCAAACCCGCACCATTTTCTAAAAATGAGTAAGTTCGTAGCTGGTCACGTGACCAAAATGTGACTTTTAAAATTAGGAATTACATCTTTCAGAACACAAATTTTGCACTTAAAGTTCAAGGGAAATGTCGAAAAGATGATGTGGTAACGTTTACAGCACATCTGAGCGTAACTATCAAACGTTTAACAAGATAGAAACAAAAAGTAGTTTTGGCCGCCATGTTGGAGGGCAAGAGTATGCCCTCCAACATGGCGGCCAATACAAATCATACTGCTTTGTTGAAAAATCAAAGTGCCATAAAACATCTCCCTTAAATGCATTTCCCCTCAAATTTCGGGTGTAAGATAATTTTTATGTGCTCTGTCAATTTTTGGCATCAGCAAGTTTCCAACTCATCGTTTAAAGGAAGCATAGGTCACGTGACCTCTGAGTGCAACTGGCCTATTGACAGAAACGTAAAAGTAACCGCTTAAAACATTAAAGGAAGGTTAAAATAACACAACAGATACAACAGATGCCACGGATGGGCAAAACTGAAGAAGATTGAAACGGATTGAAATTAGGGTTTTTTAAAACTGTTCAGCCTAACAGTTTTTCAAAGTTGATCTCTGCTGTTTGCAACTTAATAATGCTCAGGGGACATATTTGTTTGCCTCGAATCTCTGATTTTGTCATTTCCTTGTAATTTCCTTGCTTACTTTAAGTTCCATACCGATTGAGGGCGAGTAATTGGCAAAATTAAACAAAATGAACTGTTCAGCCTAACAGTTTTTCAAAGTTGATCTCTGCTGTTTGCAACTTCAAAAATAATGCTCAGGAGACATATTTGTTTGCCTCGAATCTCTGATTTTGTCATTTCCTTGTAATTTCCTTGCTTACTTTAAGTTCCATACCGATTGAGGGCGAGTAATTGGCAAAATTAAAGAAAATGAACTGGACTGCCGTGACACAGCCCCTTTAAAGTCTTACTTTGGGTTGTGTTGTCTCGATATTTTTGACCAGCTAGTTGGATTTTACTAATTAACAATTGTTCCTCGAGCCCGAAAGGACTATGAGTCAATAGCCCATGAGGCTGAAGCGCAATCTCTCTCCAAGCAGCAGCACTAAAGAATGGCCGTTTGGCATGAGCGAACTCAAGAAAATAGCGGAAGAGTTCACGGCCATCCGAAGATGAATTTACCGAATTACTAGCTAAAACTGAGCGAAACAAATGCAAAAATACGCGAAATATTGCTCAATGGTTTGTCATCCATTTTTTGAGGAGTACAGTCTCACGACTCGCTCGTGAGATATCGAGTTGAACACTCGAAGATAAATTTCATATCTCTGTGCGCTCATGTAATAATAATTTTTTTTATTATTCCTTCAAAATAATTCCAAGTTTAAGAACAAGCTAAAACATGCTAACCTTGGTCGATGGAAGTTCATATCAATAATGCATCTTTATCGATCGGTTTAGGAGATAAAGGTCTGTTCAGGTCTGCAAATAGGCTCCAAATAACAGATGTCGTGGTCATGAATGGGGACATGTATTGTACCGGCTTAACCTATTCCACTTGAATCCGTTGTCTCATTGTTGATTGTTTACTGTTTCCGCCTTTTTAGACCTTACTCTTATTAGTCTTACTACTTTGTTTTGTAACTTACTCCTATAACTGTGTTACCATGTTACCTTGTCCGTCTTCGTGTTGTTCTTGCTATGATTTTAGACCACATTTTGCCGTGAAACGAGTAAAATGTTCCGCCGACTGTTCAGCCATTTTTGTTCTCACTACTAAATCAACTGAACCTCGTCCCCAAGTTTTCTCGGTTAACGGTTAAATAACCTACAACCAGGCTGCACTTTTGACGTCATTTGACGTCATCGGTTCAATAATAACAAAGTTCTTGCCACATGTGGTCAACAGTAGCTGATTATTTAACAGTTAATGAATGAGGCTGAGTATCTTATGAAGAATTATGGAGATCGTCTTACTCTTGAAACGAGTGGTGTCGGCAATTTTTGTTTTCACAACCAAAACAACTCAACCTCGTCCCCAGGTCTTCTCGGTTAATGGTTCATTAACCTGTAGTAGAAGGCTGCATTTTTGACGTCATTTCCTCGTTAAAAACAAAATTCTTCCAAATTTGGTCATCAGTAACTGGTTATGGTGAATTGAACGTGTGCTTTTAGCCAATCAGAATCGGGGAAATATTTTGAATGAATGATAAGGTGAATTATGCCTGTGGTTTTAACCAATCAGAAACGGGGAAATATTTTGAATGAATAATAATCTGTATTACTAAATTCGTGTTTGGTATGATTTCAAGAATTACCGGTATGCAAATCTCGGAGGCTGTTACCCACCTTAGCGGATAACACCTTCTTCGATCTGCATACATTCTTCCCATTCTACTCATTCTCGTTCAATAATTCGGGAGCTTAAGCAACGACGACGGCGAGGACAACGAGAACGGCATGAAAGCTATAGGTCTGGATTAGCAAATCAACAACTTTGTACGTGCATCACGCTTTTTTATACATTTCTTGCCGTCACTGCACGACTACGACGCGAAAATGCCTAATTTTACGTCTTGAAGAGGACGTGACCAGAAGACAACGACTTTCTTCTTCTTTTCCTGTAATTTGACACAGTCCTTTAGAATTCAAGTCCAGAAAATTTTTCCAACATTTGACAAATTGTGCAAATTGAACGAGATGGAATAAGCGCTTTAAAATTTGAACTTTTTTAAAGTTTTAACGTTTTCGCAGCTGTCGCCGTTGTAGTTACTTAAGGGCCCTTTTGTTAATCATGCAGTGGTATTGAACACCCACTCACATTTAACATCATGTCAACACAGTTCATTTTGATAATTTTTAAGGTGGATGGCTTGCTCTTCTTTCACAAGAGAACACATTACATCTATGGACGAACACCGCTGGTTGGTTGGCTACAGCCTTACATGCTGCCTGAGATAATAGGGGTACCGGTACCGGATGTCTATCTAGCAGGGGTCCCTTCTGTCAACAAACTTACACTGCTAAAATCAAACCAGGACTTACGGGGCAGCGATGAAGGAAAACAGACAATATCGCAGTTAAATGTCGTGGATGAGAAAATGGACACAGGATCAAACAATAAATCAAAACGAAGACAAAGGAGAAGGAAACAAGAAATCGGGAGTTCCAAAATGGAAGTGCAGGGTAAATTGGAGTAGAAGAATATCAAAAGGCGAAGACAGGTACGAAGATGGATTAGGAAATATTCTCTTCAGAACTTTGGAATATTCAGGACATATTATGGAGTCTTACATGAGGTACTGACCTAGGAAGAGGTGATGTAAGTGATACGTATTGTCACGAAGACGTGAACAGTCGTGCAAATCAAAGTTTTTTAATGCACATTGAAAGTATAATATAAAGCAAGGCTTCCTTCCACTGAACGCAGATGAAGTTTGAAACAAGGTTGAAACAAGCGTGGCCCAAGTTCTATGCCGAGCAGCACTAAGTAATTTTAACGTATAAGCCTATGGGGAAAACAAGCTAATAACAGTGACAGTCATAAAGAAAAAGCGTTTAATTCCGTTTCTCTCTTCGTAACTAGCGAAGCTTTTCTTTCCTTGGCTTTAAGAATATTTGTCGCTTTACAAGGGAAACCTTATGGAATTATGTTTTCGTTTAGAATGTTTTCATATTTCAAGTTCAATGCTTTTAAATTTAGGAACAAAAAACGTGAAAAGGAAAGAAAATTGTAAGGTTTTCGGTTGATTGTGTAGAGTTTGGGACACCTAAATAGTTCATAGAACTAACAGAGCAGGTGACCCAAAACAAGGATACGAGCAGAAGAATTAATATAGTGACAAAATAGCTGTTTTACATAAAAAGCATTACTTCACAAACTAAAGAGTAGAATATAAGATAATATAATCATTAAAACTTCAGGAATTAATAATTGCATTATAATCGTCAAGCATAGAATAGTTGATATTTTGACGAAATCTAGAAACAGGCTTGATTCCCTTGACATCAGTTGATACATATAATGAATTCCAAAGTTTGGTACCATTGCAACGGTAAGAACGAATGCTGCATTGAGTGGTGTGAACCAATTAACAAACAGTTCATCACTCTGTGATCGGCGCGTGGGAATAAATGGAATATAATGGATTGAAATAATCAGCAAGAAGGGCTTAATTTATGGTACCACTGATAGACAAAAAAGTTTCTCTTAGAATTTTCTTAATATTTCTATACATATGCACCAATATGATGTTCGTCATATTTCTCTTCACGTGCTATCTATAACACTTGCTCTAAATACCAATAAGGGCCTGTTTACATGGAGGTAGGGGAGCCCAGGTAGGTGAGGTAACCCACTTAGGTGGCGTAACCCGCCTGTCCATATAATCTCACGTTTTAATTTGATAACGTTTACGTGTTAGGTGAGGGTGAGTTGCCAGAAAGTGGGTAGCCCAGCCACGTAACCCTCTCAGCTGGGGTCAAATTTTGCCATGCAAACGTTTCACGGTGGGGTAACCCGCCTAGCCGAGGTAGTCGTGATACATCAAATTCGCCCAAAATTCACTTTGGTAATGGCCTTGCGTCATTATTAAAGGTAGCAATATAAAGCCACAGGTTGCAGCAAGTGACTGTAGAAGAGCATTAATCGCCACAACATGTGGTTTGCCCTCATTTTTCTTGTTTACGTGCTTAGCGACCATTCATTGATCTTGAGAAAGTATACCCCGGGATGGCGAGGTTGTAAGATTGCATGTAAAGGAGTTATTTTTTTACCTCACCTACCAGGTGTCCCTCACCTCCACGTAAACAGGCCTTAAGATTTTTTCTAAGAATGTTTTCATTTACATTTCTCTTCACGTGCTACCGATAGGCACGGGATCAGTCTTCTGCCATCCGTCTTCTTCATGGATGTTTAAAGTCTGCAGCTGTACTTCTAATACATCCCGCCTTTTGGCACACTCGCCAGCTCGTTCCATTTCCCTCTCCGCCTCCTCTTTGTTCCCCAGATCATTCAGGACAACGGCTGTCTCTTGGTGACTAAGTACTAGTTCTTCGTGGGTGTCCAACACTTCTTCTTGTAATTCAATCGCGTGTTGAAGGTGTTTGAGAGCCCTGAAAGTTGGTCACGGAATCAGATATAAGCAGTACTGAAATCAAAGGCCTTATAACGCGCACCTCTTTCATTTGGACATTTGCAAAAGACAAGCTGAGGAAGTGGAATTTAGTTGCTATGAATTACATTTTACAACATCATTTTCATTGCCCTCCATTACATAAAGGTTGCAACTATCAAGAACGAAGAGCGTAATATTTATTTTGGGGGAGTCTGTACACAGGCTATTTCCACAACAATCGGATGGAGGGAACTTTCACAAAAGCTGAATTCTATGGGGGGGTCATTTCTAAAAAGCTAGGATGAATTTGGGGTCGGTTTCAAAATCTTCAGGCTTTCTCGAATAGCCGTGACCCCGGTCACAGGTAATAAACGAAGACCCCTTAACTGTCCACCCCATATTGAGATTGTAGAAATCAACTCTCCTCTCTCAGATGACGATCCTTAAGCGTATGGTAGGGATAAAATAATCCGTTTTTTGCGCTAGAATCTCATTAACCTGCGCAGGAATACATTAACACCGATAACGTCATAATGTTTTGTCTTTAACTCATGAATAAAATGCGGTGCGATAGAGGGTCGATGTGGAGTCCATAATGTGTAGGTTGAAGAGGAGGAAAACAATAAATATGTGGTGGTGGTGAAGGAAGGAAAACAATTGAAATGAAGAGAAACAAAAAAAAAGAGGAGGGGAATGAAAGAAATTTGTCTTTGGAGGTGGTAGAGGAAGCTAGCTTGACTTCGTCCTCAATTAAATATGCAGGATTTGAGCGCCAAGCATCAGTAAATAGGAACTTTAACCATTTTTAGACAATAAAGGAGCAGCATAATTACGTCACGACTCAGTGATTTAAAGTCATAGGCGAGTTAGCGCTTATTCCTTCCATAAATCTATTTATACTACTTTCGGTTCGGGCAAGCTCAGGCGTATTAGGAGTACGCAAAAGTGAAAATGACGAGAATCCACCGCATGTTATTCGTGAGATCAAGTCAAATAAAGACAAAAGGCTATGCCGTCATCGGTGTTAATGTATTCCTGCGAAAGGTAATAAGATTCCTACGCAAAAAAACGGATAATTTAATCCCTACTATACTACTCTTTAGATCCTAAATCAGTCCTTTGTCTTAAACTGATGTGATACAGAAGCCTTTATGAAGACACCTGGGTCTCTTACAGGTGATTTCCTTGAAGATTGTCTTTGGAAAACAACAAAGCTAGCGCTGTGGAATATATGTAGTCAGATTCAATTCTCTATTTTCCAATTGCCCATAATACACTCTGTTTGCCCCCCAAATTCTGCATAAACCATTGTTTTTAAATGCTCCTGGGAGTATTGCATTTTCCCAAGAGCATTTTAAGACATAAGTTATACAAAATTTGGGGGGCAAACAGAGTGTATTATGGGCAATTGGAAAATAGTCAATGATAATTCTAAACTTCGTTTCAGAATAATCGCGTATGCTTTTACACTTTCACGTGACAACCTTTTTTTACTCAAGTGGGTACTCCGGATTTCAAGTGACGGGGGTGGTGGAAGGATTTTTTGGGGTTTGACATTCTTGATTCCGGGATGATGTCACTCTGCATCATGAATGTTTTTGATGAAACAGAAAATGTTCTTGGGTGTCTCGAGTCTTGAAAATTCAACATGGGATATTTTCTTCGTGGGCGGGGGGGTACTTTTTAGTCTGGGGACTTTTTCGGTTTTGTTGGAAACCCTAGGTATTTTAATGGCTTTTGATTTTTACCCCCATTCGATCATCCCCGTCAAATCCGGAGTACCCCCTTGTGCTTATTAATTGTTTAAGGTGGCTCGACTGGATTTTTTGAGGGGGATACCTCCCAAGTTTGAGCATTAACTACGTCGGCATGAGTAAAGATATGGAAAAAAGGTTACCACAACTGTATTATATAAAGATGAAAATTTCTTATGATCTGGGTTTTACCGCAATCGGAGTCGCCGTGGCAACGTAATGACGCCATTACGTTTTTCATTTATCGTTGTGTTTCTCTGTACCAGGAGTTTTTTGAAGAAATCGCTTAAGGGAGTATGTACCTGCCATAAATGCCTCCATTATGGCAAAGTTTGAAGAAATTCTATGAGAGCGTTTTCGAAATATTCTGACATGCAGTTTTAAGAATCATAAAAACAGTGAAATAGCATGCTAGCCGCACAATTGGCTAATATTTTAAGAAAATGATAAGCTTTGGGAACGCGGCTTCATCTCGTAGTGGTTTGATTCCATTAAAAACTGCATACAAAAAAAGAGGGGAATTGCTCTGGGCGATGGCGAGTAAGAAGGATTTTATTAACTTACATTCAGATGTTTTTGATACAGTTTTTGGAGGTAATTTGGTCCATGCCTAAAAATTTCGCATTTTTCCAAAAACTGCTCGATAAATTTTTTTATAAATTCGACAATCCCGAGATCAATCGTCAACAAATATTCCCTGCAAGTTTTAAGAACATTGAAAACAGGGAAGACTTTTAAATAGGGCCTCATATATAGCCAATTTCCCCCCCAGATTTTGTGTTTACAAGCGAGCGTCCTCATTTTCACTGGCATTGTTTTCAAGTTTCATATACACGTGCACATTTAGCAAAAAGATAGAATTTGCATCAAAAAGGACCCTCGGTTAAATCTCCGGGATATGCTAATCACGGGTAAGGAGATTAGTGATACATTATATAACATCAGAGCAACTCTTTGTGAGAGTTTCTGTGATGTTATAACCCGATGAGCCGTGACGTTCACCGTTTCGGCTCTCACTGCTATCTGTGAAGACAAGCCGATTATTAGCATATTCCGGATATTTCTTCGGAAAGTAATCGAGACTTCTTTTTGATGCAAATTTATATCTTTTGCTAGTTGTGCACGTGCATATGAAACTTGAAAACAATGCCACTTAAAACTTGCAGGGAATATTTGTTGACGATTGATCTCGGGATTGTCGAATTTATAAAAAAATTTATCGAGCAGTCTTTGGAAAAATGCGAAATTTTTAGGCATGGACCAAATTACCTCCAAAAACTGTATCAAAAACATCTGAATGTAAGTTAATAAAATTCTTCTTACTCGCCATCGCCCAGAGCAATTCTCCTCTTTTTTTGTATGAAGTTTTCAATGGAATCAAACCAATATGAGATGAAGCTGCGATTCCAAAGCTTATCATTTTCTTAAAATATTAGCGAATTTTGCGGCTAGCATGCTATTTCACTGCTTTGATGGTTCTTAAAACTGCATTTCAAAATATTTCGAAAACGCTCTCATAGAATTTCTTCAAACTTTGCCATAATGGAGGCATTTACGGCAGGTACATACTCCCTTAAGCGATTTCTTCAAAAAACTCCTGGTACAGAGAAACACAACGATAAATGAAAAACGTAATGGCGTCATCACGTTGCCACGGCGACTCCGATTGCAGTAAAACCCAGATCATAAGAAATTTTCATCTTTATATAATACAGTTGTGGTAACCTTTTTTCCATATCTTTACTCATGCCGACGTAGTTAATGCTCAAACTTGGGAGGTATCAGCCCCAAAAAATCCAGTCGAGCCACCTTAACACATCCTACTGAAGGTATTTTTTGTAGCATGCGTACCGTTCGCTGTCCTTTTTCGCAGAAAGAGCCACACCCAAGTCATAGTGCGATCTCGCAGTCTCCTGGTGGCGTCCTAACAGAGTTTGCCGGATATTCAGCGCCAGTGTGGCATATTTAATGGCGTTGTCATACTCGCCCAGTTCGTGGTAACTTTTGCCGATCCAACTGAAGGTCGTTGCCACAAAGGGGTGGTCTTTGCCAAGGATAGACTCATATAGTGGTAAAACAACATTTCGTCTGGTTTCAATAGCTGCCAAATGCTTTCGTTGTATCATAAGGGAAGCTATACGAAAGAAGGAAAGTAAATTTACTACGTAAAGTTTCGATTAAACGTACTATATGCTTTAAGATTACGTCTTTCCGTTTTAGAGTAATAGAGATAAATAATAAATCCAAGGCTGATTTACTTAATTAATTAATTTTTTAGGCTGTAAACCCGAATGAGCACTGATTTAGTCAAAGAAGCCAGAGGGAAACGTAAAAAAAACCTACGAGAAAAATCTTTTATTAATACCTCAGTCGTACTTCAAATTAATTTCCCGATTCTTGGGTACGAGAGCAAAGGAACCCCTCGAGATTTTGCCGAAAAAGCGCCTTTTTATGGTAGTTTAGCCGTTTCTTGGTCGCCATCTGGCCAAAACAACGTCAAAGTCGAGAAGTTTTATCAAAAACTCGAGAGATTGGATAGCTTTTGTTCCTGAAACCAAATTACAATAAAGTTTGGGTATTCCAGTGGATAAGGGAAAATAATTAGCCTTCTGCCAGGTCCTCCTTGCGTTTTTCGCTTGGCGTTTTCTAGAGGGTGGTAAAGGTTTTTGCAAAACCGCCGAGGGGCACAGTTAAATTTTCAAAGAGGTACAGTTGGTTAGTGGAACCAAATTTTATCCACATTTTGTAGTGGAAGTTACATGATTTGTTGCATTTTTTCTCTGCCCTGTTCGACTGATTGCCGCTCATAGTGGTTTGATCGTGAAAGGTCTTTGTGACCTATACAAGTTAGGTGTTAAACTTTCCTAAGTCTTTCAAATTAATGACGCCGTTTCATATGGTGGCACATGGGACGTTGTTCGGGGGGTAGGAATGTGACTAAACAGTTACATAAACTAACACAAGTAAAATATTGAAATGAAGATGCAGTGGCGGATCTACGGGAGGGGCCCCGGGGAGCCCGGGCCTCCCCCTTATTTTTAGACCACACTGAAGCCCGAAGGGCCGAAAAACTTTTTTTTGGAGACCGCCCCTCCCCCGTATCTGAAGGTCTGGATCCGTCGCTGAGATACAATCGTCGCAGTCGTAATTGCAATTAAAGCAATTGCAAATCAACCGGGAAAAAATTTCGATAGTTCAACGGGATTCGAACCCATGGCCTCTGCCTTAGCGCAGCAGTATGGTGGCCTGCTAACGCCATAGCAATTTTGCACTTTTTCGTTGAAATTTTGACACTTTCCATTCCATTTTCCTTTATTTTTTCTTTTTAATTGGTTTTCTTTTGATTATTGTTATCTTTTTTTTTAATTTCACCAAAAAAGTGCAAAATTGCTATGGCGTTAGTGGGCCACCATACAGCAGTGCTCTACCAACTGAGCTATACATTGGAAGAAGGCCAATTTGTTGAGTGACGGAGCCGTTATTACCATTATTGGGTCAACTCTTCTTTAAATAAGAAAGTGAGCTTGTACTAAACCTGCTATATCATTCTGACAGGCACCAATCATGACTTTGTCCATGTCTTCCTCTGATTGCTCCCAGCGCTTTTGACGCAGTGTTAGAGCCTGGTTTAGATATTCAAAGCCTTTGGTATACAACCCCTCTCGGACAAGAATAAATCCAAGCTTGCTTAAGCACTGAGCACGAGTCGCATCATCTACTGTCTCTACTAATTGAATTTCATTGGCTCTAGAGAGAACCATTTTTGCTCGGTAACATGCCCTATAGCAGATGCGTGGTGAGCAAGTACAGCTTAGAACTATCTTCGTTCCAACAGCTGTCAAGCAAGCACTATGCCGTTTAGAATCATAGCGGTAATGGTGAGAAAGCTTACAGAAAAGGGACTCGAATTCTTGCTTTCTCATCACTTTGGCGAGAAACACGGCTGCTTTGATAAAAGCATCGATACAATACTCTGTTTCTTTTGAAGGCAGGTCAGGGTGTTCAGCCTCGCACCAAGCTGTGGCCTCTTTGATGTTATCTCTTTCACTTCTGTATTCGTCTATGGCGCACTTCGACTCTCGACTGAGGAATTTCTTACTCAAGGCAATAACGACATCACTATAATGACGAATAAAAGTCAAGTTCGCTTGCTTGTGTGTCGACTGATTGTGCACTGAACAAAATTTCCGTATAAACGGGTGGATGCAAAAGTAACAACTATCCCGTTCAAAACGCAAAAGACTGGTGTGCTTGAGGGAATTCAAACACATGTCCATTTTTTCACGGTCCGTTTTTGACTGACTGAACACTGCATAAAACTGTTCCTGAGTGAACCTGTGCGGAAAGGTAGAGAGCTTCGTCAAAACCTCTTGATTTTCTTCGCTTAGACGACGAAAGCAAACTTCAAGACATAAATCAATGCGATTTTCACGCTGCAAATAATCTGGGCTGAGTTCTTGCAGGAGTTCGTGAGGTGCGCAGGTAGAGAGCCTGCGAGCTAAATTATGAGGATTCCTTATTCTAAGAATCGATAATACTGTGCAAATGATCAAGGGAATACCACCACAGATATCAACTAGTTTCTTAATGGTGTCCTCGTCTAAACTCATGTCACGCTCCTTAAACAGTTCGGACGATTCCGTTTCGCTTAAAGGCTGTAATTCGATTATATCAATGGGAAAACACACGCTGAAATCATTGATTTCTGTCGATGTAAGGACAAGACAAATTTCTCTAGTTTTTCCTATCTCTGAGATGAAATTTAAAAAGTCCTCTTTCGTGTTCTTTCCACGCATCCTAGGGCAGTATTCCACACCATGTGAATCTGATTCACGTTCCAGGTTTTTCTCCAAATGTAACAAGTCGTCAATGTTTTCGATAATCAATACCACGTTTTTGGCCCTAAGAGATCTTATACGATGCAAGGTTTCCCGGATAGTGTTATCAACGGGCACTTCACCCAGGGCTTCGATAATTGTTACACCCAAATCTTCCACGCAGGTCACTCCTCGAGGATTCACGTAAGCAACGTATTTCCCATGGTATTCAATCAGTCTATGAGCAGTTTCCACCACGACCGAGGTTTTCCCATATCCGGGAGGTGCTACAACCTCAACAGCTTTGTTTGACAACACACTTTTTATAATCTTCTCACAGTTAACTTCTCGGCCTTTAAGATCATATGGGGGATCTGGCAAACTCCCACAATGACCTGGCTGTTTACAGTCCTCTGAAAAATGTAACAGAAACAATGATATCAACCTAAGTTGACATCAATTAGGAACACAATGCCTCAAATGTTCCAGGAGCACGTCTTACGGTGATCGAATTCAAGACTAACAGAAGTCCAGAACGATAATGTGGTTAAAGCAGGGGCAAAGATGGACAGAAAAGGATTTTCATGCTTTTCACGTACTCTCCTAGCATCTGCGTGGTTTCACTACGTCGATACACCAATGCAAACTTCGTTCGTAGCTCTAGAATAAACTCTTTTTAAACTTTGAATGCGACGTTTGCTGAAAACCTCTTACCTCGCTTAAGAAAAGCACTGCAGGCGAATTCGTGGTCCCTTCTAGAACTTCTAGAACTCGGTATGGCACTTGGCTGGTCGAAGCTCACGTTATCGCTCATAGGATAACTAGGTTGCTCTATCAAAGAATCTGTAGATCGTGGAAGGATGTTTTAGTCAGTAATTTACTTCATTTCAAGGCGTTCGTCAATTTACCCTCTGCCAAGTAATCAGCACTTACCTGCTTTTACTTCACCACAGCCGATGACTGAATTCCAAGTTTTGCATTTTAACCAATATTGTGAAATAACACGGAATTTAAACCAACTACTGAGAAAGCAGAAGGTCTACTTATCTAGGAGGATTTAAGGGCCTCTCAGCCCACAGGGTATCTGAAAACAAGTCCGTTTCTCAAACATAGTTGATAGGGCACTTTTGGTTCAATTTTATCCTTGGTTTAATTTTGGAGGATGAAACTAAACCACAACAGGTATATCCTATGTCTTTACGTTAACAGGAAAATTTGCTCGAGTCATTCAGCTGTGTATCAAATACAGTCGACTCTCTCTTAACAGACACCTCTGTAAAACGGACACCTAAAGTTGGTCCCTGCCTTTCTTTACTCCCTTTATTTGACCCTCTATAAGACGGACATCTCCCTAAGACGAACACTCGGCACCGGTCACAAAAGTGTTCGTCTTAGTGTTGACTGTATGACATTTTAAAATAGAAGATTCCACTCATAATTTATAAATTACAGAAGCCCCCAACACTAAAGCCTTTGTTTCGATTTTATTTGGTAATTAGGCATAAACGCTCCTAATAAGGCTGAATGGAAGCTGCCAGTGGAAAGTAAATTCACGGTCATTACATTTATGTGCAGAAATGCACACAACACGGACCCTGGCTACATCCTACAAAGACAATTATTTGTACTTTCCACATGGCTCTATGTTTAGTAACAGAATTGTTTGAGTTTAATGGAGGATTTGGGCAAGGGGACACTATCAAAAAGAGTGTGAATCTATTAGCGTACATTTCTGGACATGACCCTAAAAAGTATGCAAGATTGTTCAACTAAGTACTTACTGACTGTGCCTGGAAAATGCTGCGTTATGATTTGAATGACATCATTACGTTGGATTTTTTCCAAGGCCTTAACAATATCAATTAACGTTATACCAGAAGAATGTACCACCAGCCAGCGAATTACTTCCATTGTAGGACTTTTCCGCTGCTCTCTTGTTTCAAATCCTTGGTACACGTGTGAAGGGATTTGCAGATAATAGGCCAGTTGAAGCCAATTTTTTCCCCAAGGGACCTTTTCGGTGTCGAGTTTATTTGCAACCATTTGTAGAAGATCTGACCCAGGGGGCATGACATCCTTTATGAATATCTCACCTCGATAAAGCAAATACAATTATAGTGTTGTTAATAACTACAGTTGAACCTCTCCAAAACGGCCACCTTGGAAATATAATACAACTGCTTTTTTTGGAGATTGGGGGGGGGGGGGGAGGGAGAGAGTACAACATGATTATTGTGCCAAGTTTGTGCTTACCGTAGCCTAAAATGTAATCTAATCATAAATGATATATACTAACTTCCAAGTTAGGATTTCGAGTTGGGATTTCAGTTGCATTTTCGGCTGGATTCTAGTTAGGATTTGCCTTTTTTGATCTACTTAATAGATTCCTTTAAAACCACTGAGTGTTTTATCTTTTTGGAATTGTTAAAGAGCCATTAGCTTGATTGCTTGCGTCTTAAGAAACCTCTCTGGTTTTATTGCCAGCATTTATTAGTCGCGTGTTTCAATTGATCCTTCCTATTTTTTACTGTTTTTGTGTTTTTAAATAATAAGTCAAGGCTGTCCCTTGGGTTTCACTGTAGGGCCAATTTGTATGCAAAATGTTAGCACAGCCTCCTTTACTCGCATAATTAACTTACTTTAACGGAGTATGAAACAAGACTTTAGTAGTTAGTCACTTCCTTAGGATAGAATGGAGAAAACGGTCAGCAGAATATGGCCGGGAGTACTTTTCTTCATTTTAGGCATGGTTTTGGCTATTTTGGCCCGATTTAGGCTTTCTTGGCCTGGCTTTGGCATTCCTGACCCATCATATAACCTGACTATTTGCGAAATAGATGTCATTTGTGTTCAGCCATAGAACCAGTTTGCGGGGCGAAGTACCTTGTCAGATTAGCTAATCATCTCGCGGGTGTTGATCAGTTAGACTACATGTTGTCGTCTTTTCGCTGTTCTTCAAGATTCATTATTTAATTCTCAGTGTCTCAGTATTCTACAGTTCAAGTTAATTAGCATTCACGCGCCGAAATCGGCTCGCCTCTCTCACTTCTACATTTCGAGGATTAATAATGTGATTTACAGAATGATTCACTGAAAAAGGAAATACCCTGAAAAACCTCTTGGAAAAAACTACTTACACTAGCACGAATCTCCGGGTCTTCGTTTCTAAATCTGAATTCTTCTGTTCATGACCACTGCTAGCTCAAACTGAATTTTTAAATATAGCGCTAGAATGCAAAATACCCTTAGGGAATTTAGGGGACGCATTGCTATCGGCAACGCGGATTTAATTTGTAATACTACATACCGCGAAGATAGTATTTACAAGGGGCAAAACTGCAACCTAAAGTTAAAGTCGTCGTTTACGAAAGTACAGCAGATAATTCAAGAAAAAATCATACTACTCTGGCTTGCAATCCAGTACAGACACAAGAAACGGTGTACGAACTGTCAAGATCACAAAGAATTGAAGCGCCTTTTGAAGCAAAAGCTAAAAGAAAAACTACAAAGAACAACCCAAACCGCAAGAAACAAAGTAAGTAGAACAGTTGGCTCAGTTAGGCTATATAGGGATCTCTATAGGGAAATTGTGTTGGCACGGACGGATTATATATCGAGAACACTCTTAGTGCACGAGAAAGCGAATGGGTCAGATGCTCACAATACTCTGGGACTAGAGAAAACCGTTTTGTTAATGGCCAATCATGATTGAAATAAAAAGTTTAAGCTACATTTTGTGCCTGGGTTTTGTTTATATTCGAACACAACCCATCCTTTGCGTCTCTGACGTCATAACCCAGGCTCTATTGACCTATTATTATCTATGACGTCACCCCATCGGTTGATGCACACGATCCACCATGAGCCGCCGGACGTAGAAGTGTCTATTGTAGGATTGGCCATTATGATACCCAAATAAGGATATGACACACATAATTTAAATAAACTATGACATCATCATGACCAAGTAGGAATGTATCACTTTTCTATTTATAGATTATGATCTCAACATTTTTTTGATGACGTCAACCCCTAGGGCATTCTGACGTCACTTGCTCCTTGCCAACTGAAAATAAACTATGACATCATACTATCTTAATGAGATGTATGACGTCATCAACGTTACTTTAGGCCACTCAAAAAGTAAATTAAATCCACAACAAACGGACTAACCGGACCCTACCTTACTACTTATATCCTAACTCGAATCCTAACTCGAAAAATCCAACTCGAAATCCTTACTCGAATCCCAACTCGGCAAATAGGTATCCTCATCAATATTTTGTTTTAGCAAAGCTGAATGCTTTCAAAAACGGAGTACAAGATAAGCTTTATGAAACCTACAAAACTGATCTTTCAGAGAATAGACTTTGGCAATGAAATTTTAAGGTGGCAAACAAAGTGGTCTCATTCAACTGATGAAAAACCAGTGACACTCACAGAGACACTCCAGCACGCTAATAAGGACCTTTATCCGAGGTCACAATTATTACCATCCTCCTGACAATGCCAGTGTCAACTGCTACCCCCGAACGATTTTTTAGCACGATGCACAGAGTGAAGACGTACTTACGTTCCACGATGAAAACAGAGCGACTCGCAGCACTTGCTCTGATGCATGCTTACAGAGACATAGCCATTGATGTAGAAACCGTGACCCTCGAATTTTGCGCAAAAAAGAACAGACGTCTTGCTTTCGAATTTCTTTGAGTTCCACCAAGATTTCAGTTATCTTTGCACTTAATGCGTCGGTAGTCAGGTCATTACGTTGTTGCTGTTGTTGAGAACAACCACAGCTGGCTGCATTTTGCTAAATATTCAATTATTTCTTGTTCAATATGGAATCCTGGCATTTGCCAATGAATTTAAGCGCCCAGATTGCACCAGATTACATCTCAGAGTACTTGAATTTTCAGAATTTTCCAGGAGGGCATGTTCCCGGACTCCTCTAGCATGTCGCGCTTTGGGCTCTCCTAATGGGCGCTAACGCGCCTATATTGTCTCTCTCCCTAATATGCTCCACCAAGGCTTACAAACAAAAAATGTCTAAGAACGCCCGTGCAGAAACGTAATGTTCCAAAGACAAATGTCGATTACTGCATCATTTCGCGTTTAGAATTGCAGATATTTTATTTCCTTTGAAGTGAAATAAAGTTGTTAAGGGTTGCCTGTTTGAGCGAGATGTCTTACAAAAAAAGTACGGTATTTACATTTTATCCGGTAAGACTTGCGCGATTGATCATATAAGCTCCATACGGATGCAATTTCGTGACGGTCCCTGACTTGTTCGTCAGTCATTGAAAAAACTGGCCGTTGGCAAGAGGTTATTTAGGCAGTTAGGGCCGCAGCTTAGTGGCCGTTGCCGTTGTAGAGAGGTTTTAACAAGAGTCAATGTATGGACTGTCCGGCTGGACAAAGTAAAGTGACCGTTGTAGACAGGTGGCCTTTGTGGAGAGTTGGCCGTTAGTGGAGCCTCGACTGCATTTCTAAACATCGATTCACTCATCATTAATATATAGATTTAGCCAGGGCTAAAAGCGAAGCTCCCGTTAATAAATTCATAATTTAAATCAAACAATATTAAAACTTGTAATCTACAGATCAGGGCACTTTCATTTGACTTTTGAGGCAAAGGCTGAGTGATTTTAGAGAAAAATAATTTGACAGTCCAAGAGTGAAACAAATTTTACATGGAGTTATTAAATAGTCTTATTTGTACACCCAAAAATAGCAATCATGTTCGATCACAGTAGGTTAGGCCTGGAAAACAAATAGACCTATTCGTGTATTGTATTTGCAATAGCTGTAGCATCATAATGTGGCATTCACCAGTCTCTCCAACATTGCTCCGTTAGAGAGACTATGGATAATTGGACAACCCCGAAATATAATTTTAAGAAACACATGTCCTTGGTGGCAGCCAATTTACACGTTGCATTCCTCTGTCTAAAAGAGAGGCCAAAATAAAAATCAGGCCGGATTTTTTGTAGTCTGTGTTCGACAAGTTTAGTTTACTAGTAAATCTTGGCGACGAATCTGGTGGCGTGTAAACCAGCCTTTTAAACATACTTTTTCCCATCACGTCTCAGGTAAACTGTACACAGACCTCGGACAGAATTTGTTCTTTTCTCCCCTATTTAGACCTATAATTCTGCAGTTTTTCACAATTTTGCAAGAGAGTTTGCACTCATTCAATATCCACGACGATCAAAGCACGCCCTTCCTTTGCACAAAAAATTATAGCATTGAATTATAAAACGTTTTCTGTTAAATCTGGTCCTATGTGATATGCGGGGTAATAATTATGGGCTTTTAATGAAAACGATAAAAAAGATTCCCAAAATCACTTTTCGGCCAGCCGGACGGGTTCTCACTTTTGACAGGCACCAAATTTGCAGTGCGATTAATAGAGTTACCATTTACGCTTCAACATGATAGAGAATTTGTTATGTTGAGGTTTTATTTCCCTTTATTTATAAACCTGTTTATGGTTTTGTTATGTGTAATCAGTTTAAAAGCGAGTGATATTTACGCGCAGCGTTTTGAGTATTCCTACATGCGATGTTTATGTTCGACTGGAAACAACCGGTGCAGCGATGAAAATTGCCAGAGGGACTACTAACAATCAATAAAATAAGTTTAATTCGGTGAAACATGTACAGAGACAATAATTTTCATTCACGAAGAGAAGTATTGAGAGTAAAGTGTCTCAGAAAATCATGAGTCAGGCAAGCATAAGCTTATTTATGTTCTAAGCCGGCTTCCCGGTGTTCGCTCTTTTTCAAGATGAACTCGAGGCAAGAAAATCGCTCAGAGCTTTCTGTCTACAGCCAAAATCATAACTAAATAATCTTCGGAACCTTTTCTTTGAATTTGCCGGTCAAAAAAAGTCTAAAGGCTTTTTAAACCTGATACTATTGTAGGTTAGATCATTGCTCGTATTTTAACTTAAGCTGCATAAACCATACGCTCGACTTCAGGAACCCCCCCCCCCCCCCCAAAAAAAAACATCAAAAACAATAATCGCTCAAGCTTACCAGTCGAGATGCTACTTCTGAAGGTCATCAAGTGTTCCAGAATCGCTTGAGACTTTTCAACCTTCTTACGCCTCAAGCAAGGGCAAGTGAGTAAGCTCATTTTTGAAAACGATGCCATCCGAAATCGGATTTCCAATGACTTTGACAAGCGGTGCATTTGTCAACAAAAAGCGCAATAAACAAACCAGCCACGAATTACAGAACAATCTTGATAGCAGCTGTATTTCATTTTGTACACCACGTAAAAAAAGACAGTTTAAAACATCACAAGATGACACAAAACTTTCTCAGCTCCAGCTATCAGTAAGCAAGTTTCCAGACGCTGCAAAAATTTTCCGCATAAACTCACCTGTCAAATTTTGACCAATCAGAACAAAAAAAATTGGACGTAGAGCGTGATCAACGCGTGACAGTGAGAAAAGTCAAAAGCGATTGCCTTCCCTGCATGTAAATGTAAAAGCCGGTTGAATTTTCGTGTCCGAGATCAGTTCGAAATCAACATTTTAAAAGTGCGGCTCATGAAACAAGACTTATTTCATATGCATTAAAAAAAAAATTGAACTTGAGCCTGTGATCATTTGAAAAGTAGCAAGTTGTCAGCGAATACCTTCAAAATATTACTCGAACTCAGAGGGTCGATACCTGAGCCCGCGATACGGTCAGGCGATACTGGTCAGCACAAACACTTTTTTGACAGCTGTCAATTAATCAAAACATGGATGTACAATACCAGGTTGCAGGCTCCCAAACTAGCTAGAAAGTGTGAGATTAAACATTGGTATGCCTGTGGTGCGGACGGACGGAAGGTCGGGTGGTCGGTGTACGGTCACGTGATTGCCGAATTTTCTAGGATTGGATAGATTTTCTATAAAGCTATGGGGCTTCGAATTGAGCCCGTGATCAAATAAAATATCAGCGCAAAACTTTATACACTACGTGACCTCAATAGATGTACAAATGAGCAAATCCACTCAGGTGATGATGGCCAGCGTATACTCTAGTTTGACAGCTGTCAATTAACCTTCATTAGAATGGCGAATATTCGAATTAACAGACTACGAGTGTGAGTAGGACATTTCCGTCCGGCATGTAGTGGAAAATGCCAGATCGTGTACCTGACCGAACCTGAGCCCTCGTTATTAGTTTTCTGATAGCGGTCTGCACATGTCCCATTTTGCCAGCTGTCAATTGACCTTAATTTGGCCTGCCAATATAACTTTAAACGACTGTCAGCCAACTGACAGCCTTGCCCGGCGTAGTTTCGTTTTTATGTTGAATTGGTGACATATTATATCAGCTTATATATAGGGGCAAAACGACTGGTCTTTTACCTGAGCCCGCGAGACGGTCATGTGATAATTGTCAGCGGATGTCTGATTTTGACAGCTGTCAATCTAATCGTACTCATACGGATGGCTTACATAACTAAGAGGCTAGTCAAGTTGTGCAAGATCTATTGTGACATTTGACATCGGCTTACATGAAGTGTGTGTACGGACGGGCGTACGCTACGTCATAACCAAATTTTCTGGGATGGATAGTTTACCAAATTTTCTTACCCATGGTGCTCCGCTGCGCGCGCGCTTCGCGCGCGCGGGAGCTCCGCTATCATAAACAGCCAGGGCCCCAACTTAGACACTTAGGGTACGCATGCCGGAATGAATTCCCACTATGAAGACTAGTCACTAAGAAGAACAAGTTAAGTTCATGTCAAGGAAAACATACGCTTGTGCTTAATTTCAATATGACTGCTTACGATCGATTAGATAATCCAGACTGACCATTCTGATAATCCAGAATCCAACAACAGTGGTGGAAAATTGTTGTCATTTGTTGTCCTCTAAGAAAGCTGTTTAACTTACCTTGAGGGCTCTTTTCGTGTAAAATTGCAAGCAAATCTTTCCTTCCCATTTTTTTCATTGCTTCCTCTAGAGTCTTTACAGTCATATGTGGACAAGTGCTTCCTAAATACTCAAACAATTGGTTGGTTGGGCTCTGCGTTGAACGTCTTTCAAACAGTTTAAAAGTTTTTCTTGGCACTCCAAGCTTTAACGCTAAGCTGCCCCAGTTTGCTAAAGTCATTGACTGTACATCGAGTTTCAAAGCTATTTCATCTAAAAGATTGACATTGGGTGAAGGAGCTACTGAATGTCGTGATGTGATTGCCTCACTAACCAACTCAGAGTCGCCGAGGGCAGCTGCAGAGAAAGGATAAAATTTGAAATTTTGTTAATTACGGTTGAACCACACTTTCGGACACCCACTTCTTACGGACACGAACAGCTTTCTCTGTCCCTGGGGAAAGCCTTTATATTTTCTCTAAATTCACACCCATTAACGCGGACGACGGACACTTGTTTCTCGCCCAATAAACAAATTCTCCGGATAGAAAGTCAATCCCTTCAATGCGGACACTTCATTGTCAACTGTGTGCTGTAATAAACCCTTCCTTATAGTAGGTACAAAAACCCTTCAAGTGACATCAAGTCAATGCCTCCAGCGCTAGTGTACACCAAGTACGTCAGGTGCAAAACAAGGCGTGAGGAGAACGGAAAGTATAGACAACGAGAAAAATGAAAACACTACATATTACACTATATTGATTCCGCTTTTTCGCACTGTACGGTAAAGGTTTTATTTGCTCCGCTTGCCTCTAGTTTTTTTAGATAATCAAGAATTATATTTGTTGAATTGTATAACAACAAGGTAAAGAGTATGTCTAAATGTCACTTTCTCTCAGTCTGTGATAATATATTTAACAATTATTCGCCGAAGGCGAAGTTAATATTGTTGAATTATCCCCGAGACGAAGTCGAGAGGATTATTCAACAGTATTAACCGAGCCTGAGGTGAATAATTGTTTAAGTATATACACACGAAGTGATCTCAACAGAACCAGAAAGGAAACCATGAAGAAAACGATTAGTTTGATTCACGGATGAATTCATGCGTGAACATGTAGCCGTAAACAGCAGATGCACAACATTTGGATCTTTACAGCTGTATTTTCAAGCATGGCAAATCATAGTTTTAATTTTTTTGTAAGCTTTAGCATCAATTATTGAAAAAATAAACGTTGAAAGTTTAAATACTTCCCCTTTCTAAGAAGAAACACAGAGCTTTATTTGCTTCTGTCAACTCACCGTGAATGAGACAAGTTTTTTGTCGCTTCTTGCAAATGCTGTCAACTGCGGCTACGATCGAGGTGAGAGTTGTTTATCTGCAGTGCAGTGTTCCTTGCCATGTTAACTTGCTGGCAGGTACAGTTCTCGAAAATATTTCTTTTTTTTTTCTCCATAAATTAACTTGGTCTTGCGAGGAAGTCTCGAGTTCACAGTGACAAAGCGGCCTCCTTTTCCTCTGTACGTAGTGGTCAATAAAAACATTGCTTCGAGCGTATGAAAGTCAACTACAGTCAATCACTTCGCAATAAAATCACGCTGTTTCAGTATGGAGTCATTTCTTACCTTCAAAACAATCAGCTCTGGGATATTCTTGTATTTTAAAAAAGTTCTTACTCTGAAACTTGGCAAAACACCCAGTTACGGACAGCTATTTTGTTTTGCTTTATATTCACCGCCTAGCGCGGTGAATATAACGTTATAGTCCGAGATAACGAACCAATCAGATTGCTTGAATCACCAAGATCACTGAGTGTATATATACTAAAATTTATTAGTCTACGCAAACTGCGCGGTAAGTGTTGTGCAGGGCATTCAGGCAGGCAAACTCAGGCTAGCAAATGTTAAGGTACGAGTCCTTCGTTAGAAAAAACGTTAACTCTCTTATGTGGTAAAAGAGCCAATGAAATCGAGCATCAAATGTTGCTGGCCAATGAGAATTTACAAAGTGGTTCATGGTGGCAAATCAAAACCAAGAAAACTTCAGTTTGACACATCAGTCTGACACATTAATACTCTTTCCCCGTTGAGTCTCCCCTATTTCACCTCCCGAGTCTGTACGGGCGGGCGAGAGGGCATACGCTGACATCATAACCAAATTCCCTTGCATCGATAGGTTTCCAATTTCTGTAGTAAGGGAGGCTCCCCTACCCTCGGAAGTTCCGCTAATAAATCAGAAAACCAAATAGTCAAGTATACAGTTTTAGTACATATGACCATCTATGTGACATATAATATACGGGTTACGCCCATTGGAAATGTTGCCGAAAAACCCGTTTTGAATCTAGTGGATCGGTTTTCTGGTCACTATCGTGCTATAAAGAGCTACAAATTACCACAAAGCCGTTTACAAGTCGTACATTTGGTGGCCCTGATCCAGACGCAAAATATTACCTGGCGAAGTTCGGGCATGCGCAGAAAGCAAAATGTCGAGATTTTTCACAGCAGTCTTGACTTTTACTTTTCGCTTTCTCTCCTCTCAACTTTTTTCGCTTTTTGTTGCCTAATTTTATTATATTGCTGGAATTTGGGTAGCCTTTATTTTGGTAGGAAAAGCTGTTAGGACTTTAGGATTAAATGAAATGAAAGGTAGGTGGGTAGTGGAACAAGATTTTCACGGAAATTTTCAGGTCAATGTTACACGAGTTTTTGCCTCATTCTCCGGTGTCCTTGACCGAATCGTGCTCATATTGGGTATGGTTTGAAAAGATCTCTTCAATCCTTGACCATCAAACTGATGACGTCACAATCGGTAGAAGGGACGAGAATTCGTCCCAGGGGTGTGGGGGAACTTCGGATTTCAAGTGACAGGGATGATCGAATGGGGCTAAATATAAAAACCCAAAAAAAATCCCATGCCGAATTTCTGAGCCTTAAAAATCTCCAGAAAGGAAAACAAATTTGGTTGTACTTAAATGGCAATATTACGCGGCCGGATACGCAGACACTATCATGTTCTGAATAGCCAAAAAAATTCCTGCTTAAATCAGGCCACCCAACAAAATACTTGCCAAATTTTACTTCCCAAAAAAACCTGGAATCGAAAATTTCAAACCTCTTCCCTGTCACTTGAAATCCGGAGTATCCCCCACCCCCCACCCCCGGGGGATTCGAACGGGTGGTTTCGGGCGGTCCAGGGGGTTAAAACAACGCTGAAATCAGAGGCAAACCTGTTGTTGTTAGTAGACTAAACAAGTCGTTCCTCGTGATGTCCAAAAACGCCTGTTTCAGTTGTTGAATGCTCAGGTTTGGTTGTGCAGTCTCTAGATATTCAAAAAGTCGAATTGTTGGACTGAAGTCAGCGTACTGCTCCAAGCGGTTGATTACATTTACGTCTACTTTCAGCTCATTGGAAAAGTGCTTCCAGTTGGGTATTAGCCTCATTTCCCTGTCCAGGAACAGCGCCATTTGTTCTAGCAGGTCTGGCTTTATCGTCAAAACATCGGACAATAATGATCCTTTTAAAAATAAAAAAATGCAGCTGTGATCAAAAGGAAAGAAGTTATATAACTTGGGGGAAATTTAAACCTTACCCACAGGTATCTGTGTGCTGGAATGAACGAATACAACATTTTAAGCGAGACTAGTTCAGTCGGGTGTCAAGATGATAGACCCTTTGTCTGCATACGAAAAAAGATTATGACAGCCTCATGAAAAATATGCAGCCCGTGGAAAACATCCAGCCTCATGGAAAATGGGTCAGAATACTCCACTATTTTGTCTGATTTGTATAGGATGCTCTACAGTGTTGAATGTTATGGACTAAAGCTGTTTTGAACGACACTCGTTAGGCACAGATGAAGTTATTAATACGGTGCGTAGACTGTGTATTAACAGTTGGAGAGCTTGCCAGACACGAGTTTATCATTCACAAACTGTCTTTGATTGGAAACAATTTGCCAGACACTCTTTCTCTCTCTTTGTGGGAATAAGACTAAGTCCACAAACAAGCAAGACAATAACAGAAATTCGCCTTATAGGCTCTTTGCAGCTAGCCATTCAGGTGGTACAATACCGCCATGCTGGAGAGCAGGAGACGCACTGGGACAAGGCAACCAAAGAGCTTTAAATAAGTTCCTTTATTTGTCTTGTCCCAGTACATCCCCTTGCTCTCCAGTATGGTGGTTTTGTACTACGTGAATGACTAGCTGCAAAGGGCCTATTCTGTGCTGAGGTATTCCCTGCTCACTGATGTCCTTCTATAAGGTTTTTTTTAAGTGAATTGGTCAGGCCTTTTAATTTCTAAGGCTTACTTTCAGGCTAATAAAATAAACTGTCTGTAAAAAGTGAAAGAGGAATAGCGAAAAATTTTGACTTCTTATCTTATCAAATCTTTTCTTATGGTTTGGAATAAAATATTCTCGAAACTCATGAGAAAGTTTTGCTCAAAGCTGTGTAAATCGAACTGAATCAGTACATGGAACCTTGCGTTTCCTGTTTTTATCTCACCTATTGTGTGAAGTATGTGTGAAAATCTTCATCATGAATCGGTGTATTTCAACGAGCTTATAGCTTTTTGGTGTCAAATATTATGCGTTTCCCTGACGGTGTACGTTCACTAACATTCTCTTGACCAGCTGTTTTCAAAGTATGAAAGCAAAGCTAAAATTTTCATTTCTTTGTCTCGTTTTACTCGCACAAACAAGCATAAAAAACTTACAGACCACGAAAGGGAAAATCTCCCGTTTGACCGAAATTATGGTGTATTAGCTCTTGGACGATTTGCCAGGCACGAGTTTATCATTCACAAATGTTTGATCAGGGGCACTCAACGACTGTTTTCTGTAAAATATATGTTCGGAGAAGCAACAGCCTGCAAACAAGCTCTCCATTAGGATGATATCGTGAAACGTAGACGCGCGAGATGCCTAAATGAATATTCTATTACTTGCGGACGGCTGAAAACTTCCAGATGACTGTTCTATTTATGTACAATTTTCGAAGCTCATCTAATAAATTCCCTACGATTTTCTGAAGGTTAATTTTTCACATTTCACTCCTAACATTGGGCTTTTTTTCGTAGTAAAAAGGAAACCTAACATTTTTGGTTTCAAAAATGCGATAACGGATCCGGAGAGAGGAATTAACCAGCGTAGCATAGCGGTTTTGGTTGGGCGCGCAAACAATGTTCGCGCGCGCTTTCGTGACTTCGCCGCTCCCTAGTGCGCCCGGGAGTGCGCCCGACAAAGCCGCCATCCTACGCAGGCTAGAGAGGAATTACAAAAATTCTCACTTTCGTAAAACGTTGAATTGCAACTACCAATTTCGGGAAAGTAATACTAAAACCCTAATAATTTCGAGGAGACTCAAGTTGCTCTAGGATGACCGAACAGATACAAATTTTATAGCGACCCTCAGAGTGCATTTCTAGAGATCTAAAAAAAGAACTCTGGATAGCCTAAAAAGTGTTTTCAATGCATTTAGGAGGAAACCGTCGTTGGGTACTGTGCAGTACCCCTGTTTGATTGTAAACGATTTTTAAATGAGGCACTTTTGGGTCGTGAATATAAGACTCAGTCCACTAGCAAGCAAGATTTCCTAAGCGAACGAGTAACCCAAGCTAGCTTATCAGCAGAACGATGGAAGCTTACTTAAAACAGGCTCTCAGTCGAGCAGAGGCTAAATTTTCGCAGAGTGAGTTAAATGCGTAGCTCACACTGCTCGCAGGGTAGACGATTACAGAAATTCCCCGACAATTAAATTCTGTTAAATTCTGTGCTGGTCTATTCCCTTTTCACAGATAACTGTAGAACGTGAGTGTGAAAATGTTTGTTTCTGTTTCTGTTTTATTAATCGGTACGTAACGCTTATTGCATACAGTACAACCGGTATGAAAATAACTAACTAAATAAAAAAAGTAAATATTAAATACATTACATTACAACATACACTATGTCTCAATATATAAACAATTTGTAGGCTGCCAATAACGACTACAAAGTGGGATCAAATTAATATAGTGAAATTCAGTCAACTAATTGAATTATTTAAATTAGAAAGACGAACTCTCGCGCCACGCGCTAACCCCTGCGCTAAAGGATGCTGGACATGTAGCATGAACTATCTCCTGAGGAAGGCTGTCCCATATTGGAGTAGTACGTGGAAAAAAGGAACATTTAAAAATATCAGTTCGCGCAGGGAGGTGATTAAATTTCATTTTGTATGAGCGTCTAGTGCGTGAGTGAGAAAGGGATACATACTTCGAAGGGCCTATATCACTAGGATTGTGGGATGCCTTAAAAAAAAAGTTGAGTCGTTGACACACACGACCCTCAGAGAGTAATGAGCAATCCAGGACACCAGGAGCCCATCAAATGGAGCCTCCATCTCCCACACAAGCCCTTGGAGCCAACCCTTTCCCGAGTAGATTTATAATTAGAACGGTTCCCAGGGGAGACTTCGCGCGCCGAGGACACTCAACATGCAAGAGACGCTTGAGTTGCGGGAATAGTCACGGAAGACGAAGCGGGCAGCTCTCCGCTGAACTTTTTCCAGGCTGGAAATGTTGCCCTAGCTATAAGGGTCCCAAGCACAGCAAGCATACTCAAGGGTCCAACGTACAAGGGTGAGATATAGTTTGGCCTTAGTCTCACCCGTACAATGATAAAAGTTGCGAGAGATAAAATTGAGAATCTGAGTGATCTTATTTACATCATAGTTACAATGTTTATTAAGACGCAAGTCAGATGAGATAATAGAACACCGAGGTAAGGGTGTGAATTAGCCACTTCAAGAGCCTGGCCATTCAGGAAGTAAGTGGTGATGACTGGGGGTCTGCTACGGTGATAGGGTGATATGCATTATATAGGCGAATCCTTGTTTACATTTTTTGCCTCATTAGCACAAGCATGAAGCCAATAAAATGAAGTTTTTGAATATTGAAAGAGCATAACAATTTTTTTTTCTTTTTGTTACCACCTTTTCTGGACACAGGCCTGCCCAGAGAGAATGTGCACGAACGAGACTCAGGTCCCATGCGAGGTGGCATCCCTACCCAATCCCACAACCCGTAAAGGCTGACGACACCACCGACCCCTACTCCGTTTTGAATAGTGATGTGGGTTCTTTTACGTCCCACAAGAACAAATCAGTAAAAGTGTTGCGAGACGGGACTCACGGTTTTTTTCGTCCTTATCCGAGACGACTAGAAAGTCTAACCATTTGCAGATGTCATTTCAAAGGCAACACTTTCTTCTCAGTTATTTTAAGATCCTGAGTGTTGGTCCGGCCCGGGTTTGAACCCGTGACCTCCCACTCGGCAGACCGGCGCTCTACCAACTGAAGTAACCAGGCTAATTTCAGCTAATTTCAGTTATCTCTGAAAATTTGAGCCCGATGTACTAAATCGTTTCGGAGAAATTCCTTTTGAAAAACCCCAAAATTTACAAAGAATGTATGAGCTCATTAACGTTTTGCCACCCAGTAATTTTGCATTTTTAATTGCTGCTATTTTTTTTTGTTATTGATTGCAAAGAGCTGAAACTTGCAGAAACTGCTTAAATTAAGGTGGCTCGATATAGTTTTTCAAGGTCAATACCTCCCAAGTTTGAGCGTAAGCTACGTCGCCGTAAGCAAAGATTTGGAAAAATTGACACCACAGTTGTATTAGATAAAGATGAAAATTTGTTATGATCAGGGTTGCAATGACATCGGAGTTGTCATAGCAACGAAATGACGCCATTACCTATTTTACTTGCAACAGTATTTCTCGGCACTGGGAACTGTTCTTCCAAAATCGTTTACTGGAGCTTTTTCCTACAATAGCCGCCTCGATGTTAGTGAAGTTTAAGCGAAATCTGTAAGAGCGTTATCGAGATATTTTGGGAAGAAGTTTGTATGGTTAGAAATACGGAGAAAAATGGACAATCTTGATGTTCGACTGTTATCTGTACTAAACGAAGCGCTTTTGACATGCAATTTCACCTCATAGTAGTTTCAATCTTTTTAAAAACGTTTGTGACAGATCATGGAGATACCTCCAGCCGATTGCTAGAAAGAAGGATTTGATTATTATGTATCAAAGCGCTCTTTTTAGCAGTAATGTAAACATTTCGGTCTACTTTAACAAATTAGCGAATAATTGTTAAACCGCTCGATAAATTTTTTAGAAAATTTAAGACTCTTGAGATAAACTGTCCTTTAATTTTTGCACTTAATTGGTACATATAGCTACATCTCCTATCGTTTAATTTATATATGGTAATGAGCAAAAATGTAAACAATGACTTCACGATGAATCCGCCTATAACACTTGGTGCGAATGAAACGCATTTGCCATTTGCAGCCTATAGGGAGAGGGATTCTAGATCAGACTGGAATTGTTGAGGTGACGTAGCGGAGGAAAGTTCAAGATAGATTATGAAGTCATCAGCAAAAAGGCGAGTTTACGAAGAGATATTGTCGGGGAGGTCGTTTATGTAGGTACAGAAGAGTAGGGGGCCTAGAACAGATCCATGGGGGACGCCAAATGTAACACTGCAGATCCCAGATTGGCACCCGCCAACTACTGCAGATTGTGTGCGATTTGTTATAAAAGATTTAATCCATGTCAAAGTATGACCACGAATGCCATAAGAGGCAAGTTTGCCTTTGATGAGGGACAGAGGCAAAGGGCCTAGAGAAATCTTATAGTATAAGGTCAGTTTGTAGTTTGTACACAAAGTTTTTGGAAGGTCATAAACGGTAAGTATCAATTGTGATTCGTAAGATAACCCTTTGCGAAAACCGCGCTTTGTATGTTATATGTGTGAAAATCTTCAAAACCAATCACTATATTTCAAAGAGCTACACAATCGAGGCTATAATAGACCGACAACATACAGAGCGGGGGCAGCTGTATTGTCATTTATTAAAGGTCATAGCTATGCAAAAATCGACCTGAATCAGTGCATCAGTGGAATCGTACGTTTTCTGTTTTTTATCACACCTATTGTATGGAATATGTGTGAAAGAGTCGTGGAAATCTTCAATATAAATTGGTTTAGTACATACTACTAGGAGTAATCGGAGCTTAGCAGAGTGCGTTCGATATGTTTGTCAGGCGTACAGGTAGCAGTTGAGGGGGAAGGGTGGTTGCGATATAGATAAATATGATTATGGCATATTTTGAACGTAAGGGTTGCGTACAGCGAAACTTCTATTTAAACTGTGTATCACGTAATTAATAGGTTTTGAAGAGATATCGTATGGTTCGGTGTCAAGTGCTTGTAATCGGAGGAGACATTGGCCAGAGTGCGTCGGGCGTG
>OZ037994.1:12138319-12205819 GCA_964035705.1 Porites rus
GCCTTTACCTTAGTACAACTTTGTTTACATTGCATTGATAGAGCACTATTCCACCTGGCATATCAAGTTATTTTATTCATGAAGTATCCAGTGTTTTTACGATCATCTTTTGCACTCAGTGCCAGTAAAAGTACTAGCACGCCTTTATAAATTCAGGGTCCAGCATCTTATACTCACTTGCAAGATAGCTCTGCTAGCAAACAGTCATAAGTAGCCTCATTCACTAGTTTTTCCACCCTACCCTTCCTGTGTAGTTTTTGGTTGTATACTCATTTCCTTCATGTCTGACAGTCTTTCTGTCTTTACAAATTATGTATACCTTTGTTTGTTCCATTTCAGTGTAACTAGTTTTATTACCTTGTTTCATTTTAATATTGTACCTATATTTTAGTGATTACTTATTTACATGTTGTAATAAAGGCTGTCATAGACTCGTAGTCCTAGTCCTGTCTGTGTCATGGTTGGTATTTGGTCAACAAAGTATTTGCATTTGCTTATTCAAAATTAGCCTGCGAATGGTAAGGAGAGAGAGAAGACATTTGTATTTTATTCGCCGGCAAAGATACATTGAAACAGTAATGCGTCACACAAGTAATGCGGGTATGCAGTCATGCACGAAGTCTTGTTATGAAATCGAATATTCAATCCGTGTTCAATGACCAAAGGCCGTTGATATGCGATACAAAATAATGAAACAGCTTAAATTACCACTGGAGTTCTCCTAGGACGCTATCTTTCCCGCAAAAGACTCGTTGCAAAGCCTGGAAAGTGTAAACATTTCATACAACTCGCAATTCGGAGTTCTGGCTATCGCATGTCTATTTGCTTTCAGGGGCACCCAACGTCAATTTTCGGAAAATATCTGTTCGGAAGACGATTTGAGATCTAGAATTGTCGGAATATTTTTTGTAAAGTTTCTTGCTTGCCTGCCTCTCCTAGGATTTTCGAACATGGTATAATTGGTCATTTTTAACGGATTTTTACCCTAAAAAGGTCACCTAGAATTTTCGAGAGGCTTCTTTCTGGCTGAAATTTTCGAAAAGGTAAGTTTTGATCCCTATAATTTTCGAATCACTAGACTTTCAGCTAGGAAATCCGAACAGATAAACTATTTTTAGGGGATAAAAATCTACCGTTTAAATGTCTAACATTGCTGTGTTTAAGTGGTTTTGAACTATATTCTCGTTGGGTGCCCCTGCGCTTTGATGGGATCAAGCTAGAATCAAGGGAGATTCTGTTTCTCAAGAAAACCTTTCCGCGACTTAGAAATGGAGACATCGAGATCTATTCACAGGAAATTAGAGGAGATTACTTTAGGGACGCGCCGGACATCGTGGGTGAGGCTTTCTCAAAGAGAGCGGGCATTGTACTTGGCTTCATTTTTAGTGTATATTATCGTTTCTGTTTCAAGTTGTTGAGTAATTTTAGAAATCAGTAAATACCTCTTATTAGCCGAGTTTTTGGTCCGTACTGTAAATTACGGACCGAGTTTTTTTCCATCGATTTATGGCCCAAGCGCGAAGCGCGCGGGCCATAAATCGATGGAAAAAAACGAGGATCCGTAATTTACAGTACGGACCGAAAAAACGAGGCTAATAAGATGTTTATTATATGGCTTCTTCCTGTTTGGGAGACCGGAAACAAGTGCAGGACGCACTATTTGACAGTCATTTGACAGGTGTCACGAAAACAATAGCACGTAAGAAAGGCTTTCCGAGAAAGGGAAAACAAATTCGCCATGTTGAAAACTAAGAGCACTGTAAGTTTTAGCTGGAGTATTTTGGAAACCGGACACTGTGTCTGTCTAGAAGTCGTTTCCATATTTCCTCGGTTTGTAAAAAAACACTGACTTAAATTCTCTTTCTCGGTAGGGTTACGATTCAGTTTCTACATCAGCTTCGTTCTGATTACGGTGATTTGATAGATGCAAATTTTGCATTTAAGTATCTCTACAGACACAAAAAAAAATTCGCAAATAAACGACTCTATATATATACAGAGTGAAACTTCGCAATTAATTAATTGCGAGATTTTTACTTACTCACATATACGAAGCAAAATTTTGCAATTAGTTAATCGCGAGGTTTTACTCTAAATACATTTTAATTACACTGATACAAATCTCGCAAATTTCTGTCTGTTTACAGTAAAAGACTCAAATCTCGCAATTAATCAGTATATATATATGCATAGTATTTTTTACTAATTTTACTTTTCACTGAGATAATTAATTGCGAAAGTTTGTCGTCTATCTGTAGACATACTTAAATGCAAAATTTGCAATTATATCTACTCCCCTTCGATAAGATTACGAGTTAGTTTCTTCATCGCCTTCGTTCACAAATAAACACATTTTAAAATGTTGAAGGCCAAAGTCAACATCCAAGTCCCCAAGGTTGACATGGGTCTTATAACTTTATTTAAACCTTATTTCCGAGGTAAATTAAGAGATTAAGAGCTCCGAAATGAGCATTTTCTTTAAAAATTTTGGTCCGTATAGCAGGTTACGGACCGCAAATTGACCAATCGCATGGCGAAAACAGACTCAGCCATATAATAATTAACAATATGTCATTTTTTGATGAAAGCAAGGTATAATCACCATTTTTTGTCCAGGTCAAGGTCAGAAATCGGTGTTCCCCACATACGATTTTTTTAATACTTTATCTTCTTAAAGGTTTTTATGTAATAAAGACAGAACGTATGTTTTTAGTCTTTGAATCAAGTTTGAATTTCGCGCTAATAGCTATTTATCCAATGAAGGAGCTCAAACTAATTCAATTACCACTTTTCCTCGCGCCAGGTAGCAACGGTTTCTGTTGCCTCGGGCCTATTATTTCTGCTATCGTCCTTAGTCGGAGCGTTACTTAAAGCTTTCAGATGACAGGCAACGTAACATGCTTTTAAGCTTTTAAAATATAAAACCCTGAAAAACCATACACTGTAGTGAAACCTGAATAAACTTTATGATTTACGTCGATTGGTAAACGTTGCTAGCACTCGTATCATACAGAAAACTTGTCCCGCACTATTAAAAGCTGAGATCAGATATCTTCCTGGGTAAATGGATTCCAGGCCGGCAAAAATCGCTTAAGGCAGCTTGTACCTCCCTTAGTTGCCTCGATTATACCAAAGTTTGAGTATATTCTATGAGAGCGTTTTCGAAATATTTTAAAGCAAAGTTTTAAATTAAGGGTCATGAAAACACTGAAAAAACATGCTATCGATATTAATAACAATAATATCTTTATTAATACCTGATAGAAAAACCGATCAGCTGAGCACACAGGACCAGCTGGTATTAACCGGTGATCAGCAATAATGATCAGCAAAACATATAAGAGGGTTATGTATGCTAACAATTTGTAAAATCAAACGTAGTTTAAAACAAAATAAAGATATATATATCTAACCGATTTTTTGAAAACCAAGCGAACGAAATTTAAAGTCATTTGCAGTCATTTGCTAAAATGAGGCATTATATTCCAACATTACATTCCACGGCATCTTCTTCTGAATTTATATCATGCACTTATTACTCCTTATTTAAATTATGGTATCTGTGCATGGGGCAATGTGCACAGACCTACCTCAATAAGTTACTTGTTCCGCAAAAACGTGCATTGCGTTTGATTTATTTTGCTAAACCCAGAGACCATGTAATCCCTTTTTTATTGAATCAAACTGCGGCCTTCCTTTACAATCTTTGTTCTTTCAACAATCAAGCTATGAATGACGTCCATGCTAAGACAGCTCCAAAAAGTCTTCTCAATAAGTTTGCGAAAATCAGTACAAAACATCATTATAATACGCGATATGATCTGCAAAGGAATGTTTCTGTGTCAAATTCTCTAGAACTGAAAAAATGAAAACATCTTTTACTAGAATTAGTGTTTCTGTTTGGAATTCTCTTCCAGATTCTGTTAAAACTCTCAACTTATCTAATTTTCGTAAAAAAATTAAATCACTACTCCTAAATGCCCTTGATAATGAAGATAATTATTTGAATGTTACTTATTGCATAGAATATTTTAAGAGAGTTAACCTGATACGTTGTAATAATGAGATGTAATTTTAGTCTTTTTTTTTTCTAAAAAACAAACCCCCTGTGCTTGAGTTTGTGTGAGGGGTATTTCTTCCTGTGTGTTGTTGTTAATATGTAATTAATAACGCCTTTATTTATAATTTTTGTCCTGCCTAGATCAGTAGTGCTACAGCTATTTGCAAGGCATAAAGTGTTTTAAGGTTTGTGGGTCTTGAATAAAATACATTGTTCTTCTTGTTTGAAAAGGCGTCAAAAGGCAGGTTTCTTAAACCCGACTGAGAAGCTCCAAAATCACAGTAACGAAGGAAAAGGAAAGGAGAAGAAGAAAAAAGCAGTGGTTACACTCTTAGTTTTTATGATGGCTACTTTGGAGATAGGTTCATTTGGCGATAACGCTTTCAAAAATCCAGCTAGATAGAGTGGTTTTCGTTTGAGTGTCGTAAAACCAAAACCAAAGTAATTACTCTGGCCAATCACATAGGACACAGACAATGCATTGAACCAATCAAAACTCGAAGTAATTACATGTGGCTGACGCAAAGCGCGGGAAAATGCATGCGAGCGCGTCACAATTGGCTTTGGTTTTACTTCTGATTGGATGAAAAGGTGGCGCGAATCTTTTAAGCCAATCGCATCGTGTAGAAAGTGCAAAACCAATTACTTTTCGACACTCAAATGAAAACCGCTCTATATATAATATGTAATTGTGATCTCTTAACTAGGTAGTTCTTAAGCTGGTCGGGACAGTTGGCATTATAAACAATTTTATAGACTGACGTCTTAGGAAACGACGTCCACTCAATAGTGATAAAAGAGCCAACTTAGTACGCATGTCCTGAGTACAAGATTTGAGATGAGCAGCTAAAATGATACACATTGTTTGAATTCTGTAGACGTCCTAAACATTGCGCATTCTGTTTACTACAGTCTCCCCAAACTATACACCCATAATCCCATAACCAGATATAGGTAAAATGGTTAGCTTGTAAATCCTTAACAGAACATTTCAACTTAACAAGGATGAAACCCTTTTTAACATTTTCAGTTTGGGATAAACCTTGAAGGATATATAAAAAATGTAATCATTGTTCTGTCGCACTTTGAAATAAACTTGAAATGGCTGGTCGGAGGACAAGTAAACCTAATAATAAGTATCATCATCGAGAACAACAACAACAACAACAATAATAATAATAATAATAATAATAATAATAATAATAACAATAATTCAATTCTCAAGCGGGGGCGTAGGAAACAGTGCTCACACAACTGCGGCCTTCCAGCTTACAGTGCTCTTAATTTTGACCGAATAACCCTGAGGACTGGGATGTTGACTTTGCCTTTCCAAATTTTAACCTAGCTTTGTTTGAATCAGAACGAAGCTGATGTAGAAACTGAATCGTAACCCTACCGAGAAAGAGAATTTTAGTCAGTGTTTGAAAATTTTAACGCAGAGCACAATTGAAGACGAGAATGAAGTGGCAGAAAGAGAGGTTTTCCCAAATTAACGAGCGAATCCTTCGACAATGACATCAAACTTATCTTGAAAAGCTTGTTTTCTTTACAAGGACAAACCGAGGATATATGGAAACGACTTCTAGACAAACACAGTGTCCCGTTTCCAAAATACTCCAGCGCTACATTAAAGAGCTAAAACTTACAGTGCTCTTAGTTTTCAACATGGCGACTGTCAAATAGTGCGTCCTGCACTTGTTTCCGGTCCCCCAAACAGGAAGAAGCCATAGTCGTTTTTTTCCATCGATTTATGGCCCAAGCGCGAAGCGCGCGGGCCATAAATCGATGGGAAAAAACTCGGTCCGTAATTTTACAGTACGGACCGAAAACTCGGCTAATAAGAGGTATTCATGCCTATAATACAAGGTCCGCGAACAAAGTATACATTAAGTATGAAAGAACTAATTATAGACGTTCCTCAGTTGATTATAGAGGTGCTATGATATGGAACAGCTTGCCAAATAGTTTGAAGGAAATTAAAGGGACACAGTCAGCTGATGCACATGCGCATAAGTTACCGTTTCTTAGCTGGTTTGCATGTCACAAGACACGCGTGAACAGAAAGTGAGAAGCGTATCTGGAATACTCTAAACAAAGCTTGTCGAGTTAAATTAGTCAAAAGCGGAAATCGTGATTATCTGTGTATACTGAAATCTTTCAGTTGGCTTTGTACACAATCGTACCCAGAAATGAGATTTTGTTTTCAGAAATTTCTGCTGACAATTTAACAGTAGCGTGATGATTATTTACTTTACTTTTTTAATAAAGTGTGTTATAAATTGTTCTCTTCCGGTATCCCAGAGAGAGAAGATGTCGTCTGATCTAAAATCCTATTCAATCAAATTGGCTTTTTTGCTCTTTTGTTTAACAGTTAACTGTTTCTAGCAGCTTTCACCATGAAGATATTTGCGAAAGCAACAGCGACCTTAGTTTCCATCGCTTTCCCATGTGTCTGAAGATAATTTTGTCCATGAAATTGGAATGAATTTTTTTCTAAAATGAGTCTGAGCGCTCGTTCAAGTGACTGTGCTGGAATCGGAGGTCTATCTTAATTTGTAGTAGGAATCATTGATATTGTTGTGCTGGTGGCCGCGTCACGAGCGGTTTTAATATAAATGATATTCTTCATCATCGTCATCATAAAACATCCTCAATGATAATAACAACAAACTGTCATTATTGTTATTGTTACTATCACTACTATTATTATTATTATTATTATTATTATTATTATTATTATTATTATTATTATTATTATTATTATTATTATTATTATTATCTCGCAACATAAAACTTTGGAATGCTGTTCATCTTATGAGTATAGTATAGGGCGCATAACGTAGCCTACACCACTTGAGAAGCTATACTTAGAAGTAAAAAAAGGTCGGTAAGAAACCTAATACAATCCTAATATACACAATGATATGAATCGAATATTATTAAATTCTTATACTCTGTAAAACCCACGCAAAGACATGATGATATAATTATCTCTACTAGAAGCCTATTTAGAAAATTATTCAGTTTTTATGCTCTCATTATCTCTTATATACCTAAACGAGGCAATCATAATGTGGTTATCTCTAATAAAAGCCTATTTAGAATAATATCAAACTCTAATACTCTATAAAATCTAAGTAAAAACAGCAGTAAACTTGTGTTTCTGGATTTCTAGAGAAAAAAAACCTAAAATCTGGTGTCCTTAGTGCCCTAACTAAGTATTTATCTTAAATGTTCTGGCAATGTTCAAAGAGTATAATACCATCAACTGACGTGATACAATTCACTTTGACTCTGAAGATTGTCGAAACGTCAGTCACAGTCAACAACAACAGTCCTATTCAGGACTACGTTCACCCGGACGATCAAACACAACCTACTTTTGAAATGACTCCTGGGTTAAAACCTTTCACAAAGTTCAAAGTGTTTGAGATGACCGACTTCTGCATCCGTTCAAGTACGCTCCGTGCTCTCGCTCGTAGTAGCTTCCTCACCGACTCCTGTAGGTGTTTAGAGTAACCACCCAGTACGTCAATTATTACGTTGTACTGTTCAACCCTGTAACCATTGTATCTCTGTTTTAGCTCCCACATCATGGGCCCATACTTGAGTAGTGCTAATTGATTTCAGGTCAAGGTTGACCTCAGCGCTATCAATCTCTTTTGAACTTGAATGAACTTCAGTATCGTCAGCATATAAAGCAACATAACAATATTGACAGACACTGGTTATTTCACTTATGTGAACGTTGAAAAGGGTCAGTCCAAGTACTCACCCTTGAAGGACACCATAAGTTATTTCCCTCTTAGAAGAGCCGCAACCACAACACGAAACAAACTGAGCTCTATCAGACAGATAGCTCCTCATCCACTCTAGATGTGTTCCGCGTACACCGTATGCTTGCAGATTATCCAGAAGGGTAGCGTGATCGATCACCTTTCCCTTTTGTCAGTAGCCAATTTCCACGAATGGACTGTTCTGAAGCAATTGTAGTAGAAGAGTTTTTGACGAAGGCAAACTGGTGCTGTTCAATAAGATCTGCTTCTTTGACATAAGCTTGTAGCTCCAAATTCATGAAAGACTCCTGGATATGTGCGATGCAGAGCAAGACTGAGACTGGTCTATAGTTTTCACACTCTCATCTCTTGCCACCCTTAAACACGGGAGTTACTTTAGCGGTTTTCCAAGAGGTGGGATATATTCCTTGTTTGAAAGACTCATTGAACAAATGAGTGACGACTTGGCTAATGTGGAGTGCCGCGATCTTTAATGCTTTTGCAGGAATCCCGTCAGAACCAGTATCTTTAGACGCGTCGATTGTGTATAAAGCTTTATAAACGTCCTGCTCTCGTAAATGTGGCACATTGAACACGTGAGTGCTGATGGTTTCTTTCGTTTGACTTTTACGGTCTATCGTACGCCCGTCTAAAATAGACAACACAATGGTTGTGAAATATTGGTTTAATGATTCCGTAATAGCTTCTTGGTCGTGCGGTTCGTTTCCATCTACTACCAGGTTCTGGATATCACGAACTTCATCTTTACCAAGCGAAACTTTGCGAAGTATGTTCCAAAAAGCCTTAGGAATAGTAGCGTTTTTTAGATTACTTGTAATTCCGTCTTGCTTTCCTGTTCATATTAGTAACGTGGCTATCTTTAAAACGGGAAACGGAAAATCGGGGAAAGGGGAATCTTTAAAGGCGGGAATCTTTAAAACGGGGAATCTTTAAAATGGGGAATCTTTGAAAGCGAGAATCTCTAAAACGGGGAATCTTTAAAACGGGGAATCTTTAAAATGGGGAATCTCTAAAACGGGGACACTTTAAAAGAGGGAAATGGGGAATCTCTAAAGCGGGGAATCTTTAAAATGGGGAATCTTTAAAACGGGGAATCTTTAAAATGGGGAATCTTTAAAACGGCGGATCTTTAAAATGGGAAATCTTTAAAACGGGGAATCTTAAAGCGAAATTTTGCCCGTGACCGTGCCCGTGGTGGTATATACCACGCAATAAAACGCATTTTCTATGGGTTTATCGGCTCAACAACCCACGCGGAATGTTAGGAAACACTAAAAAAAAACTTGTATATCGCGAGCCTACGGCGAGTGACTTACAAGTTTTTCTTGTTCTCCTAACATCCCAACTAGTAATTTATGTAATTTGAGGGCGCTTGAAGTGCACTTCATACGTATTTTTAGTGTGAATTCCTTTCTGAGGGAGTCTGAATTACGTTTTACGCGTTCAAATCTCTTTGTAAAATTTATCAAAGAGGTAAAAATTAATGTAAGCTGAGTGTAATTAAAAACATTCATAGCGTATTGTTCATCTGTATTTCTTCTAAAAATAACAAAAGATCGATGCTCAGATTTAGACTGAAGGTAATGAAGCTGGCTTAAAATTCTAATGCGCTTCAAGCCAAACATCCGTTCATTGATGTCAATTGCAGTGCGAAAAATTCTCCGAAATATATAACAATTACATGTATTCACTGGTGGAAAGTGTTCATAGTAACGCGCCGCGAAGCGACGAGGTCCAGGCACAAGGGGTCCACACAATCTGTGTGTGTAACCGATGTCATTTTCTAGTAAAGTTTCCCTTCCTGGGACAAATAAATGATATCGCTATTTTTTTTATATCCATTGCCACGCGAGTAACATGATATCTGACAAGTAAACAGAGTGATTTTACTTGAACCGTGAAACAGCCGATACTAACAAATGGTGCAAAATAGCGAGAGGTAAACATGATAGTGCGTAGTATTCTACTACGTATTTCACGATCCAAGTAAAATCACTCTAATGATCGTGAATCTTGAGTTGTGTTTCGACTGTCTTGCCTCTCGTCAATAGCGTAACCTTACAATTTTAGTCAAGAAACGAAATAACCTTCTTTTTAACCAAACCGTCCGAAAGCTCCTCTTGGATTTTCCTCTGCTAAACGCCGTTAAAGAAGACTTTTTGAAGCGGACTGTATCTATTTTGAGCTCTGTCAATTCACAACCAAGATTGCAAAGTTCGCGTGTAAATATTTAAACACTGATATGATTATGAAATATCTCAAGACCGTTGGCCCTCTTGATTGTCATGGTGCTGGCAATAGGAGTCACATTCCACATAATCGAAGCACTGGCAATGATCATGAACAGCGATTGGTAGCATGACTTGAATGGTGAATTCAAAAACATGGAAATATAACTTCTATAAATTTTTAAAATCACTGACTATAAAAAATAAACTGTATAGAAAAAGCTTAAAGACCCCAACACCAGACAATATAAAAGAGTATAAAAGATATCGAAATAAACTGCCCATCGCATACAAATATCAAAAAAGAGGCACTGAAAAGAAAAGTTTAGTGAAGTTCACAAAGATATAAAACGAACATGGCAATTAATTAACAAAGTAATAAACAAAGGGCATTCAAGGAAATGTTTGCCATAAAGTGTTCTACCGGTGAAGAATTATCTGATCCCCTTATTATAACCGAAACTTTTAATGAATATTTCGTTCGCGTAGGTCCTAATCGAGTAAAAAACATACCAGGATCTTCTAAATCGTTCAAAACGTACTTAGGTAGAGATTAAGGTGAGAATTTTTTTATCATGCCTGTGGCAGAAGACGAAATAGGAAAAGAACTACTAACAAAAGCTGTGGCTTTGATGAACTTCAACCTAACATTATACGTAGAGTAGCACACTTACTAAAGCACCCATTGAAAATCATAAATAACAAATCTCCTTTAACAGGCATAATCCCAGAACAACTTAAGGTTTCCTTAATTAGTTCAATACACAAAAATGAGGATGAAACACTATTTTCCAACTACAGACCAATAGCTGTTCTCCCTCGTTTTTCCAAGTTGTTCTTTTCAAAGTTTCGTGGCTATCGCATTAAAACCAAGGTTATAGCGAAACGTTCGTCATAACTCACTGCGCCTGTATTAATAAACGGAGCCACCTTAAATCCCAGCAATTTATTACGCAAACGTACGCTGCATCTTATCGTAACTAATATTTTAACGCTAGGATTTTAAAGCTACAAATGTCAGGTAACATATGATAAGAGGCTTACATGACGGGTATCGTTTTCAGCCGCATTCATGCTAGCGAAGGAGGTTGGGACCGGGCCTTAAAAAAATCATTGCATTGTGAAAAGCGCAGTAAAAACCGATCTTTAAGAGGGGTTGTGAGGTGTTTAAAGAACACTTTGTTTCTGATCCGTTTAGCATCGTTTTTAAGCGAAAAGAATACGATAACCACAATGTTTTATCCGAGCTTACATAATATTCCTGGTAAAACACTCTTAGGGCCTGTTTACATGGAGGTGGAGGAGGAAAGCCGCTTACGTAGGGTTACCCGCCTGTGAGTATAATCTCTCATTTTAAATTTCATCAGGTTAACATGACAGGTGGGGTGACCCGCCGAGGCGGGTTGTCCGGTCTGCCACACTGAATAACCCTCTCAGCCGGGGTCAAATTTTGCCATGCAAACGTTTCAAGGTTGGGTAAGCCGCCTAGCAGGGGTCGAGTTCGAGTTACATCAAATTCGGGCCAAATTCCCTTTGACGGACGCTTTCCATCATTAAAAGTTAAAATAGAAAGCCACAGCACTGAAAGGTTGCAGCAAAAGCAGCAAGTGAGAGTAGAAGAGCATTCACCGTTGTTTACATAGTTAGCGACCATTCAATAATCTTAAGTACACCCGGCTGGAGGAGTTGTAAGATTGCATGTAAATGTGGGTTATTTTTTACCCGATCTGAGCAGGTTACCTCACATACCTGGGGTCCCTATCCTCCATGTAAACAGGCCCTTAACGGAAATCTCCATGCAAATGAGTCTATGAGGAAATGCAGATATGAATGATGACTGCACACCACATGAGTACTGTACCTTACCTAACAGCCACAAATTACGTAAAAAGGAAAAAATGTTGATTAGAAGTAATTACTTCGCAATTTTCGCCTAACTTTTCTTTAAACTTTGTGAAATGCCCTACATATTAAGAAATCTGCCAGCAAAGAAAGAGTTGCTTAAAACTGTCATAATGATATTTCGAGCTAAACGAGGTTACAAATCCCGGGCGATCTACCGGGACGTTATGTCACATGATTCACAGTATAGAGCGGTTTTCACTTGACTGTCGAAAGGGATTGGTTTTGGTTTTACTACTCCCTTTGGTTGGCTAGTGTATTTACTTTGGTTTTGGTTTTACGACAGTCAAGTGAAAACCGCTCTACAGTATGAATCATGTGACGAAATATCCAACTCCATCACTTAAAAAAAGAATCCGTGTTGAAGTCGAAAGCTTGTCTATGCTAAGAAGTTTTCTATCCTGGGATTTGAGACTTCGTTTACTATAAAAAATTTGCTATTTGACATAACGGTAAATATATATCGTAGAATTAAGGTTTGCACATATATATAATTTACAGGGTCCCTACAACATAAACGTTTTAATTCTTTTTTGCTGAAGCAAGGCTAGTTATAATGCAAGTCTTACCCTGTTGTCAACTTCTGTTAAAGCAGATAAATGCAACACGTACTTCTCTATGCCACCAACTATTAGATTTCGTTATTTCTATAAAGCTATTGAATTATGAGTGAGTACGTTACAGCTTTACCATCTTAGTCTATGACTTGCAATATTAATACTGTCGAATCCTACGGACACCTCACGGAGGTGGACATAAAGCAGGGTCCCAGCGGCAAACAAACACCTCCCTCCTTTAAGGGAGGATAGATGTACCTCTCTTAAGAGGCCGACACTACTCTGGTTTGACGGTATTGGCGAACTAGGCCTTTCACTTTGATTTCAAAGCAATTACTTCTCAGGCTGCGGTTCGTCAATAGACAAGGTTCTCTGAGATGCTATCATCTCTTCATGCTTTGCTTCATCGTTGCGTCCAAGCCTTTCTAAGACATGGGCAATTGCTCTATGTGTGCGTACGGTCTCCTGATGATTCCCAAGAACCTTGTCTTGGATGGCTAATGCACTTCTTAATGCATTCAGCGCCTCGTGTAGATCTCCTTGGATTGCTAACACCTGTTAAAGCAAGAGAAAAGAAAAAAATTGTTTGATTTGTTTTGTTCAACATCGCGGGCGATTTATAAAATGTCGTGAGAATTACATGAGTTCACACTAGACTTTTCAAGTACACTTCAGGTGCACTTGGGAGCGTAGTGTGAACCCACCTATTTAATATTTCGGATTAAGTAAGGGCCTTTTAAAAATGTTTAGCAGGAACTGTTTACAAGTCAGATAAACGTAGAAACCGAGACTAAAAAGAGCTCTTGGTGACTTGAAAACGCCTAAACTCCAAGAAATATGAGTGTCATACAGTAAACACCCGCAACTAAGAGCCTGCAATTTCACAAGTAAACCTAAACAGGTTTTACATAAATTGTAATTAGAAAAAGTTTAGGCTATTTAGGTTCCTAAATAGGTTCATATTTTCTGAAGAAAAAAAATTCATTGTAGCTACAAAGAGTATTTAGTGGTCTTCTGGTCATTCCTTTTAAATAAAACCTGTATACCGTTATTATAATTGCAGTTGGAGTAATAAGGCACCTATGTCTGCCAAAAAGGATCCTGAAAGTTCACTTATTTGCTAAAGTGTGCAGAATTTTTTTTTATAGATTTTAAAAAATAAGAACCTGTTTCAAATTTTAGGCTAAACAGGTTCTTGTATTGAGGGGGGCTACCTGGCAAATTTTGGCTACGGGTTTTTACTGTACAAGAAAGTCGACGGTATAAAAATGTTTATGCAACAATTATAGCTGCCCTGAGCAAGTACTCACATTACTTACATAATACATAACTTACATATTACTAAATGACTACAATGCTGCTAAATTACTTACAAAATATAATACAGATCTACTATACATACAGTGATACACACATACTACCTTCTATTAGCCTTCTTTTTTGGTCCCTATACTGTCAATTACGGACCGAGCTTTTTTCCACCGATTTATAGCAAAAAAAAGAGAATCCGCACCGAAAAAACGAGGCTAATAAGAAGTTAATTATATGACTTCCTATTTGGAGGATCTGAAACAAGTTCAGGACAACCGAAGCTATTTGACAGTCATTTGAAGGTGGCATTTAATAAATAAAAGTTTTAATTAGGTCACGGAAACAATAGAACATTAAATAATCAAAATGCAGATGCATCATGTTGAAAAAGTTTATTTGGTCAAAACTGAGAGCAAGTAAGTATTCGCTGGCCACTGTGACGCTGGAGTGTTTCGAAAACTGGACATTTGAGTCTGGCTCAAAGTCGCCTCCATCTTTCTTTCGTTGGTCTTTGCAAAAAAAATACTAAAAATGGCAAAGACGCTTCTCTTTAACGGCTCGTAACACTAACCTTTCCCAGGTCATGGAAGGAACGTGCTGTTTCTTGATGATCTCCAAGGGCCTGTTTTCTTATGCGAAGTGCTTCACGGATTAGCGAGACGGCTCTGCTGTAGTCTCCCAGTGCTTGGTATGAGGCTCCCATGTCTTCCATTAAGGTGGCACTGAAAGGATGGTCTCCAAGCAACTCTAAGTACACTGGAAGTGACTTTTCCTCCCTCACTTTATTGGCATCACTGTGAGCTTCATTGAATGCATAGGCAGCTGGAGTAGAGGGAAAACAAAAAATAGCTGTACACTATATTTATAAAATAGTAATGGTCCACATAAGAAGGAAAGAACCAAACGCAATGAACACATAGGAATGCAAAAAGGTAACAACTTTGCTATTGTCTCTACTATACTTTTGATCGGTTTAAACATCAAATTTCACGAAATCTTCGCAATCCCTTGTTTTCCAACCAACTTCCTTATAACAAAATCTCGTCTAAGTCTAAGTAACACAGAGATCCTATGTGAGGAACATGTAAAATTGTCAACTTTTCTTGGCTATTTTTTGCAACTCTTCTGATTGGTCGAAATCTTTTAACACAAAAAAACACCTTTCAAAAATCGATTTTAAATACATCTTATTTCCTAAACTGCGTTTTTGGAAGATTATGCATTGTCTGAGTGAAAATAAAAACATTCCTATGAGAGGAAAGCATATTGCACCATAACAAAATAAATTGTTTCCCGTCTAACTCGGATCATTACTTAAATGACTTGAAGGCTATTTTAGTCTCAAACTAACTTCTACAGGTGCTATATGTAGCTAGGAATACACCCATGCATAACTAAATAATGCACAACTTTTCACCAAAGCACCACGTTGACAGAGACCCAGTGGATAATAGCACTATGTTACAAAATGACCTAAGATCGTGTGGCCTGCATGACAGACAGACAGACAGCCTCTATTTTAACTAGCAATCCAACCCAATGCTTGATCACAAATGCCAAAGTTCTTACGTAATTTCTCCAACAAGCCCGGATGTGAGACACCATCAAACGCTTTTCGAGATTCTAGATCTACAAAGGCAACAGCCACTGTGAGACCCGACTCAACAGCTTTTCTCCATGTTTCCGTAAGATGAACAAGCAGGAGTTCAGTCGAGTACCCCTGCCAATAAGCCCATTGTCTGCCTGAAGCTAACCCATGTTCCTTAAAGACATGATGTACCATGTCACCATGTCACCTCTGATTCTAGGATTTTACTCTGAATACTCAGTAACGATATTGGCCTGTAATTTCCTACCTCTGTCGCATCATCTTTCTTCAAGCGCTTTAGGCGAAACGCGGTATTTTGCGCGAAGCACAAGACGAGGGCACAAGAAAAATATAAAGCCCTTGTAACCGGTCCATTGTTCTGGCTCTTCCTCCCACCTACGCCCACAAATACTGACTGACGGCGGTGATGTCAAAAGGACCAATGAAAACACGATCCATTACTCCAAAATTGTCACCTTTCTTCACAGGGGGCCCACACAATCTGTTTGTGTAGCCGATTGTTATTTTATAGTAAATGTACTGGATTTACCGTTTGCTTCACCTATAGCGATATATCGCTAACTATGTATATAAATCAATGATAAATAAACGTTGAATTACCTTACCTGTGGTGTATAGTCGTCCTTTTGCCTCAAAAGCGGTTTTTTGTGCGATTTTGAATCAATTTGAGTTCGCCGTTGACTGTTCCATGTAATAGATGGAACAGTCAACGGCGAACTCAAATTCATTCAAAATCGCTCAAAAAACCGCTTTTGAGGCAAAAGGACGACCATACACCACAGGCAAGGTAATTCAACGTTTATTTATCATTGATTTATATACATAGTTAGCGATATATCGCCATAGGTGAAGCAAACGGTAAATCCAGTACATTTACTATAAAATAACAATCGGCTACACAAACAGATTGTGTGGGCCCCCTTGTGCTTTCTTGCTACCAGAAACACCTACAGCAGCATTAACCACAGGAAATAACAACTACGAGGGCATGAATCAAAACTCAATAATGTAAGACTCAGTGCTGCGAAAATAAGATTTGCTCAGTCAAAGTTTAGTTCATGTCCAAACCCAGGGGCGAAAAAGAAGAGGGAAAACCTGTTGTTCAAATAAACCCCAAGGTAATGTTTTACATTATCACGAGTCGTGTTTGGCCTGTCAACACTTAATTTCAAACAGTTAGTAAAGCAGGCTTTTTTCAAACCCAGTTGTAAGCAATCCAAGAACATCTTTCCTCTTAAACAATAAATTTAAACATTTCTTTTGTTTTCCCTTTATTTCTGGAACATTTGGAAATAAACGAAGAGCTTTCCCTAACAACATCGTCAAAAACAAATGACTGTCTGACTACTATTTTCTTCCAGAATCTCGCAAGAACAACGCGTAATCAATTAACCAACTGGAGCGCGACGTTCAAGTAGTAAACGTGGGAAGAGCCAGACAGAAACTCATAAGGGGTTTAGAGTTTCTGGCCAGAACAATAGCCTGCGTAGCAGGCGCTTGGAAGTAGTGGGCGCAAAAAAAAAACGGACGCGCGAGAAGGAGATACCCCTCGCCTGTCTCCCTCCCTCGCGCCCTTTCTCTCCTGCACCCACTACTTCTAAGCGCCTGCTACGCAGGCTACCAGAACAATGGACTGGTAACAGGCGCTTTAATTTTTTCAAATGCCAATTTGACGCTGTTTAACGTCGACGCGGTTCAAAAGAGTCTTTTGTCGATATTTCGGTATTTTACTAAAGCTGGGAAAATAGACATTCCTTTATTATCTTGCACGCATGAGTGCAGTAATAGGCAATATACTAGTTTAATGGAACTGAGTTTTCACCTTGGAGTGAAAGTCTGGAGCAAAAGTCAACGTAAGGGCCTGTTTACATGGAGTGGGGGACCCCGGTCTAGTGGGGTTGGTTTCTTTTGTTTTCACACTCTGGGGAACACAAAACAAAAGAAACCTACCCCACTAGACCGGGGTCCCCCACTCCATGTATACAGGCCCTAAGTCTCCAATGACGTACAGAATTATACCCAAGGGACAAGATATTACGGCCTGTCAACAGACAAAGTCCGGCTAGTATGGCGTCTTGACTGGCCAAAAGCTCCACTCGCCGGTCATGTTGACCGGTCACACAGACAAATCCTCACCCGTAAATCTTAGATTTTGTCTCTTTGTAAAAATACCATCACGTTCATTAATAGAAAAATTGAACAAGGATTAGTTCACTTTTCCCCACTGTTTTGACTAGTCAGAAAACGAGACTTGACTGAGCAAAAACTTCTTTGGTCAGTCATCGTGTCCAGCCACTGTCTGAAAATTATCTTGAACCTTGATACCGCATCACATTTTGTCTATACTTATCACATTCTTTCCTCACCACAGTTCACCAAATTACTAATTTACCAAAGACCTAATCCTATCATACCGTCGAGGTTAGCCATAGAGTCAGTCAGTCAGTGGATAACACTCTCTCCTCGATCTGCATGATTCCTCAGATCAAACTCAGCCTCATTCAATAATTATTTGCTAATTATCTTAAAGTAATGTGAACTAAACACAGATTAACATATTACATAGTACCTCCAAGATCTTTGTAAGCAACAGCCACAAAAATCCTATCCTTAAGTTTCTCTCTGATTTCAATTGACTTTCCAATGAGACATATAGCTTGCTCCAAATCCTTTTTCTGACCAAAACAGCGACCTAGTTTGCTCAAGCAAAATGCCCGGACAATCGATGAATCATCCCCAAGCTCTCTTTGTATCTTGTCAGCCTCCTCAAACTTGGCCACAGCGGGGGGGCAAGGAAGATGACAAGCACAATGTGAAAGGATGCAGTATGCTTCAGCAGTCAAGCAGTCACTGTAGCGTTTCATGTCTCCATTTGCTTTACACTGAGCTGTGAACTGACCATAAACTGAGAGGAACTTTTCTTTTTGGAATACTTTGGCTAAGAATGGAAAAACCTCAATAGCTGTGTGAATGCACTTTTCCTTCAGATCTGCGTCACTCAAGGAGTCATTCAAAGCCTGCCTGATATTGCGTCGATTTATCAAAAACTTTTGTGCGGCTTTAAAGCACTTCTTAGTGAGAAACGTAGCATACAGTTCTTTCAGCATGGTTAAATAGTGAATGTTGAACAACTTCTTGGCTGATTGATACATTAGAAGCAAGTCAGTTTCCTGATCCACTCTGTCAAGACAAAAAGACTGAATAATACTGTGTACACAATACTGCCTTGACAAGTGGTCAAACTGAAGCATTGAGTTATCAACAAGATTCTTAAGCAACATTTCAAGTTTATACTCAGTCAGGTCTCTAAGCAGAAACTTGGCATCAGGGACAGTGAATGTTGTGGGAAAGACTGATAAAGATATCAGAGCAACTTGTTGATCACCATCAAGGCGGCTAAAACAGATGCCAAGACAGTTGAACAACTGATGATTATGTGACAGTGTGCTTAGGCTGAATGACTTGAGCGTTGACACTGGGCTCATCTTAAATTCATTAATCAGGGCTTTAGCATCAACTCCCTTTACCAGGAGAGATGCTGTGGTGCGAAGAACCAAAGGTACTCCACCACAGTGAGCAACCAACTGCATTGCATCATCCTCTGCCACACTTGGATCCAATAATAACAGCAACTGTTGAGCATCGTCTGGGCAAAGAGAGTCCAAACAAAGTTCAAACATGTCTACTGAAAAAAATGTGACTGACTGTCGTGATGTGATCAAGATTTTGACATTAGAAGATGTTTCTGCGACAACTTCAATGAAGCGGCAAAATTCATCTTTCACCTTAGGAACCAGCATATCCTCTGCATTATCCAGGATTATCACAGAGTAAGTGTTCAATGAACGAAGAAAATGTTTTGCCTGATGGATGGGCTCTTTGCTGGCCACAATTTGACAAGCTCCAAGGAGAGAATTAACCATGCCATTTAATGATGACAAGTCCCTGAGTGAGATGTAGTACACGTGTGACCTTTTTTGTGAGATAAGCTGATGTCCTACTTCTATGGCCACTGCTGACTTTCCAAAACCAGGCGGACCAGTGATAGAAACTATCCTGCAGGGGTTGCTTGGATCCAGTTTATCCAGCACTGTAGCACAGTTCTCTTTTCGTCCAACAAAATTGGGAACTTTACAGGGAATCCCACCCAAATAGTTAAAAGCCTTGGTTACAGTTCCTCCTAATAAATCACAAAAAAAAATGTAATAAATAATAACTATAAGAATTATTCACTGAAGTGGAGGTGGCTAGAGGTGGATATTTACTACCACCACTAGCCAAGAAGAATTATTGCTTTATTATACACTAAAACATTGAGATAATTGAGCACATTAATGCTGCCAAAGATCACAATTTTGGCGAGCAAATGATCAAATAGCTGTCATGTTTTCTTGCAAATAAATAAAAATTTTGAAGGCATTTGTTTAGCTCCTGCGGGAACATTTCTTCAACAGGAGTTGTGAATTTTTTTCTGTATTTGAAACAATTATGTAAAAAACCCATTTAATTTAGTTAAGCTTATTTATGAACATGCCCGCTAAATAAAGTTCAAACACAAGACTTAATTAGCATTTTTAAACAAAACATTTTTTCACCGGTTTTCAATTTGTTGAGTTCATCTTAACTCATGAAAGACATTGGCCTGCTCCCATGGGTATTGGTCTTCATAGCTCTGTTGGTAGAGTACTGCAGTGCTAACGTAGAGGCCATGGCTTCAAATCCCATTGAAGCCCCAAAATTTTTTGGCCATTTATTATTTGCAATTGCTCAAATTGCAATTAACACTGTGACAATCATATCTTCATTTAAATATGTATTCTAAGTTAAATCTGCTACGAAGTTTTCAGTGTCTGAGTAATAATCGTTTAGGAACACTGGTTTAGATACAAGTATTCTGCCCATGTGCTTCCCAGTCTGAGGAGTTAAAGGGAACTAGTGGTCTATTATAAATGCTGTGTTCTGATTGGTTGAGCAACTACTTGGCTATATGTTATAGCCCACCAGTAGCAAAAAGCGCGGGCTTTTTGGCGGCAAAAAAGGATTAAAGTCTGGTTTTAACTAGCTAAAATTTTTTATTCTCGTTATTTTTCACCAAAACTAACTAAACTAGACTAAAACAATTATTCCTCTCGCCCTCATGGCCTCCGAGTCAATAGGTTCATAAGGTGAAAAGGTCCGTAACGGTGAAAAGGAATCCTCTGAGTACCCTGAATTGCTGGTACACATTTTGTGTTATGACTTGTGGTTATTTTTATTCGAGATGTCTCGACTGACGCTGATACAGTAAAATTTATGGATCTTTTGGAATCACTCAGTCTTGAGCAGCACGTGAGAGGGCCGACCCACACCCATGACCACACCCTTGATCTTGTCATCACACGAAAGATGGAGAATATCATAGCTCGTCCACCACGGGTCTGTCGTTATTTCTCTGATCACGCGACTGTTCACTGTGACATGAACTTCAACAAGCCTGCGTTTCAAGTAAAAAAGATATCATACAGAAAGGTGAAGGCGGTGGATATTGACTGTCTTAAGGGAGATTTAGCACTGCTAGACCTACATAATGGTGGCCAAGGCACTCCCTTGTCATCTTCTGAGCTGGATATGCCTGTACGTGACTACAATGCAAGTTTGAGCAGTATCATGGATCACCACGAGCCATTAAAAACAAAAAATGTGAGGGCTAGGCCCCAGGTCCCCTGGTATAACGCGGACATTACAGCGGCGATGAGACGGCGTAGGAAAGCACAGTGGAGATGGAGAAAGACAAGGTTACCTGAGAACCTGGAGACGTTCAAGAGATTGAAAAATCATGTCACCTACATCAGCACCAAAACACGTAGGAATTTCTACGTGGATTTCATGCGTGAAAATGGTGATGATCAGGGTAGGCTGTTCAGGGCCACCGGAGCACTTCTTCTTCCTAAGGCTGATTTATCCTTCCTGGAATATGTCGACGGTGCAACACTGGCCAATGATATTGGTAGATTTTTCTATCATAAGTTCATTAATATCTGTACTGATCTTGATGCTGCCGCCATGGAAGCTCAGGGTAGGGTTCATCATGATTCGGTGTTTGATGGTGATCAGAAACTTCACAATTTCACACCTCTTTCTACTGAGGAAATGAAAAAGCTCATTCAGAAATAGTCAAAGAAAAGCTGCACACTTGATCCTATGCCAACATCACTGGTCGTCAGTGCGGTTGACGAACTTCTGCCCTCTATGTCTCTTATCTTGAACCCTTCCCTCTCTCTCGGTTATTTTCCCGAGGTGTGGAAGGCTGCACTCGTAGATCCTAGACTGAAAAAGTCTGGTCAAGCTGCTTCTCTGATGAATTTGAGACCAGTTAGCAACCTTCAGTTTATCTCTAAACTGACGGAGAGAGCCGTGTGTGATCAGACGGCAGAACACATATCGCGCTCGGGTCTGTATCCTTTACTTCAATCAGCATATCGTGCAGGGCATAGCACAGAGACAGCTTTGCTCAAGGTGTAAAATGATATCTTACTGGCTATGGATCATCAGCATGTCAACCTCCTCGTACTTCTCGATTTGAGTGCGGCATTCGATACTGTCAATCACCGAGTGTTGTTACGTCGTCTTGAAGTCACTTATGGCATTACAGGAACTACTCTTCAATGGTTTCGATCATATTTGACTGGCAGGACCCAACGAGTGTACATAAACCAGACATACTCTGATGACTTTTCAAAGCCTTATGGGGTACCTCAGGGTTCTTGTCTTGGTCCTTTATTATTCACGATGTATGCAAGTAAACTCTTTGAGGCTGTTAAGAACCATCTCCTAAATATTCATGTTTACGCTGATTACACCCAGATATATTTATCTTTCAAGCCGGACTCTACTGCGGGGAAACAAAATGCTATCACTGCTCTTCAAGATTGCATTACAGATATTAGAAGTTGGATGATCGCAGATAGGTTAAAACTGAACGATGAAAAGATGGAATTTATGATTATTGGCACACACGCTCAATTAGATAAAGTTAATGTATCTGAAATTGTGGTTGGCCAAGCAAAAGTGCCAGCTGTAACGATTGTTAGGAACCTCAGGACGTGGCTTGACACGAACCTCACCATGTCTGCACACATAAATGAAACGTGCCAAGCTGCTATTTATCATCTGTATAACATTAAACGCATTAGCAGGTATTTGAGTTATGATGACAGGAAGTCTATAGTTCAAGCAGTTATAATGTCACGTATAGATTATTGTAATAGCCTCTTGGTTGGTGTTCCATCCAACCAGCTAAGTAAATTACAGCATTTACAAAATGCAGCGGCTCGCCTTGTTAGTAATGTCGCAAAGTATGATCACATTACTCCTAAACTTGTTAATTTACACTGGCTTCCAGTAACGTATAGGGTAAATTTTAAGATGGCAATGCTTGCTCATAAGTGTATCTATGGCAACGCACCCGAATACCTTAAGGATCTAATAAAAGTTAAGAGTACCACCAGATATAATCTTAGATTGGACGGGGAGATGTTACTCAAGGATTATAGTGCACGATCAAAGAAGACACTTGGAGACAGGACTTTCAAAGTAGCCGCCCCTAGAATCTGGAACATTTTACCAAAGGACATTAGGAAACAGGACAACTATTATACTTTTAAGAAACAGCTAAAGACTTATTATTTGGGAAACTAAATCTTTATTGCCTTTTAAAACGGAGGTATTGCATGGTATGTTACAATAAAGGTAAGGTACAGTACTTATTTGATAACTTTATTTAAGTATCATACTTAATGTCATCTGAGTTCGTTACTCTTAAATACCTGATTTTTAAAATAAAAAGACCTCTTGAGTTTTCAAAGTTATCACGTCTTCAAAAACGATACTTTAGTGACCCTCCTTGTACTGAACTTTAGATTGTATATCTTGAATAATCAGAAAACCATACGCTCAAATAAAATTCATCGCCGCATATCAAAAAGTGCAAAAATCTGAACATAAACATAAAAATTCTAAAAAAGTTACCAGCCTAGTACAGCATCATGTTTTGAGCTAATGTTATCAATGAAAGAACACACAACAACAGACAGAAACTTTTTCTCGAAAAAAAATATTCAAAAAGCCATAAATGAATCCTTAAGAGCAATACCCATAACACTGACTGGCTTGTGAATCCATTCATGCAAGTAAAATCAACATGGCAAAATTCAACACAAATCTCAAATTGGAGGGCCCAAGCTGATCTCAAAATGTATATATCATATAAAGATATTAACAAATGCATAAATTTCTTTTTTAACAATGTCATTTTCTTGAGTATAGACTACAAAATAAACCTCAAAATTCTTCAAAAACTTTGCCACTTGGTTTCATTTCAAAACAGGCCAAGCACTGGGCTGTGAAGAAAGCATTGAACTCCTCCTTTGTCCACCAACAAGAAACTGAGCATTCTTTCAAACCTTCCCTCCCATCTGTGTCTTTTCATGGTAAATTTTTAACTTTGAAATGTGAAACACTGGTCCTGAAAACCACCACATGGGATATCACACTTTCGTCTCAACTCTACGAATTTTCGTCTAGGCTTCACTTCTTCGCTCAGACCATGTGACCCAATTGCCTGCACAGAATAATGTAGCCTTGGGACTACGCAATTTCAAAAGCACTTTAGAAAAACCTAATTAGTAGGTACATGTATGTGTGAGAGATACCATTGTTCATTAAAAGGTATCAGGAGCCAATCAATCTGCTCAAAGGGATACTTTTTCTGTCCATAATGGTACATAATGGTTGACAGGCAGAGCCTACCCTTGTAAAACGTTGTTGAGTACCCCCCACCCTCCCACCCAGGCCTGGAAACTTTTCACACAATAATGAGTTACATTTAATTACTGAGAATAAAAAAAATAAAAATTTATTGTAACCATGGTGCTAAAAGGTAACCTTCATTTTTAGTGATGTAAATTCAATATACCTTTATGTGATAGGACCTTTGATGGTTCTAGAATTACAAATTTCATGGCACTTTCCCCTTATTTCATCCTAACAAGTGTCCTAGCTATAACAATGTATTACTAAGTAAATTTCACTTTCCCTAAAAAATCAGTTGTTTGCTTTATTATAAAAAAAGGCATTCACAAAATTATTTGGGCTTACAGGCAGATGTTCCCCTCAATAGGACAATAATTGTCATACTGAAGGGATGCACAATGATGTCATTTTAATACAACTATCAGAATCTTTCAGTTTGTTGTTTTCTAGTGCAAATTAGGGCTACTGTTTTCTTAGTATATACTAAAACAGTGGATAGTGTTTTTCGCATGTTCTGATTGGCCACTCACTCAGTGAATATCCCGCACTATTCACTGATTCACCTCCAGTTCCTCAGAGCGAGCGAACGACGCCAAACTTGAGCAAAATGCCTTTCCAGTTTGCTGCTGTAACAAACAAAGAAATTTCACAACTAATCAAGCAAGCTGTTACTGAAATACACAAAGAAGGTGACGAAGTTGATGTTCAGTTTGGAAGTTTTAACAGGTAAAGCTTTGTCTCTTTTACTTGAATTTATCCATAAAACCGGTGACAAGGTTTTTTGTTTATTTTATGGTTCAAATTTTTTTTTTGGTTTCATTTTTTTTTTAACCAGTTTAAAATTTTTCAAACAAGCTTAAAATTTTTAAACTAGGTCATCTGTTTAGATTACAGGATAAAGAACTTTGGTTTTGGGTTAACAGAAGAATGATATGTACAGATGCTGCACATGTTTTAATATAAATGAACCCATCAGATGTGATTTAACCATTACTGTACTTGAAACTTCTTTTCATGATCTCTCTTCTAACATAACTTGTTTAAATACAAGATTAATAAATATGTGTTTCTGAGGTTTTTAAATACGTAGAGTATTGTACAATTACTTTCAATATAACAAATTATAATTTTATATATTATTTTTGCAGTGATACAATGAGTTTTCTATGATTTATTTTTAAAGGAGATTATTCATTTTGAAAAGTGGCCTATACTTTACAAGCTGATGTAAAGGAAACTTCTTTCGAATAATCGAAAGTGAGATTGGTAGCAGTGCAGAGGTTTAATCGTGTAGGACAAATAAGTGATTGGATTTTTCCAAACCTGGTCACTACTCAAGCATAATGGTTTTCAATTTCAGTTATCTTTCCTAAAAGCATGTTGGGGTTGAATGGTGTTATTGTATCAACTTTGTTTATTTTGATAGAAACTACATCCCCAACTTTAAATTGACTACATTTTTTGTCACCTTCCTTTTTACTTTGTTGCACCATTTTCTCAACACCACTTGCTTCAATGGTTTTCAGAAATTCTTGTCTGTTTTCTTTGGTGTTCTTCTAGTGTCTGTGCCAGATCATTCTCTTCTACTTCAAGGCTGTTTGGAGTATTTTGCTCCAAATTGTGATTTGGTTTGTCCATTTGTGTAGAGTTTGCATCAGAAATAACTTCTATGCTTTGTTGTACATGCAGTACTTCCCTATGAGGTTTTATGCCATAAACGGCTTCAGATGGAGTTGTCTTAATGGCAGAGTGGTAGGTTATGTTTCTGGTGTATGAAATTTCATTGAGCTTCTTGCACCAGTTTGACACCTTTGTAGCTGTGCTTACTATTAAAGTATGCATGTCTTCCTAGCATGTCCTGTTGGATCGTTCAATTAACCCCTGTGTTGTAGGTGTTCTTGGGGCCCCATGTTTCATAGTTAATGTTATACCATTGTTTTTGCAAAAGTTATCAATGTTTTTATTACAAAATTTTTTTCCATTAATTGTTGCACACTATTTTTGGGGGAAATCCGTAGGTGTAACAGTGTTGCTGTAACGCATCCAGTACATTTTCTCCAGATTTAGCTGTTAAAGGGTACAGGGCAACATGCTTTGTGTGATGATTGGTAATATTCATTACCCACATATGGGAGACTTCACAGTCACAAGAGCACTTGCGAAAACCCATTAAGTCGATCTCTATCAAAGAGAGAAATGTTGGAGCTTGCACTGGTCGCTGGACACTTTTCACACGGCTCATCAAAGGATTTTTCTCTGCATGATAAGGGCACATTTTAACAAATGTGTTAACAACTTTCTGGCTGATTTCTGCATAGTTTTCTCGCATCCACTTTTCTGTAATTTCCCTTCCTCCATGGGAAATTCGACTGTGTGTGTGGGACAAGACTTGAAACAGTTCTTGTTGTGGAACAACTTCCTTTTTGTTTTCTGTAAAGAGTTTGTTGTTGCTGTATATCCATTTCTTTCGAGTTGTCGAGTTGTTGTTGCTTTTGGGTCGGATCGATTGTCTCTGGAAAGGCCAAGTTGTCTCTGTCTTTTTTGTTTCAAGAAATTTTTGGCCTTGTCATAGAAATCATCTTCAACATAACAGGTTATTCATGAGTCTTTTGTCTTTAGTTGGCTTTTCAATTCCTCTATTTGTCTGTAGAAGTCTGCTTTGTTTACACAGCTGCATTTGCGTAAGTCTGCCATTTTTATTGAAGACCCGACATTAGTCTTCTGTGTGCAGATTCAAATGAATTAAATCTTGACCGAGAGAAACCTGGGACAAATACGTTATACATGTGATTATAAGCAAGAAGAGCAAACTAACAACAATTCCTCACGTAGTGTAGCGGATATAAAAGTGAACAACAAATCTGGAGGTCGTAGGTTCAAGCCTCGGTTAGAACAATTAAAAATTTCTTAAAATTGTACTTGTGATGGTAGATAGATAGGTGTGTAGGAAGATTGGGGTATAGTGGGTGTATGTGAACTGAAAGTGGAGTAGGGGTAGAAGAGGAGAATATAGTGTTAATATTATTTATCTGATTCTTTTTTAGAACCCCCCAAAAAGCCATGCCCCTATTTTTCCAACTGCAAACCCTCCCCCCTCCTCCCAAAAAAAAAAACTTTTTTGAGACAGTTGATAAAAAACCAGTTTAAAAAATTTAAACTGGTTTGGAAATTTTAACCTAGTTTGAAAAATTTACACTGGTTTTAAAATTCAAACTAGTTTAAAAAACTTCAAACCAAAAGAAAATTTTCAACCATAACATTTGTTTACAAATGCAAATTAAGCTTAAGTCCTGCTTTACTTTATTTAGTTGACTTGTTCATAAATAAGCTTAGAACTAAATTTAATAGTCTTTTTTTACAGAATGATTTTAAATATGAAAAGAATTCACAACTCCCTTTGAAGAAATTTCGCAGCCGTTCGGTCATTGTGTGCCAACATTGTAATCGTTGGCAATAGTAAATGAGTTAAAAATCATCATTTTTTGTGCTCAATTATCTCACTGTTTAAGTATATACTAAAACGATTATTCACCTCAGTGTCAGTGGCTAGTGGTGGAAATTTGCATCACCGCGTCATGGCCTCGGTAAATACCTACCACTAGCCACCTCCACTTCGGTGAATAATATTGTTATCTAAACCTCAGCGGGACTAATAAATTTCAGTAAGAGAGCAAAAACCAAAATAAATTCTGCTAGTTGTAGTTAATCATAATCATTGTGAAAATCGCCTATGCTTCTGCTTACTCTGTGCTCCCCATGCTCCCCATTCCCCCTGCCCTCCCGGGAAACGACTGCTATGAAGGATATATATAATGAGATCAATTCTCAGCAACAACCCTGCCAACATGCAAAAGTAATTTCTGCATTCATACCATAATTAAGAGTCCAGTGTTTAAAGTCCAGTCCAAATCTTCTATGACAGCCATCGGAATCCACCCACCCAGCAGATATTTCACCTGACAGCCATGTGAATTGTTAGCTGGGTAAGTCTTCTTCACAAGTGTTAAGTGGGGGAATTCCAAGTTATTATTTTAAATTGAAAGAACTTTGTAAAATGTTTTGAGCAGGACGACATTAAGGTGATGGTTGAGCAAAGCAATATAAACGGATCGCAAGTCATTACAATAAAGCTTACATGGTCAATAAAATGACTGTGTACAATACATTTCATATTCTGAGGTGAAAGAGATAAAGGAGGCTAAAATTATAAAGTGCTAGTTTCCCCACCCATTAATCTTTTTTTATATTTTAAATCAAAATAAGCCATGACTTCTTTTGTTTTCTAGGATCTCAACCTCTTTCGATCTCCAAGTTAAGAATCAAAAGACAGGAACGTACCTTCAACACCGAGAAGACGATTATTCAGATCGTGCCGATTAATATGGAAAAGTAAAGTAGAAAGTGGGTCCTTATTCTGTTCGCTGAGATCGCAGCAGCGGATGAGTTCCAGAAATAACTCGCGCGGACGAGTCAAATTTTCGAGGTGACTGGCTGGGATAGTTCCCTGGCATAAAAACTTCAGATTCTCGAAATCTTCATCCGTTAAGTCGCGACCAATTGAAAGAAGTAAAGACAGAAAAGCTGGATCGCCTGATTCCATGACAAAATGATATAAAACGAAGACCCACTGATCGACCCACTGATATTGGTTTCTCAGGTGTCATGTAGTTTCCAGTCTCTCCGTGCTTGTGTTTGACGTTTCGTCCAAAATGGTGGACGAGTTGTGGCAAACGGGAGTAAACGGTACAATGTTATATTTTATTGGCTTCGTTTAATATTCCTCGAAAATCAGTTAACTGCGTAGGAAGAAGTACGTCGACCCAGGAAAGATTGCAAATGGACATAAGCTAAGCTGATGTAACATGTATATAATCTAAAATATTGTAGAAGTGATGTGGTAAGGTAAGCTTGTAAGCTGACAATAATGTGCATATAATTGACTCTGTAGTTTTTTCTACATGTCTAAAACACTTCATTCATTCCAGAAAGATGATTCTGTGGTTAAAGGTGGAATTATCAAGAACTCATTCTGGTGATGCGAGATATAGATTTGCAATAACATCAAGCTAAATTAACCTCAGAACTGGATTATAATTAAGCTTCTATAATGGATGCAAGTCACTTTTTTAGCATTAAGGGCAGATGAAACCATACATGGCTACCACGGAACATGGAGACATGCTTCAAAGTACACAAGATTCACTGCTTGAAAGCATAACGCAAATAGAGAGCAGTAATCCCATCAATAACTACGAAGAACTCTCATATTTTGAGCAGTCACAGAAATGTGGCACTTATCAAACCAACTCCAACATATCCTTTCAATATGAGAATCAGACGGGAAATTTGACTGATGAACCATTAAGGAATTTTCTGGAACTCCCTTTAACTGATCCCTTACCATCTGAAGCCACATGCTATGGTGGGCTACTTTTAGTCTGGGGCTGTGGAGAATTTGGTCAACATGGCCATGGGCATACTGAGGATGTACCAAGACATTATGCTCTAGAGATTCCCTTGTGGCTAGGTCATGACAGGACAGTGACGGAAGTATCTTGTGGGTCTAGTCATACAATGGTCCTCACCGGTAAGACCACAGTTGAATAATCTGACAGCTACTAACCTCACTTGAACTTTTTTCTTAAAATTATTTTCTCAGCGTCTTGCTTTTCTAATTGCAAAAAATTATTTGAGTATGCAAAATGGTGATATTTTTTATGACCTCAAACACCTGCAGGTCAGTCAGATTTGATTGTTATAGTTTTTTATATATATATATATATAATAAATAAACTTAAAACACCAACTGCACCTTTCTAAAAGTGGCCAGAATTTGCCTACAACTATTGAATACTTGTTTATCCAGAGAATGGGTTTTACCTGCAACATAGCTATACTATTTAAATCCCTGTGTGAGGAGGGTGTAAGGGTTTGTGGTGATGCGGTTTTGCTCGACTTTTGGTGCATTTGTGTGGAAATTTTTATGTTATGTTGCAGTATTGCAATTTTACAAAACTAAGTGGTTTGTGGTATTTAAAAATTTTGGGGTAATTTCAATGTGGTTTGCAGTTTTCTTATGTTATTCTGTGCGGTGTTTATACATACTTCTGTGCAATGTTTATACATTCTTCTGTACGGTTTTGCAGTATTTGTTCTTCCCCTATGTCCCCCTCCTGTATGTTTTCCATGTTTGTCAGTTTATTAAGGTGGCTGAACACAGTTTTGGCCATTTGTGAGTATATGTCCTTTGCAAAATCATGGCAAGAGAATGGTCGCAGATAAGCAAGCTGAAACTTGGCAAGTGAAAAATATACTGATGAAAGAGTTTTATTGGCAGGTAAAATGTGACGTTTTCGTAATCACAAAATGGCCTCCCATATCTTACAAAAGATATTAAGCATCTAATGAGAAAACGGGACAAACGACATGCTTGCAAAGATCCATGATACCAAGGTCTTAAACATGTGGTGCAGAAAAAGCTTCGATCTGCCTACTACCAGTATGTAGAAGATATTATTAATCCATGCAATAATGACAACCCTCTGAGGCCAACAAGCATTTCTTTAGTCTACTCAACCACGCAAAATCTGACAATACAGGAGTCCATCCCCTGAAAAATAACAGAACTTCGATATCTGATCCCAAGGGAAAGGCTTTGCTATTAAATACTTATTTTCAATCAGTATTTACCAGAGAGTCACCACTCAGCCTAAAGGAACATGGTCACCTCGTGCCTGCTGTCTTAAAAGACCTATCCACTGAAATTGCACCTGTGCTTCAGAAAATTTACAGCAAATCTATTCAAACCCACATCATCAGCACTGAGAACTACGGACCAATCTCGGTGACTTGCATTTGCAGCAAGTTATCCATTGCAGCATGTATTGTGCGAGAACAGGTCCTGTGAGTCACAGCTTCTTGAATTCATCACAGACCTTATTGACACCCCTCAAAACGCTAAGCAAACCAACGTCAGCGCAATCGACTTCTCAAAGCCTTCGACAAGTCCCTCACAACTGGCTATTGTTGAAACTTAAGTATTACAGCATCAGAAACAATACCTTAGACTGGATTAAGAACTTATTGAATAACTGGCAGCAAAGTGTGGCTGTAGATGGAGAAAGTTCAGCTCCCACCCCAGTTCTTTTGGGCTTCCCACAGGGATCAGTCATTGGCCCCGCTCTCTTTCTCATTTATGTCGACTATTTACCCAATGGTATAAAATCAAAGGTCAGGCTCTTCGCGGATGATACCATCATGTATCTCACCATTAACAATAGTGACAACTGCCAGCAGCTCCAGATGACCTAACCCTTCTACAGAAATGGGGAGAAGAATGGCAAATGCAGTTTAATACCTCAAAGTGTGAAGTACTCCGTGTCTCCCGTGCATGCACCCAGATTCCCTTCACTCATGTATTGAACAATGCTCCACTAACATAGACTGACCATGCTAGATACCTTGGCACTCACATTTCAAAAGATCTGAAGTGGAATAAACATATTGATGTAATCACGGCCAAAGCAATTCGCTCCCTTGGCTTCCTGAAAAGAAATCTGAAAGTGTCGTCCAGTTCATTACGTGAGAAGGCATATATTGGCTTTGTGCGCCCCCAGCTTGGATATGGCTCTACAATCTGGGACCCCAGACTAGGTGTTGAAAACAATGGTGCCTATAGGGTGGAGATGGTTCAAAGGCATGCCCTCAAGGTGGACTTTAACGAGATACCAACACACTTCTAGTGTCACTGATATGCTAGATGACCTGGCCTGGAGAACTCTGGAGCAGAGGAGAGCTGACACGTAGCTTGCACTCCTTTTCAAGATCTACAACAGACTCATACCGGTTGATGCCAGAGAATACCTGAGACATCCAACTCTGAAGATCCTAGCACTCTAACAGCTACAGTTTCGTTCCGTTATCTACCAGTACCTGCTCTGATCATCTCTCATTCTACCCTAGAGCAATCACTCAGTGGAACTGTCTGCCTCAGTCTTTCTTTGAGAACACTAATTTACCTAAATTTAAACAGTCCATTTCTTCATTCAATCACAGTCCTGTAAACTAGAAATATACTTTGCATTTTTCTGTCTTTTTTTTTTCGTAATATTTAGCTGACCCCACGTCATCAATCTTCGGCTTCGAAGGGTAGGCTTTACTGGTTGAATACAACCTAACAATAAAACTTTTGCTCAGTTTACATAAAATTCACCCATGAGATTTTCCTATAAACTTGCATACAGCTTCCTATAATAATATATTAATCATCACCATTTGAAACTTGTTTGACCAAATTTTAACAGATGGGTTTTTAGATAATCAGTTACATAATAAAAAATTATTACTGTAATGTAATTATTAAATGTGTCACAAAATTCATCTGTTCAATATCCATTTTAAAGTTCTCATTATTTAAAATACAGTGGAATCCTGATTTCTCGAACCCTCGGTTTCTCAAACCTCCCAATATCTTGAACCAAACCTTGTTTCCCTTGGATTTGCTTCACTCAAGCTCTGTAATTTCACCTCCAATTTCTCGAACCCTTGATTTCTCGAAACTCCCGATAACTCGAACCAATTTTGGCTCCCGTCGGACTAAATTGACCCTCGATAACTTGAACCTGCGAAAATTCCGAAACCACTTAGTGTGGACGTCAATTACATTACAAATTGACACTTCCAGATAAGCTGTTTTCTTGCATTTTAATCACTCAACAAGCTACAAATCCATCTGTCATCAGTCTGAGAGGTACAATGACTGTGTTCTGTTAAGTTCCATTTTTGTTTTTTAAGTACAGTATGTTTTGTTTATGAATGAAGGTCAAGATCTACATTAATTAACCCATTCGCCCCTAAGCCGCCTGTAACTGCGTATGCTGATCCACGTCTTTTCTACTGCTTGTGACGTCATCAGTTTTAACAGTCAAGGGCAACTTTGTCCGCTAACACCACCAAAATGAAGCCTACTAAATGCCCAGCAAGAGATAAAAAAAGGAGGCAAGAAAAGCAAAAAAAGAGGGTAGGAGAGAAAGCAAAAAGTAAAATCTCAAAATTTTGCTTTCTGAGCATGCCCGAACTACGCAAGCTAATATTTTGCATCTGGATCAGAAGGCCGTAAAGTGTACGACCTCTAAATGATTTTGTGGTGTTAGTTTTACCTCTTTATAGCACAACAGGGGTTAAGCAAAGTACCAAGCTTTTTGAGAAAAATCCACTTTTCAGCATAAAACCAAATCTGTCTATTTAATGTAAAATCAGGTGAAAAAGTCGGTAAAAGGTGATTTTTAGGTTTTTTGATTAAAACATGCGCCGTTACGCGAGTTACTGTTGACCACCCGCAAAACTGTGTTCAGTCACCTTTACAGCTCTGAATTGAGTTTGTAACCCCAAGTCATTAAATTGAAATTTGTTGTAAATATACATGAAGGTCTCATAAAAGTAAATAAGATTAAAAGAATGACATCTTTACTGAAAAAAGTCCTCACTGAAATACATATAAAATTCTAAAGTGGCAGATTGTTTCACCAAAAGGTCGTCATTATCTATAGAACAATGTGACATTACATTGACATTGTGATACACTTGGACACTTAAGTATTTGCTATTTATTAAAAGACTGCATGGTGATATTCTGATAAAATTTTGCATCAACAACCTTTCTCTTGGGAAAGAATTGCACACAGAGGCATCATTAAGTAAAGCCAGCCCATTAGTTCTTCTAGTGTACACAACAAGTGAGTGGGTACAAAGTTATATTGATTTCTGTGACATATTAACTTGAAATTCGCCTTGTCATGAATTATCACCCCGCCCATTGCCCTCCTTTAAAACAAGGTGCTACTAACTACTGCTACTGTTCTTATATATCAGATGATAATAAGGTATACAGTTGGGGCAACAGTAACAGTGGCCAGCTAGGTACAGGGGACACAGAGACATGTCCACATCCTCGCTCAGTTCACCTGGGTGTGTCTTTAGGTACCAAACTGAAGGGAATCACATGTGGAACGCGACACAGCTTTGTGTGGACACAAGATGGAGACTGTTTCAGTTTTGGCAATAACTACAGTGGACAATTAGGATATGATTTCCGGAAACCTGACTTCAAGGAAAATCAGGTCTTGAGTTTCTTGTCATCTAATTCCATTCTCCTAACTACTGACTCTATTAGCACAACTTATATAATGCATAGAACTCATGTATGTGACCTCGGAATCTGCTTTGAAAAAATATCTATTTGGCAGGCTGTTAAGCATTAAATTTTGTTTGAAACATTCCTTTCTTTACACTTACGTCTACTAATATTAAAGTTGTTTTTAATTATGGCTTATTATTATAACTTATTATTCCATACTATTGTATGGCTACAATAGTGTACGCACACTCTGATTGGCTGCTAAGTGGGCATTATTGTCTTGTAATGACTGGGCAATACTAGCCAGGTATCCAAGGCATATACAGTCTGTGTTAAACTTGATAGTGGACATCCTTGTTATGGTCAACTGACAGCTGTCAAAAAGGGTAAGCGCTGACCAGTGTCACATGACTGTATCACAGGCTCAAGTATACAACTCCTTCAGATGATGTGTTTTTTTAGAGCTATCCACTAACAAGTTACCGGTATTGATTTTTAATTGATCACAGGCTCAGGTCCATAATGAAAAGGCCGTATGACAAATAACCTATTAATCTTGTCCATTCGGTCATTACAGGGAAATCTCAGACCTCAGCCTTGATGTTTTGACCTTGGTATCACTCAGTCAATACATCAACGCCTCGGTCTGAGATTTGCCTGTAATGACCTCACTCGCGGTTAATAAGTGGTATATAATTTTATTAAATGGTCAGATGCATTAAGTCAGGAAAAAAAAAATATTGTTAAAGTTACAAAAAAACATTGATTAAATGCATATGTCTTGTGTGCTATAAGCCCTTTCAAAAACTTGCATATGTAAGGCTTTTCATTTTAATATCATTAACTTATATTGATTTTACAAGTGTTTTGTTTTCATATCTGTAGTTGCGACCAGTTTTTGTGGACACTCTGTTACGTCGTCCAGTATCTCAAGTTGCCTGTGGTTCACGTCATTCCATCTTTTTGTTCACAAATGGTCAAGTGGCAGCTGTTGGTGTTAACAACAGAGGTCAGATTGGCTGTGGTGATACAGTTGATGTTGTGTGTGCTAAGACAATCCCAGAAATACCACCAGTCTCAGTGATTGCATGTGGTAACAGTCATACTCTTGCTGCTGATGGTATGTTTCTTTAACATGAATTTGTAAAAGGTTATTTTGTCATTTGCAACCCTTTCTGTTTTTGCTTTTTAGTTGATGACAATTCCTATTGTAAAGTTTAGTTCACCAACCTTGGAACCTTACTGCAGTCATTATCAAAAAATGTTTTTAAAAAATACAAATGAAAAAGTAGCTGTGGAACCAATATTGAAAGGTTTTTTTAACTTTCAAAAAAGAGATTTTATTTTTCATTTATTTTATGTATCCACATGTATGTCCCCTCTACTTATTATGGTCATTTGCTACAAAAAAGAAATAAAAATACAGGAGACAAAATAAATTACCAGAAAAAAATACTAGTGAGGAGACCTAAAAGAAACTAGAAAGCTAGAGGTGCTCAAATAGAATCAGTACCTCACTGAAGTCACTAAAAAAGTGAAGTATTTCGAGGGAACTGTGATAATAATTCAGTCCCTGTTAAATAAAATGGGATATTTTTGGCCTTGCTGAAACAATAAAATGCAGTACCATGGCAATAGCAATAACCAAAAATGCAGGGCTGCCATTAAGAGGTGGGGACTGGGGATTTCCTCCCACTACTATGAACGTGGTCCCTGGCTACTTTCAAAGGAAAATAGAAGAAACATAGAATCAAAAGAAACCCCTTGCTGTTTGATTGATCTTGCCTACTGGTTATATTTACCTGGCAACTTGAACACTTAGTGACAACCCCGAGAATGTGAACTCGATGGAACATTATCTTGGAATGACTTTTGACTTAACTCTAACATTTATAGATGATCCAACCTTTGTTTAGATGCAGTGAGTAGATGTGCGTTGTTTGAATAACTTCTCTTTATTGGTAGTATATGGACATGTGTATGCCTGGGGTTATGGTAAAGCATGTGGATTCAAGACAGATGTCTTGTCGCCACTATGTGTGTATTCGTGCACAAAACATGATAAACTATTAGACATGGCTGGTGGAGACTCCCACTCACTGATTCTTCTTTCAAGTGGAACAATTTATTCCTGGGGTAATAATTTTGAGGTAATGTTGATGGAAAATGTACTAGTTATAGCACTTTATATATCTGCTGGACTTGAATCAAAGTAAAAAATAATGTTAAATACACATCAAGAAAGAACACAGCCAATTTTTTCTTTTAGTTAAAATTGTTGCCTCAAATCGTTTACACACATTCAAAACAAATCTCCAAATAGATCATTTCATGTTTTTTTTCAAGTTTTTAATTTCGCAAAAATTTATCAAAACCACTGAAATGTGCGCCAAGCATTAGTAAATTTGCCAGGTTTGAAAGTGATATGTCTAAAGCAGTGTTGGCTGACTTTCAATATCCTGTCCATGTCAAAAGTTGAGAAAATCAGAGAAGGGTTTATTTTTAAAGTTTACCAAATGTTGTCAGCTAAAAAAGAAAGATTTCTGCTGAGAAAAGTTTTGTAATAGTAAATTCTTTACTTGCTCTGCGCCCGCGGCCGTTGCAGCTCATTTAGTTTCTACAAACACGATGACAGTGGTATATTGTTTGATTTTTTAAGAGAAGAAGCAGTTTGTTTCACAAAGAACAACAATATAAATTTGTTGTGGCCATATTGAACATCAGTAGGGCTTTTTCAAAGAGTGTACAATAACACTGGAATGATAACTAAATAATTGTCCATTGGTGTAGGGTCAACTAGGACAAGGAAAGTCTGTGAAGTTTGTTAGTCACCCAAGAGAATTGTGCTTCAGCCTTCTTCCAGGAAAAGTTACCAATGTATCTGTTGGAGAAAACACTTGTGCTGCAGTAACTGGTAAGTTAGCAGTTACAAAAATACTGCAGATGCGGTACAATACTTAATAATATTATTCCTTTCCAGAATCAGAAATGTAACCACAAAAAAACGATTTGACTGACACATGCGCTAGGAGCAGTAAACATTTCATGCGTAAAAGTTAGATCTTTACAGAATAATTTAAACGTGGCAAATCATAGCTAACAAATCAGATTGCTTAAAACACAACGATCACTGTACTAGAGCTTTTTTTATCCCGTGTGTCGGGATGCTTTCGGTGTCGGCCACATAAAAAGTCACTGAGTGTGTGTTACTATATCACCTCTGTTTGAAGAAGTCTGTAACTTAAAGCGACATTTTGTGATCACTTACAACTTATTCGTTACATTACAGATGATGGCAAGTTATATATGTGGGGTAAAAACTCCAATAATGTGATCCGAGATGATGAAAATGGCAGGTTTTTTCAGTTTGAACCTCACCTGGTTTCTCTAGGAGTGTGGAAGGCATTGAAGGTAAGTTGTACTATCTTATATTCAAACAGCACTTTAAAATGCTAAATACTGGGGAGCCCTGACAGTATCCACATACGAATTATCCAGACTGATCTCCATACACTGCTAGCTTTGAAAATTAATGTTGATCACTCTTGGAACTTAAAAGATTAAAATTATTAGTACCGCGATTTCTTTCGAAGGAAGTATTGGAGTTTTTGTTTTTGCGGTTTAACAATCACGCTTCCAACCAGAAGCGCGGTGGTTCTTGGAACAAAAGATTCTTTTGTTTCACTCCTTACAAATTGAAATAACAAGCACAATGTTTGTAAACAATGATGTCTCCTACATGATAATATCGTTTCTTTTTTTCTGTTTTTACCGTTTTTCCGTATTTCTTTCTTTGGTGAAAGAAGAGCTATTTTGCCATGTTGCCATATTCGTGAAATTTAGCACAATTTCTGCAATGTTTTGACTTAGTCACAAAGACGTCTAAATATAAAATTATTTCGAAAATCTTAAGTGGGGTTTGTAAACTTTCTGTGGGTTTTTAGTCAGCCCAATGTCCCATCTCTTCCCCAAGTGCACGAGTTGCGATCAAGAGTGATTGCGGTTGTTACATGTCTACATTCACGACCTGTCCTCGATGTTATGTAAAGTCTGGATTGTGACTTTCAAATCCATTTTTTTACTCTGCTTTAAACTAGGTGTCTTGTGGCTCTTGGCATGTTGCTTGTGTGGTATTTGCTGCTCAAAAACACCAAATAAATGAGGCTGACCAAGAAATATCTGAAACTGCTAGAATTATTGCCAACAGTGAATTGGATACCGACCTTGAATCTAGCGTATGCAGCGTATGTGAGACTAATGGTAAGCAGCTCTTGGAAGAAGAAGAGTTTGCAATAACATCTGCAAATGATCCACCCAGGGAAGAAGGCTTTCCAATCAACTTTAACAAAGAAGAAGAAAACATTTTCGCAAATAGTTTAATTGTTGGGGAAGAAAATGAAGCAGAAGATGCATCATTGGAACCTTTTGATTCTAGCAAAGATTACTGTGTAGAAACACAACACCACAGAGAAACGGATGATAATTCAACTGCTGAAGAGTTTAATAGTAAAGCTGATCCTGATGTTGATACTAAAACTGAGATTATTGGTGATGTTACACGTAAGACCTCCACGACTGGGGTCAACAATACAACAATAAACTTAAGCTTTGAAGAAAAACCTACGAACCTCTTAAAGGAAAGAACGCATTCTGATACAAGTGAAGAAATCAAAGAAAAATCTGTAGTTCTTTTAAAGGAAAGAACGTATTCTGATACAAATGAAGAAAGCAAAAAAAAACCTGTGGCTCATTCAGAGGATAGAAATTACTCTGGTAGAAATGAAGGAATCAGTGAAGAAAAACCAAGTGATATTGATACCTTGCTTAAAGCTGCAGAGGATGACACAGAAAGACCAGCTTTAATCGACAAAATTCCTAGGGAGAACTCTGGAGATGAACCGGGCCCATCTAAAGAACAAAAACGTCCAAATGTTAACCTTAATCAACTAGCTAACGAGCAAGAACATTGTGTTCCTAAAGAAGAAAAAGTCGCTATTGAACGACAACCAAATGCTGGTCTGTTTACTAGAACGAGAGCTTTGTCCGAGCAAGCTAGCAATAAAGGGTATCTTGGTGGATCTCTTGACAGTATAACAGTCTTAAATCAACAAGACAGTAAAGGAAGAGCTTCCAGGTCTAGTCGTGATTCGTACAGCCCTCCCGCTAACCCACGCAACTCAGTAGGACATTTAACCAGAGAGAAAAGAGCTCCCAGAATGTTACGTCAGGCATCATTTGATATGGTATGTCACGTTCCTATCTAGTCACCAATGTGATCCCCACTAAAAGAACATGTAAACATGAGAAAGGAAGAAAGGAGGCGAGCGAGCGAGCAAGCACGCACGTGCATGCCGGCATATGGTGGGCCTAGCCGAATTAACTTGAATAACAAAAATACAGCCAGAAGGTAGCCTATTTGTCGTGTGCTGGAACCTGACCCACTCTCTCAGGATGCCGACATGGAATTTCCTTTGAGGCCTCTGTACTCATTCGTTGAAAAGATAATTTTCATTTTTTGTTGTGCAATCAATGGATTGACTCTCATTTCCCTGAAATATCAATATAAACGTTTTTTGTAGATGTTGCCGTTATTATCTCCGAAAACATGACACAGTGCCTCAAAAGAATATTCCATGACACCAAGAACCAGATAGTCTAGTCAGATTTCACTATCGCATGAACCACTTTTATTGTAACTTATATTTACGTACGTACTCTCTTATCTTCACATAGGAATACCAGTTACCTAACCAGCCTGTGCACACTGTGGATATTGGTATGTCACCCTCTGTCCTTCGTCAAGGATATCCTTCCATGAACAGAACTCAATCTAGTCCTACTCTGTATTCATCAAATTTGATCAGAAGTCCACTTAGTGCCCGAAAGAAAAGCTCGCTGGGGAATAAGGTTCCTAGGCCTCCTAAAGTTTCTACTGGCACTGATGACAGTCTCCCACCCAGGCCCCAAGCTCGTGGTATAAGACGATCCCTTGAATTCAACCCAATGTTTTCATCCGGGACATCTTGGAGGAAGAGGTAGTGATACTTGGCTCTAAATGGTCGAATACTGCGATCAGAAATAAATTTGTTTTGTTAAGCTGAATTTCCAGTCAGTGAATTATTTTGATAGGGAAGTGGTCCGTATTCGATACTAAAGTGTAGTTTTTATAAGAAGATTTTATAAGGTATCTAGAAGAGGAGTTGCTATTTGGGACGTGGATAGGGTTTGCTGGACAAACATGGCTCCGGGTTACGACTGAGTTCCTGGTAGAAGTAGATTTGAAGTCAGGCGGCTTTATTGTGAAAAAGCACCTGTTTCTGATTTGAAGTTGCTTTTTGCTTAACATGGTAAGAGAAAGTTCGATGTGGCAAAATGTTATCACTGGTACTTACAGCCTAACTTGAGCGGTGTCTTACAGCCTCTTTCTTTCATCTCAGTCACTAGTAGCATCCAATGGTTTCGCATTGACTTTACGGAGTTTAAAAAAGTACTGTAACTTTTGTTGGCTGACGTGTAGCTAACTATATTCTTAAGAACACCAATATAGTAAAATTTGTGGTAAGGTTCACTCAACATACTTATTGGAAGGTATGGAAACCTTGTAATATTTTGCTCAGCTTAGCTCTTTAGGTGATGTATGACCTATGACCCCGGGAGTCCTTTTTCGTTCGCGTGTGTCTCCACCTGGAGACGATGTCAATGGCTATTTTCGCAAGAAAATACGTAAATTATAATTTGAAAAATTTTAGTAAGTTTCAGCACTTGTGTGGACACAGGCCTCAGCTTTTTATGCCTGTGAGCCAATTGAATTCGCACCTCGCCTTATCTGAAGATAGTTTAGCTTAGTTTCATTTTATGTACCAGGATACTAACAAGAACATATCGCGTGAAATAATGTGTATTATACCACTACATGATAAATTTCTGCAATTTGATTGCCTTAGAGCAGTGGTATTTGAGCTTAATTTGAAAAACCTACATGTGAAAATTACAAACCTTTTGCGGGTAGTGGTATAAACAAATAATAGCATGATTTGTATGTGTTATTTGGCAAAAATACCGCTCGTGATATTTCAAAATTGTCTCAAATTTCACTCGCCTAACGGCTCGTGAAATTACGTATAACAATTTCGAAATATCACTCGTGGTATTGATGCCAAATATCACTACAAATCATGCTATTACCTATACTTACTATACTTTAAAATTACAGACTAGCCATTTATCATTATCGTCGGATTTACTAGCTCCGGCCCCACGCAAACGTTCTCATGGCTTCGTCACCGTTCCTTACCCACGAACGCGGCCCGCTGAAAAGAGCAGCGACATTCGTTCTGGGTTTACAGACCAATCAGAACCAGTTTTCTAACCAGGATCACCAGACATTCGTAGCGAAGGAAAGCGTGACGAAGCCCTGAAAATGTGTGCGTTGGGGGCTACGAATTCACAAATCGAGCCACAGCGTGTTATGAATGGTCTGTTATTTATTTTTTCACAGGATCAGTTATTTAATATCTCTTTTTACTTGAGACCAAAAAGCCGGGGCTAGTTTTTTTATAATTCAGCAAGATTTTTATACTTTTGTGGCAAGTGTTTCTATGCTGGGTACAATAGGAACATTAAAAAAACAGTTGTAAAAAAAATTAATAGTAATGTTGTTGCATAAAAAACGGTTCTTGTAAAAAAAAGCGTCATTTTTACTTTTTTACAAATTGAACGGTTATAAAAAATACTGCTTTTTTACAAAAATATATTTTTGTAAAAAAGCTGCTTTTATGTAAAAAGCCTGCTTTTTTACAAAAGTAAAGTTGTAAAAAAAACCAGCTTTTTTACAGAAATATATTTTTTGTAGAAAAGCTGCTTTTTTATGTAAAAATCCTGTTTTTTTACAAATTGAGCAGTTGTAAAAAAACTGCTTTTTTACAGAAATATATTTTTGTAAAAAAGCGGCTTTTTTATGTAAAAAAGCTGGTTTTTTACAAATTATATTTTTGGAAGAAAGCTGCCTTTTTATGTAAAAATCCTGCTTTTTTACACATACAAATTTTCGTGAAAAAAAGAGCTTCATGCTCTTCCTTTAGACCATTTGACAGACCCATTTATCGAAGACAGGCTGTTTTCTAGAGCATGGTTCGAACTTTATTGAACTGTAGTTTTCGTGCGTTTCTCAAACTATACGTTATAAGATATCCGGGTAGTCATGTTCACGTTCTCGTTCCCGTGTCCCATTGTGGGGCTTTTAAATTCCTTTGTTAACTCGCTGAAAGCGTTAAAAATTTACGTTCTTTTAATTATTTTTATTATTTCTTCTTGTTTCCCTTGTCATTCAATTTTCCAGGACCTTCTAATTGTTGAATGCGAAGAAGGAATAGGCATTAATTTCATTTGTTATGCTTATCGGCCGAAGTCACACACGGCAGTAACTGCATATTAGGCAATAATACAATAGCTAGGTTATTCACCGTCTTATTTATAAGCAATTCCTGTCACCATCTCTTGCAGCAACCAAAGCCTTCTTTTCTCTCCTTCATTGCTACTTTTGTTCAAGCCGAAAACTGTACAGAATATTGCTCCGTATTAATTATCTATTTTCCCAAGGTTATCAGCTGCAATAATCAGTTTAACTGTCAACAAAACACTTGGCTATAATTCTTTGATGCTCTTAGCAGTGGACAAATAAATTATAATTCCTTTTCTAGCATAAATCTTCAGCAAGAATCAACGACAGCAATTGTTAGGCAATTTCCTGTATTATGTTGCGCTAGACTTCTATCACGGGATTCATGCTATGTTGAAATCCACGTTGAAATCCATGTTAATGCAGTGTCATGTCTGCGAAACAACTTTAAGCTTTGAGCATGATGTAGGAACATGTTCAGTCGTCTAATCAAGCAAAAGGAAACGGTGGCCTACAAATGCACATACACTTTCTTGTTAGTCTAATTTTTGCAACACACAGAGCAACTTGTGAGGCCATAAAAACAGCAGCCGATTTATTTGTAAGAATTAGGGACTATAAAGGCGGTCTGTAACGTACGGCAATGCGTGTTTTATTTTAGAGATCCAGAAATAAGCCAGAAAGCACTTGTAAAGGCTAAACAACTTTATTATGAACACAAGCTGAATTCGCCAGCAACATTTAGAGTATGACCGTTTTTTTTTACAAAATATATTTTTGTAAAAAAGCTGTCCTTTTACAAATATATATACAGTATTAAAAAAAAACAGCTTTCTTGCCGTACCATTTTTTTACTCAACAGTAATAATAATAAAACTGTCAAGGAGTGTCAGCCTGATTTATACACGCTGTCTATATTTTTACCGGGGCCCAGCCGAAGGCTGGCACCGGTCTTAAAATGCAGTTTGTTCTTTTTTTCAACGTTACATTGTTAGGGATATATCGCTGACTGAGATATATCGCTGGCTCACTGAAATCTTATCCGCCATTTTGAAAAGCACGAGGCATGGAGGACAGTCAAGAGAAAGATTATAGCTTTTTCGTTCCCCAACCTTTACGATGCATTAGTTTATGAGCGAAATTTTAAGAGTGAATATTTGGAGAGACAAATTTACGAGCGATCACTTAAGAGTTAATCACTTATCAAAGCTATCTACCTTGAGTGAACCTTCCATCGTGAAATTTATCGAGAATCAAAGCGAACACTTATCAAAGCTTACTTTATATCATCTTAAAAAAAACGTGCTACACGGCGATGTAGACGTGCTCGTGAACCGAGCAGAATTCCACTGCTATTTCTTAGAGGTCTCAACAAGAAGATTAGCATGTTGAAGAAATTTGTCTTCAAAAAGATTTCAACGATTGACACACCGAAGTCTTCAAAGCTCCATCGCTATGTTAAAGTCCGGAATATCCCTAAATTTAAGGACAGGGCCAGCTGATCACGCGACACTTTTCAACCAATGAGAAGGCGCGCTTGTGTTTATCAACAAACAAATCAAAACATCGCCCCAGTGATCAAAAATTTTCAAAACAACGGACGGAGTCGGCGGACAGAATTAAAGATGAGCTAACAGTACTCGTCTAGGTTTTACATTGAATATTTCAAAGAAAACAATTCATGTGAGAGAATAAGAGCATTATTCATTGCAAGGAATCATTGGGGAGTTCGAACTGATTCCCGACCGATCGCAGAGGTCGTGGCTTCACCGGCATGGCTTGCAGCTGTGGCTTGCAAGATTTTTGATAGAAGCAAACTGCTCCCGTGTAAAAATAGCCTTAGAGAGTGTGAAAATTTGTTGAGATCGTACAAAACAAGATTGGTACTATCTATTAACTTCTACGGGACAAGAATCAAAGAACCATTCATCATAACAAGAATAAGAAGTAGTTCAAATTTATTAATTTTTCTTGCTTGTTTTTTGGTGTTGTTTCGTGTTGACTTCACACGCATCTGGTGTTCCTTGCTTGCTGTAGTACCTGCAATGTTTTAATTTTATCCCAGATAATCAGTGCATGTTCAATGAGTAGCGAAATACATCATTTACACTTGAAATTTGCCTTCTTTCTTTGACTGTTTTTTAACGGTGGATCAACATTTGGAGAATCCAGCAAAATTAAATCTTTCCAGATTAGGTGAATTTCAGATGAACAAAGCAGTTACTATCTATCTTGCGCTTATGATCTTCAATTTCATCCCCACAAATTCGGCAAAGTGAGGCGAGATGTTGGACGTGAATATCCATAAGACCAATAAAGTTGTTTTGGCCTTGAAAAGAAAAGAGGCAAAGGCTCGTACTAATGCGAAAAAAAGTAATAACACGGCTCTGTGACAAACCCGGGAACGGAAAACGTACGTGTTTTGGACTTCGGAATTCAAAAATTGTGTAGCAAAATTCTAGGTTGTCTACCATCCTCACATTCAACATGATAAAAGTTAATCGATATGACAATCGAGGAAAAATATCTAGAACTTCGTAAAAAAATCTGTGAATCGAAAAAATAATAGATACTTCTTCACCTACCTTGAAAACCGACCAAAATCTCGCCCATACATCGCGTTGTTTAAAAGAAGAAATAAGCCACAAAATGTGTTGAATATTTCACGAGACTCTTCCAATATGGCTTCCGATACGCTGTCCACTTAAAAAAATTGTGTATACCTCAGGAAAAGTCTTTAAAATATGCCTGAGAGCCTCGAAACGATGACTGATTCTGTCCGACTCCTTCCGCTGTTTTGAAAATTTTTGATGACTGCACTGCGGCGATGTTGATGTTTTGATTTGTTTGTTGATAAACACAAGCGCGCCTTCTCATTGGTTGAAAACCAAAGATAATTAACTTAAATAAAATGCCTATACCCAAGAAAGCTTATTTGTTGTCTTTCTTTAGCAGACATTATCAGAGGATAATGAAAAAATGTAAAGCACGTCGATATTTATCATTGTTTTCTTGCAATTGTGTGAGTCATATGACCAATTATTTGATTTCAAACTAAGTAAAGATGTTGAGAAGAATGCCAGGACCTACTCAATACAACACTGATCATCATGAAGTAATAATTAGACCTTTTATGCAAAATCAGAGCTCAACAATGCAGTTGATCTCTCCTATTTCCTGTGAGAATTTGATGCAGTCAAGATTAGGTGAACTTGGTTTACAATCAATAGATGTTGACAGTGCAGGTGATTGTTTCTTTAGATCTGTATCACATCAATTATATGGCAATAGCAACCATCATATGCATATACGTACTGCAGAGGTTCAATTTATGAGAGACAACCCAGAGAGATTTATTGGAAGCAATACCCAAAAGTCATGGCTAAGATATCTGAATAATATGTGTATTCAAGGTACATGGGCTGATGCACTTATCATTCAAGCAGTTGCAGATGCATTAAATGTTACTATGCAAATAGTAGAATCTAATCAAGGCCAGTTTGCACCACTTACTACCTGTGTTTACCCAGTTCAGGAAAGAAATACTTCCTCTACAATTACTATAGGTCATATTGATGAATGCCACTATGTATCAACCACTGCCTTACAATCAAATGCCTCCATTTCAATGTGCAGTGAAATAAAAATGATACTCAGTCATCAATAAATAAGTATTTTATTATGTCCATATATGCAGTTTGTTTCTCTGTCATCAAATCATGCACTTACTGGGATTCTTCAACACTACAGGCTCTCCATGAACATGCATGTTTGTTCTATGAGAAGTGTAATGCAGACCGTGTAGGCAAAATTGTGATAATTCTGTAACAAACTTCTTTGCAAACTTTGTCATTACCATTCAACCCAAAACTGTCAGTGATTTTTTGCTCTTTCACTCAAACTTCAAAACAAATAGAAACCTTATACCGATCACACTTATTGACATCACAGTGTAAAAACGGTACTATAACACAGACCGTTATAACAACATCCTCCTTTCTCATGCATTTTGTTGCTTTTCCTCTGCATGAGTTAATTCAGACTAAGTATTAGCCTCCACAGAGGAGGGGGGAGGGGTGCGAGAGGTAAACTATGCAATCCCGTCTCCCACTGGGCCCTGGTAAGTTCCACGTAGTGGTTCTAGTTTGTTAATTCAATGGAACGACGCTTTACGGACACCCGCTAGGATAATAATCGGCTCCTACAACCGCTTAATACGGGTAGCCCTAACCTGAGATCAGGCTCTATTATCGTTTCGCTTTGTAAATAACATTCTGGCGGGCATGGCGAAACGAAAAGAAACGGTAGCCGTTAGAGAGAATGTATGAGAACCGCTCAAATTGGGCCTGATCTCAGGTTAGGGTAGCCCACGTGGCAGGCGTTAGAAGGCGTCACAGGGGGGAGGAAGGGAGGGAATATGGAGAGGGGATTGGAGAAAGAAGAATATAGGAACGGCACCCCCTCTCCCTTTTCCCTTTCGCGCTTTTTCCGTTTTCCCTCCGCCTCGTCCCACGTCGGTCGCGATCACTATTTGGGGTTAATTGAGTTAATTATTAAGGAAAGCGCTCATTCCCACCACCTCCCTCTCGCGCTTCTCGTTTGTCTCCAGCTCTCGCGTGTCTTTTCTCGCTTTCTTAGTGCTCCCCACTGAGCCTTGGGAAATCCTGTGGAGGAGGTTGGCAGCAGGGGAAAGGATGCTACTGTCCACAGCGCTAACCACCCAAAGTGCATATGGTTCTTGTTAGTCGTCAATCAAAAAATCAATTATAACGCCTTCAACGCAAATTGCTGTCACACGTTAATTGATAGCCCGCGTATAGTAGCAAGCGTTTCTGTGTGGTTTCGGAGCAAGGAAAGACCGAGGAACGACGAGGAACGGGATTTTCGGTTTTGGCCGCGCGAAAAATGGGACGAAAGCCAAAAAATGAAAAGGGGGGCAATGGGAGAAGAACTGTATACAAGTAAATGTGCAAGTGTGGGTAAATTAAAGTCGTAATGTTTCGTACTACTTTCTTACAGAACTAGCCCATACAGTACCGGGTAATGCACACTGTATAAATGAGCGACTTCATAGTTTACGTTCTTGTAAACTAAGCTGCGGAAAAATGGGTATTTTGTACGCTATAGACTTCCAGTTTGTTTATGTTTATGTTTTGTTTAATCTTTTTTGATATTTTGCTCCAATAAAGTGTGTATTTTTGACTTTATACTACTAGATGAGAAATTTCTGCAATTTGATTGGCTTAGAGCAGTGGTATTTCAGTTTAATTTGAAATACCTACATGTGAAAATTACAAACCTTGTGTGGGTAGTAGTATAAACAAATAATAGCATGATTTGTAGTGATATTTGGCATAAACACCACTCGTGATATTTCAAAATTGTCTCAAATTTCACTCGCCTAACGGCTCGTGATATTACGTATAACAATTTTGAAATATCACTCGTGGTATTTGTGCCAAATATCACTTCAAATCATGCTATTACCTATACTAATTTATACGGGCCCTTTCCGACCAAACTTTCCATGGTCTCTTCGGTGTCCGTATTAACGGGCTTGCACTGTATAACATAAAATTAATGATAATCAAACTTCCTTTGTAAATCAAAACAAGACGCTGTGTGAGCGTATATTTGGGCGTGGTCGCACTAATAGTACGATACTTTGAACATGCCTTATTGCAGCTAAAGAACTGTCATCATATCTTACCAGAGAAGACAAATCCTTCACTCCACGTGTTTGCTGAACCACACACCTTATACAGTATGTCCCAATCCACAACAAAAATAATGTCATTTCACGACAATGTTTGAAAATATGCACATCTTCAATGCAGACATGCTTGGAGGCAAATTGCAACATATGACATAAGTGGTTATGGCCCAGAGAGTAAGGTTTATCTCAGCTCCACTGATACTGACAGATGTGTTTTCACACCCATCACTTTGTACAGTGTATTCCGGTTACTAACAAGGGCAATTAAAGTTCCTTAAGTCCAGTATCCACAAGGATTAATAACAGAGTAACACATTGCATAAACTGCTATAGGGTAGCATTGTTTACAGGAACATTGGTTACTATTAACATTTGATATACTACAATTTTCAACATTACTTGAGAAAAGATGAGGTTCAAAGGTGGCAATATGTACACCTTTAAGTTCATATATATCCTCATTCCTATGTAGAGTCTGAAAATATTGTACTAATTTATACATGGATGGTATTTCCAACAATACGCATGTCCCTTCACTATGACTGTTATGATACATATCTCTTGCATGAGAATCAAATACATGATATCCCCCAGCCTCAGTGCTGTAGATACCAACATCAATAATTGCCACCGTTAAAATGAATGAGTTGTAGTTCAAAGCCGAGAGTGTTTCAAATGCTGTAACCTGTGAGTGGCATATACAGTAGTGATGGATGTCACAAGTATAACTGTCACTGCATGTTTTCAAGGTGGAAAAATTGCTCAAACACTGTAACCATTCCTGGCAATTCTGTTAACATTAACATAGATTGTCTTGCAAGCAGTGACAGACTAGAATATAATTGAATACCAACAATCATTTTTTGAGTCATATCATCAACTGAAGTAATCTTTGTTATCTTACCAGCGTGCAAAGAAAATCATTTTTACAGCTTGCCCTTCGGGCAAGCTGAAGCTAGCAGTTACTAGCCCAAACGTCATTTTCGCTAGCCCCAAAAGCTTTTTGACGAGCAGAATTGATTTCACAGTTCTTCTGTTATTCGAATTCCTCAAAAATCATCACTTGCCCGTCGGGCAAGTTAAAAACAGAATTAACTAGCCCGATAACAAAATCCACTAGCCCCGGGCTGTCGGACACTACTTTCTTCGCACGCTGCTTACTGTAAATTAAAGAGCACAGACTCATTGCGACACATCGTTGTCCACCATTTTCCCCAAATCCTGTAACATTTCCTTGACAGTATGGAGCATTAATTGTTTTTGTAGCATCTACATAAACTGAAGGTCCTGGATTCTTCTCTATATCAGTACAAAGCTTAAATTGGCCAAAATTAACCCGGTGATTCAAACTGTTTTAAGCACTATAAAATAGATAATTACTTGTACAGAGGGGCAAATTCTTACTTAGAAGCCTATTTGGATATCTCATTCCACCTAAATCGTCTGTGCTCTGATGCTTAGACGACAGATACACCTTCCCACGTTTATACGAACTAGTTTTGGAGTTGCCCCTTAAGTAAAAACCTCACACTGTTACAGTTTAACTTCTGTACCTGTTTAAGTGTAAACCTTTTCCATTTTTAACGTAACAATGAATTTCAGACGACAATGGTGTATTTTTCCGAATACTCTTCCATACAAAAAGTGTCACTTTCCGTGTTTTCTGTAACAAAGATTTTAATGTGCTCATCGGTAGTCTGCTAGGGGCATGACGGTAACCGGTAATTTCGTTCCATGGTCAGATCGTTGACATCGTTCCAAGTCAGATCGTTCCAATCAATAGTCAGATCGTTCCATAAAATAGTCAGTTCGTTCCACAAAAAAGACAGTTCGATGAAAAGTCAAGTAAATCTTTCTAAATTTGTTGAGTGAACGATCGATTCGATCCATCCTAAATCGTTTGAAAGCAAACAAGAGACGATTTCACCCAGCCACGGGCTTTAACATTTAAATCGCTGCTTTGAGAATCGATAGTTTTGAAAGATATACCACCTTCAGAACGGCATAGCTTTTACTTGTTGTACAGTGTTTCGAAGCGCTTTTAACCTAAATATTTCTTTGCAGCGCCCGATTTATGCAAATTTTGAAAACAACGCGAGATTCGAATTACAATCTCGATTTTATGCTAATTTGTCATGCCGAAAATATAATTGGACTAACCTGATTTAAACCAATGAAATTTTAAGTTCTGTTATAAATAAATTTCCCACGACGAGATCTCAATTCAGCTTCTTTTATTTCCTCCACAACACAATTTTCTTTCAGTACAACTAGCTCATTACCTTCTCTTGTCGTCACCTCGCTGCCATCAAAACACTCCACACAAAACTTGCTGATAATGCAAAATCTCGACGCACAGCATCGTACATGTACTGCGTCACAACATACACAATTAGATGAAAAAATACAACACGCAATACAAAAGAAAGTTCATTAACCGTCACCCTGCTAAACAAAATTGAAATAATAAAAAGAATTGTTGCAGTTATCACCGTAGTTCCAAAAGAAGCCTCAGTCCCTTTTGGTTTCAATTGTTGACAATCGTCTCTTCCTTCATCGGAATATATTTTTATCACAGACAACTCGCTGTGTTCCGCAATGCAAAAATCAAAATCACTATTGTCACACTGATAACCAGCTACACAAATCTTGCGACTCTCAAACTTGTTCAACATTCCTCTGTTCAAACTCTTATCCATTTTACACGTACACTCCTGATATTCCAATTTGTTATTACGTCTATGGAGTCCATGAGTCTTTGATGTCATTGAATGTCTTGATAATTTGCTTTGTTTTTCTTTGAGTTCGCGGACCAGCCCATTCCGAAAACACTCAGGGTTATATTTTAGTGTGGGCCTACCGCGGACAGTGTGTGCATTTGTAAGTTTAACTCGGGATAACATGATTGAACAATATATTAACACGTGCCTCGAAACGCCGCGACCAAATGTTATCCAAACTGCTTCTCACTGCTGCTTCGAAAAATTTCGGATCAAACGATATCCAAATCGTCCCCCATTGGATTATCCACTCGACCTAACAAAATCGACCAGTCACAAAATAAAGAAAAGAAAATGAACATAAAGTAAAGAAAACCGCAAATTCAGATGACCTGTTAGGAAACATGCAATTAAAACTGTCTTTCTATGATTGGTGCATTTCGATCCTCTCGTCAAAAAAATGTAAGACGTCAATCATCTTAGCAGACCTCTTAGGAAACGAAAGTTTTCTTCAACGGGTCCAAAAGGTCATTGTTTATGATTTGTGATTGGTGGATTTCGATCCGCTTTTTTAGTTTCTGTGTTTCAAGGTTCGTTGCTTGTGATCTTATTGTGACCAAAACCCGACGTTAATATTCCAAATATTTTTAATAGATTTCATCCCTGGACTTCAGACTTCCAAATTTCGATGAGGCAAAAATACTGAAGATTCAAATTAACTTTTGAGATCGTAAAAGTGCGATTAAGTGCCGTGTGCTAGCAGAGCTTTCTTTCCCACATGCCTCTTACCTTGTACAAGACGTTCGCATGGCAGGCATTCGCCTCGCTTAGCTTGTTTACTTGCCTTGTTTACGTTAGCACGTATTGCGTGCCTATTGCACATTTGCGTCAAAACAAGCCGTTTCCATTACTCTATTTGGGCCACGCCCAAATAATAACAATTTATGTAACAATAACAATCTATGGGTGAAAAAGGAGACGTAGACCAATTTTTCCTCGGAATTCCAAACGTCAACTGGTTCACCGAATACCGAACGCGTACGATTACAAAGAAATGTTATGGACTGAGAGCAACTTCTCCATTTCGAGTGGCAGGCAAACGCGCGAGTGAGTGGCGAAGCCGCGAAGGGCGGAGGAAACGAAGAGCTCTCACTTTCTTTCCCCGTATCTAACTCCCTCTCGTTTCGTCTCGTTTCGCTTGCCACTCGCGCGTGACTTCTCTCGGAGAGCTTGCTTGCAAGCTGTTACGGTTTCATTTTTGTGAGAGATGGTTGCATTCTCATCATAATGGCTCATTCAATTGTTCGAAGCGTACCCATACCCCTAAAAGGATTTTTTAAGTGCTGACATCTCCTTTGGCTCTCGACATCTGAGCAAGTGCGGACCAAATGGCACAAACTCTCGTCTTTGGCCAAACTCGTCAATTCCAATCACTTTTGCGAGATTTAACTCCAATTATCGGAAGAAATCGATCTGTTTCTAGGTAAAAAAAACAACAACAACCTTCTTCCAAACTGAAAAGTATCCCTGTCTTGTTTTAAAATGTTGAAAATGCTTCGCCCTAATTTCGTAAAATAAACACCGTCACACTGACAATTATCTCATGGGAGATTTCAATATAGACTGTCTAAAATATGAAAACTGTAAATACAGCCAGACACTGCTTCAGTGTATGCAAAGTTTTTCTATGCTTCCTACAATAGACCTTGTCACGGTTTTCGACGCCATCTTGACGAGTAGGCAAACGCTCGAGAAATTACAGTGTCTGTATGAGAATCTAATGTCGAATAATTTCCGTAGAACGGCTGTTCTGAAAAAAATATGAAATGTAAACTAAAGCTTCACTCCTAAGGATTCTACTGAAAAAAAATTGAGCGCGTTACATGCGCTAAAAGACCTAGAAACACTTTTTAAAATTTTCTGTACATTTGTCTGGAAGAAAGTCCCGGGAAAAATTACAGGCAAATATATGGAAAATCTTAAGCAAGCCTCTGGAAAAATTTAAGCACAGCAGCCGATATAGGGGAAATTATTCGACATTTATAGATTCTCATACAAACAAACACTGTAATTTCTCACACGTCTGCCTACTCGTCAAGATGGCGTCGAAAACCGTGACAAGGTCTATTGATAAACCAACATGAGTGTATGGGTCCTCAGCGACTTTAATTGACAATATCTTCACAAATGACCTGACGAATAATATTTCTAGTGGCAATATCGTCACCGATACAACCGATCATTTTTCGCAAGTCTGTATTGTAAATGTAAACAAGCAAAAACTACCACATACAAAAAAGACTAAATTTAGGGATTATTCCAGCTTTGATGCTAATAAATTCATAAATGACCTAAGTGCAATTAATTGGGAAGAGGTTTCTGGTGGCCGAAATATAAAACATATAGAAATATTAGGGACCGGTCATTATTTACGTGGGGGAGTGGGGAGGAAAAATCATGGGGTGGGCCAGGCCTATTTTTTTTTAGAGAAAAGGGGTGGGCCAAAAGAGAATTTCACGATGATTGGGGGTGGGTCATTGTGTGTTTTGTAAAGAATCACACTCACTACAATTCATGTGGAAGATCTAAATAAATTCTAATGCGATGCTAGACATAAAATATAACACAAGTGGATGTCACATGTAGCAATCCAACCTAAGTATGGAGAATCAAAGATGTGGGCACTAAATATCAATAAATAACGTAAATAAACATAAGCCCTATTGAGAAGGCTTGCATGCTTCCTTTTCTTAATATAACTGTCGCAGTGGCCGCAGAGTAGGACACTGGTCCACAAGATATGCTGATTTCGTTCAGTGAACAGGAACTCCTAATAGAGGTATAGATTGAAGGGGGTTGGGGGTGGTTCACCTCTTATATAAAGTTATATGGGGGATGGTCAAGAATTAACTAATGGGCTTAAAGGGGTGGGTCACGTTTTTTCTTTCATGCTAAAACAAAAAAATTCCCCCCAACCCCCCACATAAATAATGACCGGTCCCTAAGTTAACTGCGACGTGAACAAGTCGTTCTCTCACCTTTATAAAACCATAAATCTTGTAGTTAATAAACATGCACCGCTCAGGGATGCTTCAGTGAGAAAACTAAAAATGTTAACTAAACCTTGGCTAACTGCTGGACTAAAGAAAATCTATAAAAGTGAAGAATAAATTGTTCTTTGAATCAAACTAACAACCCTTATTCGATTGAGTAAACAACGTCACTACTAAAGGTTTTTCGACTCTAACATAAAAAATACACGATCGACATGGAAAAGTATTAACGAAATATTGGGAGATACGAAGAAAAGGAAAAAATCGAAAAGAATTAACTTCATTCGTTCTAACGGGCATGGCGTTTTATCAGATGATCCTAAAACGATTGGTAACACACTCTCAAATACTTCTCATCAATAGGGCATCAACTTGCAACCGATATTCCTACTTTTTCTGATTATCTTGATCTGGGGCTTAATTCTACCCCTGTTAAACTGTTAAAACTTACCAAATCAGTCATATCCATACCATTAACCGAAATTTTTAACCAATCTGTGCTAACTGGGCTTTACCCTGCAAAACTTAAGCATGCAAAAGTAATTCCAGTGTATAAGGGTGAAGACGAGACGTTACATGAAAACTATCGGCCAATTTCTTTGTTACCAATTTATAAACGTTTATTTGAGAAACTTTTATATCGTAGACTGATAAAGTTTATCGACAAGAATGATATTCTTTATGATTTACAATATGGCTTTCGCAATAAACATAGTACCCAGTACGCGATTCTTGATATTGTGAACACCGTACATTCTAATATGGACAATAGAAAGTACTCACGTGGAATTTTTATAGATCTTAAGAAAGCATTTGATACTGTTAACCATGAGATTCTTTTGACAAAACTTGAACACTATGGAATAAGAGGAGTTATAAATTCTTGGTTTAGATCATATCTTTCAGATCGCCGACAGTCGATTGAAATAGACAAATGCATATCTGAAACTGAAACGACCGTATGTGGAGTGCTCAGGCTCTGTACTTGGACCCTTGCTATTTTTGTTATATATTAATGACATCCATAAATCTTCCAAGGAATTTACTTTTTATCTATTCGCAGACGATACAAGTCTAACCTATGCAAATGACAACTTACGTACTCTTGAACTTACTGTCAACAATGAGCTTGAGAAAGTAAGTGAATGGCTTAATGCTAACCAGGAGCCGATTACAGTTTTATTCAATAAAAAAGGGATTGCATGGTCTCTGGGTTTAGAAAAATAAATCAAACCAGGCTCCTGTGCTAACAAACAAACGCTCAACGTCAAAAAGTCTAATTATGTCATTTTTCGTCCGCGCCAAAAAAGAATACCTTTCGTTCCCCAATTTAAGATTTTTAATCCAACTTTAAATACTCGAGTAATTCTAGAGATGAAGGCCCCTTTGTTAAATATTTGGGTATAATGATTGATTCTGAACTATCATGGAAGCATCATATTGACTTTATCTGTCACAAAATTAGTAGATCGGTTGGAATAATTGCTAAAATGAGGCATTACATTCCACGGCATCCTCTTTTGAATTTATATCATGCACTTATTGCTCCTTATTTAAATTATGGTATCTGTAAATGGGGCAACTGTCCACAGACCTACCTCAATAAGATACTTGTTCTGCAAAAACGTGCACTGCGTTTGATTTATTTTTCTAAACCCAGAGACCATGCAATCCCTTTTTTATTGAATCAAACTGCTTTCCTTTGCAGTCTTTGTTCTTTCAACAGTTAAGCTGTTTCATGTATGACGTTCATGCTAAGACAGCTCCTAAAAGTCTTCCCGATAAGTTTGCGAAAATCAATACAAAACATCATTATACTATACAAGAATGTTTCTCTGTCAAATTCTCGAGAACTGAAAAAATGAAAAAATCTTTACTAGAATTGGTGTGTCTATTTGGAATTCTATTCCACTTTCTGTTAAGAGTCTCAACATATCTATATTTCGTAAAAAATTAAATCACTACTACTTAATGTTCTAGGCAATGAAGATAATTATTTGAATGTTAATTATTTAATAGAATATTTTGTGACGTTAACCTGATGTGTTGTATATACCTCAAGTTGTAATTTTATTCTTTTTCAAATAAAAAAAGCCTCTGTACTTGAATTTATACGTAAGGTGTTTCTTTCTATATGTTTTTGTATTTCTTTTCTTTTCTTTTTTCTTATGTAATTTAATAACGTCTTTGTTTGAAGTCTTGTCCTGCCTAGATTAGCATTATAACTATAGCTATTTGCAGGACATAAAGTATTGTAAACTTTATATTTCTTTAAATAAATACATTGTTGTTGTTGTTGTTGTTGTTGTTGTTGTTGTTGTAACACTTACGAGATCTCCATAACTTTTGCAAAAAGAGAAGTTTCTTAAGATTAAATGAGGTTACTGGTGGTGAGTAACAAACCAAACGGAGGAAAAAGAGTTCCCTATACTACTCTTTTTTTTTTCAAAAAGAGCATAACAGTGTCGTGTACTGATTAAAGATGTGCAATTAAAGATGTGTAAAGCATGGGTCAATTATGTTGAGAATGAAATTGGCTAAATGTTTCTGTTTGATGTTAGGGTGGAACTGAGGTAAACTCAACAAAGTCGACACTGAAACGTCTTTCTGCATTATTTTTTAACTTTAAATTTATCATAAAACAGTTCAAAAACAGCGACAATTTATAGACACATTGAATTCCGCACTACGGATCGTACTAGTCTAAGCGTGGAGATTAACTTTGCAAGACATTAACACGACACCGATAAAACCCAAAACAGAGCGGGGTTGTAGCCAACAGGACGACAGAAAGAAGAGGACGGCGAAACGCGTGTGTGTGACAAACGTGACAGGGCTAGGCATGTCGCTTGAAAATGCGCCAAAAAGTGCTCAAATAAAGCTTAAAATTTTTGAAAGCGCTTGAAATGTCGAAATAGTGCTCGAAAGTTGTTCGTTGTTTTTAATTATTTCCTAGCAGATGTTCACAAGTATTCTTAGTTTTATCAAAGCTTTAACCCTCGAATTTCTAATAGGTGACCAAACTAGAGGTGAAACACGAATGGTTGTTTTTTTTTTTTTTTTTTTTTAATATCGACTGTTCCCATAGCCTGCGCCCAGACGAAATTAAACTCTGGTTAACTCCTAATCAGAGTTTAGTTGTCGTCTGCACGCAGGCTACTGTTCCCACAGCTAAAAGGATAATTGTGCATTTTCATGACAACAGTCAGGCGACAAGGTGGAATCATTCAAATTCATTAGATAGAATTGTTCGGCGGCTTACTGAAAACGTTTCGAAGTCAAAATATTTAGATGTATATTAACGATTAAGGTCCTGTATTTAGTCTGATGAACTGATTATGCACGTCAGAACTCTGGTTTTACGAGTAACGGGTCTTGTACGGAAAACTTTAAAGAATAATTTTCAACTTTTCTTATTTATTTTTGCTAATCACATTATGGTAAAACAAACGAGCCAAAGCCTGGACAAATTCAATATATTTATTGGTAGCTCTTGTAAATGAATCGGAAGAACAGCGTTTTTAATATAAAGAATATGCACAGGCCGGTTCATGCAATTAAGTAATTTGCCGTTATTTAGCCATTCTATGAATGGCTCATGTGATCAGTATCCCACGTGGATTTTCTTTTTTTTGGAGTTTATTGAACACCCTTGTGTCTAGATTGATTCCTATGACTGAATTAGTTGACCAATCCAGGAAATAAAACTATTTCAAGGAGCGGGTAAGGTGGGGGTGGGGGGTCATAATTTTTTGGGCCAATGGTTTGGGGAGGGCAAAAGGAGGATAAATCATACATCCCATAATGCAAAGCTTCCAACTATATTATCAAGTTGGCGAGAACACGTGATCCCTTCATTTCGAATGGACTCTCGATAGCTGAGATTTTTTGGGCCCGAATTTGAGAAGGGGCCAAAATTTTTGGGTCATCATTTTCGATATTTTACTGGCCCTCCCCCGTTAGTAATTAATCACCATTCCCTTCAGTAAAAGAGAACAACTCGCACTCATTCCCCCACACCTCTGCATACACGTACGACTTCCCCTCTCCCCACTGTAAAAAACGTTTTATACGAGATAACTTAAAAACTCGAGTCTAGAGTAATATTGTCAAACACCGTGGTCAAGGTGTTTTTGCCATTGATCTTCGAAGTAAAAATACTGTGCCGAGTAGGGGATGACTATTTTAGCTCGAGAGCGTATGTATACTTCTTTGAAAAAGTAAAAAGATGATAAAACAGTTAATCTAAATGCAATCACAAGCAAAAGAAAAGTACATGTAGACATGCGTGACACAGGTATATTGATAAGCACAAGCAACAAATAAATGGCGCTCGCAGCAAAAGTTCTCCTTTTTTTCAGAATTCCTGTGCACCAACGTAAACAGTGCTAAAATTTTATGAAATTGTGCAACAAGTAGTCTCGAGTCAAACCTTAAACCGTATGGTGAGGTTGACGAAACAAAATGTTCAAATTCACCTATTACTCGAGCTAATAATGTTTTAAAAATGATGGTCATCTACACCACTGTTTTCAAGCAGTAAGCCGTCAAAGAGCCTGGTATAATGATTATAAGATTAGTCCGGCGCCGCTTAAAGTTCTTTTTCTGCCATAGCCTTAAACATGTTCTTTCTGTGACAAAACGTTAGGTCATTTTCGCGATGGCATCAATCGTTTGACTGCGACAACCAGAACTAAATTCTTCTTCGCTTTTTTATGATTAAATTGATCAATCCCGCTGACGATTATAAGGTGGCTCTATGGGGTTTTTCAGGGTTTATACCTCCCAAGGCTCCCAAGTTTGAGCATAAAATACGTCGCCATCAACAAGGATTTGCAAAATTACCTCTACTGCTGTATTAGATAAAGATGAAAATTTTGCAGCGGTTTGGATGACCCACAAGACATTACGAACTCTTTAGTGTGCACTAGTAAGATCAAATTTAGAATACTGCTTCTCGATATGGTCCCCTCATACCAAAAAGAACATTGAAAAGCTGGAGAAAGTAAAGAGAAGGACACCTAAATTTATCCTTAAGACTGAAGACTGCTATGCTGGCCGCTAAAAGAAATTAAATTTGCTATCACTTGAAAATAGACGTTTGTCAGCGGATGTTACTTTTTATATAAGGCTCTCCATAGTATAATTGACATTGATGTCCAACCCTATGTGAATTTTTATATGGAAACTAAACACTATTCTTTTACACATTATGATGATTTAGCTCTTAGGAAGAGATATGCAAGAACGAACATCCTAAAATACAGTCTTTTCCACAGGGTTGTTGACACATGGAACTCCCTGCCAGAACACGTCCGTAGGACTACAAGTGTAAATTCTTTTTGAGCAGGAGATAAGAAATTTTTTATGGATTAGAACAGTCTTTAATTATTTTGTGTGCAAGGTTGATCTATTCCTACTATTGTTCTATTATTATTATTTATTGATAATTTACTGATGAATATTTGTAACATTTTTAGAGTCAAATTGTAGTCCCCTCTACTGACTATGTTTATTATTAGTGGAGATAAGGTTTAACAAGGAGTCGAGGACTCTATTGCATTTCATTCCTTGGCTTTTGTACATTTATTTCTTCTTCTTTATTAATGTAAACCATAAATTGTAATAAATAAATAAACAAAAGTAAGAAACGACGTAACGTGTTGTTTGGGATTCAGGTATATGCCATGTACAAATATGGTGAAACAAATGTTTTACAAAGTACGTGCTTTGTGATTGAAAGAAAGGACACCTTAAAAAGAAATTTGACACGTTACTAAATCTGACTGTGACATGTACTTTCTTTTTGAACTTTATATGTCCCATAATGTCAATCGATCACTTAATGTCAAATCTTTTCATTCCACCTGAAAAATACCATTGTTCAATCATGTTACCCGGGGATGATATATTTGTTTGCAAAGTTATTTAAAAACCTTTCAACTTATGAACTTAAAACTCTACACCTTCAACTTCGCCTTTGTTATCAACAGAATTATACTTTATCCAATCCCTCGCAATTGGAGCATTAAGCATTTCATCAGTGATACCAAAGGCATCACAGAGTGCAAGAGCCTGCGGTGCAACTTCCTTACACAAATCAGCAGCTGCCTTTCCAACTTTAGCACCAGTTCCCGTGGACATCAAACCTGAGGTAGTAAAGTAACCCAGATCCTTTTTGATCACACTTATCTGATACAGATGATGAAGCTTTTTAAGGACTGGCTGCAGTTCAGGATCAGCTCTATCAAGGGTTTTTCCAACGCATTCACTGATAAGCCTCTCTCCATAAGCCTGCGCAGCTGCCTGGACAAGGTCCTGTTCTTTATACATCCAAGTATCAAACCTTCCTTTTTTCCCTGCCCTCATCATTTTCATCCCGAGAGCCATAAAAAGCTCTTTCTCACGTGACTCCAGCAGGCTATGAAGATACTTTTGGTTGCTAAGGTCTGCCCAACTGAACATCCGGTTTACAAAACTTGGTACATAGGTTGCTGCAACTTGAAACATAGTTGGCTTCAGAACCATTAACCTTTCTGTTGCAACCTTCTGCATTAAGACTGAGTTGTCACCTTCTGCTGTCATTGATGAGTGTGAACCAGCAATGCCACTGCCAAATTTATTACAAGATAGGTAGCCTTGTCCACCGCATCTCTCGCGACAAACAGCAGCTGTCTCTGCTACATGCCAACCAGAAATGGCTTTGATCACACAACACATTGTCACCACATCAGCATGCTCAGACCCATCTTTTTCCTGTAACAAAATTGGACGTCTGTTACTAACACTGTTAAGAATCAGCTGAAAAACATGCTTTTGAGCATCAAATGGGCAGAAATGACACCTTTCTGGTGCTTCTTGCTACTTCTGTCAGACCTAAGAGATTTACACACAAAAAACTCCCATCAGTGGAGGGAGCATGGCCAAGCTTGGTTGGAGCACTGGACTTGTAATCTTGAGGCTCCGCCCTGACCACTATTTGGATTTGTTCTCAGTATGTGGTCCTGAGCTCAAATCCTTGGGCATGCTCTCAGCCAACTGAGGTTCTTATCCTTGTTATGTCCCATTTCAATTATTTGTTTCATTATGCTTGAATTGATTCATAAGGAGAGAGGATAGTTAAGTATTATTAACGCCCCAGTTGTTTTAAAGCAATTGCTAAAGATGGAAAATAAAAGAATAATAATAATAACTGCAAAGAGGAGATGAGATTGATAATGTTACAATACATATGCAATGCACTGAAGTGAGCTTAACTCTTCAGCTGTTTGATCTAAACTGCCTAATTCAATGATGGTCAATAATATTATTGTTAATGAAAGCTACATGGCATCGCACCTGAAATGCCCAACGATCTTTGACATATTGTAGAGCAAAGTCAATGGCATATGTAGCTGCTAATAGAGGCATAAGAGCTTGCTGCTGGAGCTGGTAATTTAGAATAGGAGTGTCAGATTTCCCATCTGGTCCTACAGTCAGACGAGTCGCTGAGTAACGGATAGCAATGGCAAGACAAGCTTTAGCTGCACCTGTAAAAAAAGTGTGTTGATTAATAATTATTATAGTAAACTTTTTATTCCCTTAGAATCAACACAAACAAGATAAAGCATAAGCCAAAACATTAACATAACTAAGCAGAAATGATGCTGGTAAAGAACTTCCTGATCCTGTTCTTTAGTGGCATATCAGTGAAATTATCATCAGTCAGCCTTTTTGAAAGAATGAAAGATAAAGGTAAATTTTAAGCTCGCTGAGACAAATGTGAAAATGAATTAATCAGCACGTCACAAGCGTGGGACAAAGAAAAAATGTGAGTCCCCGACAGGATTTGAACCTATGACCTCCCAAATACTGGACAGGCACTCCATCCACTTGAGCTACAGAGAACTCATGGACAGCAAGGCCATATACTAGGTTCATATTTGACAAACGTCATGCATACTGCAATGTTGATGTGTGGTGAAAGAATGAAAGATAAAGATAGTAAATTTTACGCTCAGTGAAACAAATGTGAAAACGAGTCAGCCTTCTTACTCAAAACACTAGCAAATTAATCATTTACTTGAGTACTTTCATGTTATACTAACTAATAAGAAAAAAGTAAAGACTGAAAAGGAAAAAATGCAAAAACTAAGTTATCAGCAGCCTGTAACTATTACCTTCAAAGGTTGAAATCAGTGTGGTAAAATTGAAAATAAAATATACATGAGGAAAATGCAAATGTGAAAAAGTAAAAGAAAGCTTATAGATGTGACAAAAGGTCCAAAAACAAACAGCAGTGAAGAGCCAAGTTCAAACTTTCTTGTTATACTATTTTCTTGTCTTTTTGAGGCCACAGCTCAATGTTTAGAACTGAAATGGATGTTTCTCTAGGAAGAAGAATGTTCGTTGAATACTTGGAGTGACTGGAGTCAACTAAAGGTGATTTTTGGACCTTTATTTTGGGAAGTGTAGGGCAGTGGAGTTTTTCCTTGCCTTCTTTTTAGCAGGTGAGTAACCAGAACTGCAAAACTTGCTAAAATGATGTTTGTATGGCAGAAAAAAGACAGAAAACAAGACAGAGATATCTCTTTATGAGGTATGTACAATTTAACTGTTTTATCGAACTTACAATAAATTCCCACACAGATCTCTATAATTTGGCTTTGAGGAGGCTGTTGTGAGCCTGTGGTTCAATTTGCATACTACACAAAACTGTGCAAACTTCCTTATTTCACTCTGTACCTTCTTAAATATCTCTTTAAAACAACAAGATGATAATTCCTTAGTGAACTTTCTGACCTCTCTGGAATTGTTTAATTTAATGAAAAATGAACTTTCCCAAATGCAGGAGTTTTGACATTCAAGTATAGAAAAAAATTATTATGTTCACATCATTACAGAACAGTAACTTGCTTGATTTTTGTACATCCCATACAGTGCTACATGTAGCTTTTCAAATACATTGATTTCACACTTTCAAATACTGATATGTATTCTGTATTATCAATGATAAGAGGTTTTTTTGGTAATTGCAATAACAACATCAAAATACAAGTATAAAGAACAATACACTACCACAAAAAAAGAAAAGAGCGAGAAAGGGGAAAAAAAGAAAAATAATTAAAATATCGATGATAAGAATAATCAAGAAAACCAACACTGTATTTCGCTGTTCTTCAATAAAATTTCAACATACCTTGTGACATACTTGCAATGCAGATGCGACCAGAGAGGAGTTGATCAGCAACAGTGAGAAAACGCTTTCTAATGCTGCCTTGAACACTTGTTGAGTAGGTTCCATCTTCAGCAACATCAGAATACAAGTTTAAAAGGTTTTCTCTTGGAACACGAACATTGGAAAAGGTAAACTTGGCATTGTCAACTCCATTCAAGCCCATTTTGTGTCCCATGTCATGAATCTGAACTCCAGGCATCACCTGCAGGTTCTTGTCTCGAATTGGAACAAGAACACCATGAATACCTGAAACATCATTAATTCAAAATACAATAATATGTACTCCAACCTCAAATATGGTATGGTATGAAGGTGTATGCTCAGCCTCTTAATGTGAGCACAGCAACAGGATAAAGTGTTTTAACAGAAAAACCTTACTTAGGCTCCCGGATGGTTGTAATTTTGGTTTATATCCTGAATTGTTATAAGCAATTTTTTCTCAGAATTTTAGCTTCAACTTTCCATAAAGTTTAATAACTTTGACAGGATAGGTTTAGGACCATCCTAATTTTTTTCAAAATCACAGAGGCTGTAGCCGCCATAAGTGAAAGTACAGTAATCAAATCAAACCTTATGCAGACAAATAAAGGGGAAATTATGGGATATGGGGAAGAAGGGCAGGAACGAAAGAAGCTGAAGAGAGGAACAAGTTTTGTAGAAAGCTACCTTGATTAACCCCATCTATGTAGAGCTGGGAGAACACAATAATGTGGTGAGCATGGCAAGCACCATTTGTGATCCAGTATTTCTGTGCCAATGGGTTTGGAGTGTTAACAATGAATTCCTTAGTTTCCTTGTCATATGTGGCTGTTGTTTCCATTTGGACTGCATTATTGCCATAACCAAGCTCTGTCAAACCAAAACATCCAACGTCTTCAAGTGAATCAATACCCTACAAACAATAGGAACAGCAAGTACAGTTATCAAAGCACTGTGAAAATCAAAGCTTCCTGTCAGATTTCATTTACTATGCTATACTGTATTTATTCGACTATAAGCCGAGACCCCAAACTTTGAATGTGTAGACTCGGCATAACGAGAACCAAAAATAAATCAAAAACACCCGGCTATAAGCAGCGACCCATTCATTATTACAAGACTGAATTGTTAACTACGGGAAATGGTTTACAGAGCAGAGAAGCCAAGGTAAGTTTTTTGTCGAGCATTGATTTTATATTTTTAAAACAACAGAAACAAGATCACGAAATAAATCAATCAGCTGATTGCAGAGTGAATATGAGTTGAATGTGTGACTCTCAAAACTATCGTAGTATCATGTGACAACATTGTGTATGAAAGATTCTCATTGGCCAGTTTTCACAATGTCAAAATAAATTCAAGACATATCAAATTTTTATCCTTTCGATCGTTTGGTAACCTTCTCACTTCATTTTGCACAGGAATAGCTGTTAGTGGATTGATGCTATGTCTAAAGGCAAAGGAATTCAGCAAGGATCCTGGGTTTAAAGCGTCCCTCGGCTGGTACCAGAAATGGAAGGGCCGTTATTCCGTCAGCCTTTGTACCAAAACAACACTCGCTCAGCATCTCCCAGAAGATTTGGAGCAGCAAACAGTCTCACTGGGTGTCCAGCAGCACAGTTGCTCAAAAAAATAGGAAAATAGGAAATTTTGTATTAAAAAATAGGAGAAAAATAGGAAAATCAATAGTACTTTCATCGACATAGATAGCCACAAGTCCTTAGCCTTTACGTTTGCAGGATTTAAACCAACTTTTCGCGGCTTAGAAGGAGTGAAAAAGATCAGTAACGTTAGTTTTTTGGCTCAGTTATGCTGTAATCAGAATGACATTCTTGACTACAGGTCCAGTGCGGTTGTTCAAAGGTGATCACATGACAATTCCCTTCAACTTAGCGGCAAATGTTTGAAAAGCTTCAAGGAGTGAAATTTCTTAGGATAGAAATTTCTTACGATTCCATTGTCATTAAAGGATATTGAACTAAAAAGTCCCATGGAAAGCTTTCGTTCTATTAATCTACAATCGGTAGCTGGTTGAGAATATGATTGATTGAGTTAAAAGACAGCATCGTTTTAAGTACCAAACCAAGCTTTCCACAGTGTATGCAAACTGACACTGATCTGTTTGGTACCAGATTGTAAGTGTGTTATGGTTAAGTTCTAAGAGGAACATAACACTCTGCTTAGCTATGATTGCAAGAACAGTTTCGGAACCAAAATATTGGATCCTTTGCCAGTTGCTTAGGAATAGCTGAGAACAAGAGCTCACCAAGAGAGCTAGTGCTGTAAACTAAACTTAAGTCTGTTCTTTTCGTGTAGCATACAGAATCCAGCTGGTGATTGGTTCTTTAAACAAGAAGCTGATTGGATGATTTATCTGATCTGTGTTGTTAAAGGGCAACTTGATCATCTTTTTAGTTTCAAAGATGAACGTAAAAGGGAGCAAGACTTCAAAATAATTACATCATGAAGTGTCCAGAGACTGAAATGCAGTTTCAGTGGGCTATGTACAATATTATTCAATAATCATGAGAACTATAACATTTCACACAATACATGTACATGTAGGTGCACTAGAAAATTATACAAAAAGTAACAATAATTATAACCAGAACCAGAACTCTAATGGGCAATAGAGGTCATGGAAAGAGCAAATGTAATGTAACTAATATCATTTTTGCTAATATTAGAACACCAAACTCAACATACTACTTGCTTTATGATAAAGCTCACTTTAAAACACAATACAACTATAATCCCATTTTCAATTTTGGCTTCACTAACTAAAAAAGAGGAAAAATAGGAGGTTTTTGTTTAAAAATAGGAGAAAATAGGAATATGCTCAAAAAATAGGAAAAAGTAGGAAAAAATAGGAACTGGACACCCTAGTCTCAGAATTCAGTGGCAACAGAACAGTTCCCGTAAAATCCTGTGGTGCTGAGAAACAAAGCTTCACTGTCACACTAGCAATTGCCGCTGATGGGAAGAAAGTACCGCCTTCAGTGACCTTCAAGGGTGTTCACACTCCCAGAGACCTTGTTGTTCCATCATCAGTGAAAGTTTACTCCAGCAGGCAAGAAGAAAGCTCCTTCCCTAAATCTGGTCCTTTGCTGGATAAAGCAAGCTTGGAGCGATATTCCCAAGGAGATGGTGAGGCAATCCTTCAAAACTTGTGGCATCTCCAATGCACTTGATGGAACAGAAGACGATGCCATCTACAACTGTCCTGACATTGATGCAGATGATGAGGAGATGGAAGAAGAATTCAACACGGACAGCGAAGATGATGACGAATGCTGATGACAACAAAGACATCTGTGAAAACACATTAAATTTAACAAACTGCTCCTTTAGGAGCCACCACATTCTTAAAATTTAATAACCAACGATTGCATATTGTGTTTCTTTACTTTAGTTCGGCTTATAAGTAAATACATTTCGATTTAGTAGAGTTTCAATGCACCAGAAAAAATTTTTTTTCAAAAACTTTTGGCTATAAGCCGAGACCCCCTCTAGAGCCCAAATTTTAATTCACTTCAGTTTTAATTTGTGTAAAAATCGCTCAGCCTATAGTCGAATAAGTACGGTAATATAAGCACATAATAAAGAAGCCAACTAAATCCATAATGAATCTCTTGTTCCAAGTTTTGAACAAGGGGAATGTATAATTCTTCATTTATTAAATAAAAACATTAGGCATCACATTTCATCCCTCTAAATGTTGTGTAGTGGTTCTTTTACCTTGTTTGTGGATTTGCACCACTACTGTATTGCTGTGTTGCAGTCATTTTGCTGCAAAGTTGTTTCACTGCCGTACAAATCTTTTCACCGCATATCCAAATCACATTTAGATAAAATATTAATTTTATTTTCTGCATCTTTACAAGCCCTAGGATTTCATGGTAACGATCTTTTCTGGTACCGTCTCTTTACCATGATCTTAAAATAAAAGAACTCAAAAATAGTTTCCCAGTGACATATCCAGATATATTTATACTCGGGGATCAAAATATACATGCCAAACAAAGTAG
>OZ037994.1:12208319-12215819 GCA_964035705.1 Porites rus
AGTAACTGAAAACTTTTCTTTGGAATACTTAGAAACGATTGTGTGTCGACATTTACAATCAGTAGGTCTAAGCACCTAGGTATCCAATGTTAACACTTTTGATTCCAGTCTGCCGACTTTCAGGAAGAAACCCTCTTCCCCATTTACTACATTGTAAGAAAACTGAGTCGTTGAATAGAACTTAACGTGCATGCACCTTTTTTCCAAGTAGTTCACTGGTATTAATTTCCGCATTGTACACTTTTAGTATGCACGTGTAGTCGATTTTTCTAAAAATTGAAATACCTTGCTTCTTTGCATAATGTACCTTTGGTGGTCATTATCACCTGTACTTTCATTTCAGTTAAAGTCGCAGAGACTAAAATTTCAAACGGAAAATGTTTTGTTTATTTTAGGAACAACGGCACAAAAGTCAATTAATTTCTATTTTTCACAAGTTTTCTTGAACCCGTTAAAGGCAGCAGCTTGTCTGTGTGACGTGGTCTTCTTAGGAGTCCTCGTGCAAACACTGAGTGGGAAGGCGTACAATACTTTACAGGCACAAACGTTTTACAATCATAACAACGTGCAGTGGTGATATTCAAGATTGTGCTGAAAATTTTGTCTGTGAACTTGAAAGAAGTTACTACACAAACTGAACACTGGTCATTAATATTCAGTCAAACAAGATAAATGAAACAAAGTCTTAAACGGCTTTTAAATGCGGCTTTTTCTCATTTAAGATTAATGGTTATCCTTGATGTTGCCACCGTGATTGCTTAGGTCGCTAAATGATTATAGGAAGAAGATGAACAGACTTAAATTTAACTTATGCAACTCTGTACCTTTAAAAGTTTTTCGTGATGCCTCTCCGTTCCCAATTTAAAAACAGTACCACCAAATAGGTTGAACTGAACGGTCATCTTGGTGGCCATGGACGCATCAACAACTGCTACCAATTCGTGGGCAGAAAAGATCCACAAGGGATTGTTCTTGAAATCCAACACAGAAATAAAACCTTGATCACAAAGTTTCTTTAACCGTTTAAGCGCCAGCTCCCTTTCTTCGTCCACAGTGATGTTGTATTTTGGAGTCATTAGGGGGTCTTCGGACAAAATTTTGCGGAATTTCTCTTTTTTCTCATGGTTGTCATGATCTAGTAAGCGTGTCATTTTCATGACTTCGAAGGAAGGTTTCCCCCACTCATCTCTCAGTTTCTGTGGATCCATCCGTGCATCGGAGACTGAAAACGAACGAGCGTTTTGTGACTGCTTCAAAACCTCACAAGACGACCGAAACAAAACTTTCGAAAAAGCTCGCTGGAGCCTCCTTGCCGTGGTAACACTCGCAGAAAGCATGGTGGAAATTGAAATTATCAGAGCTTTGACGACAAACGCAACCCCCGATACAAGGCGCTCCGATAAGGTCAAGCGCATTCTCAACTCTAAGAAGTAAGGGATTACGAAATAGCTCGTCATGTACGGAGACACGAAAGTCCACGAAACACGAGTAGTTTCCAGTACTCTGGTGCAGAAAGCTTCCTTCTTCCAGAAATGGCGGCAATTGCAAGGTATTCTCGAATTTCGCTTTTTGGAGGACGCAGTATTCTGCGACCGCTTGCTTCTTTGCCTGCGTTTGAACTTCAGAAGCAACCGAAGAATTGTAAGTATTATTTCACGAACTGCGACTGTGGCAAAATAGTTTAACTTGATGTTTTCCAAGCACGTGCCGGTAGATCGAAGTCTCCTCAGCTAACTCACAAATAAACAATTGTTCTGTATTAACAGTTTGCCATCAAGGATTTGCCAAGAAAATCAAAGTTGATGGTCCTGTTGTGGAGATGGACGGCGATGAAATGACTCGTGTTATCTGGAAAATGATTAAGGAAAGAGTAAGCTCAAGATAATACATTCAATATCTTATTAATGTCTTAATCTCTTGCGAATTATAAGCGTGCAAAAAAGGTTAACTAAAATTTAAGGCTCGTTTATTAGTTCAGCATCATGTGCTTCCGTCGTGAATATTTTCCGTAAAATGTTCACTAAGATATTTTACGGTAACCAAGTGAATGTGTATCTCGGAATTGGAAAAAATACGCGGCTAACTCGTCCTCTCATATTTTTAATGGACTGTATGCACCGTCGTGGTTTAGCGTAAATATTGTTTTAGTTAATAGCATTTGACACGCAAGTCTTCCAAGTCGTACACCTTTTGCTTTTTTCTACATCAAGCTCCATCATCATGATCATTATTTACACACTTAATAGTCAATAATTTTCACTTTGAAGTTGAATAAGAGTAACTTTAATTTGCGTTGTCTATTTTTACTGTTCTTGTAAGCTTATATTGAAAACTGCCATCTTTTATATTTAATGGCTTCAAATCAAAACTGGCACCAAGCTGCAAACCTAGATCTCACTCCAGGATGTAGTAAATCACTTTACAAAGACAGTTAGTTTGTGGACAGGATAGAGTTACATGTACACATGTTTGTTCTCTGGATAGATTCCCCCTCTTTAAAAATTGTCACTCAAACAAAAAAATATATGTAGGATGGATTTATTTGCAGCACACATGTACCCTGTTTCCAACAAGCTCCTTATTACAAGCTGAGCAATATGTGGCTAAAATTCAGAAATGTTGTTGGTGACTTGTTCGTGCTCCAGCTGTAGTTTGCATATTTGTGATGGCTAAATGTACATTGTACATAATTGAACTAACACCTTTTTTATATTGCATTTGTTTTAACTGTAAAGAGTGAGTGAATAATCAAAAGTGTTTCATTTTACTTGTGGCATTTCAGTATGGGGTGTTGCAAGTTATGATTAGTGTCCGCCTACAGTAGTACTGATAAATTCCAGAAAAGAGCACTCATTTGGTTTCCTTGGGGAGGTGACACCTGTTGTATGCTTTCTGGAAGCCTCAGGCAGGAGGTTTTGGAAAGGTTTCACCAGCTCCAACAAAAGTCCATTGGCAATTCACTTTTAATTGTGTCAGTGGTGGGGAATTCCTTGACCCCCAGGATGCACACATGCATACAAAAAGTCATAGTTTATTTAGTGATACAGGTCATCTAGGGGCAGTATAACACTAATATGAACCTTCAATAATTCTGACAAATGAAACTGTCACACCTTTTGTTGAATACAAATTTAACATTATCTATTTTGTTGATATGATCCCAAGAATCTTGGCCATTTGCATGCAGCTTTAGTACAACTTGTGTTCACCACAGTCTTCCAATTTTCATTTTTATGAAATGCATGTCAAACATAGATGACCCAAAGTTTTCATTTGGACTGTGCTTTACTGACAACTTTTACAGTTACAGTGTTATCATACTGCCTTGTTGACCCTACCTTGTTATTTCCTTTAACGTGGGCACCTTTGTGCCAGATTAAAACTTGCTCATGTGTCCTTTAGATTTTAAAACTCCACTGATTCATCATAATATAGGGTATAATAATAGGGTGAAAGCAGTGAAGGGAAATGTTTTCTTGAACTTTTTGATATCCATGTATGTAGGCTACAAATACCCAGTAAATCCACCTATGTGAAAGGTGCAAGCATCTCATAATTATTGGTGGATTGATGAATAACTACATGTACCTTTAAATATCATAATATCTACCCAAATACTTCCATGTTGATAGGACAGTACTAGTCTGACCACACATTTGTCCTTATTTTTCTCTTTTTTAGCTAATTACACCGTATTTGGATCTTGACATTAAATATTTTGACCTTGGTCTGCCAAACCGAGACAAGACAGATGACAAAGTAACAGTTGAGGCAGCAGAAGCCATAAAGCAGTATAGTGTTGGAATCAAATGCGCTACAATTACCCCAGATGAGGCAAGAGTTGAAGGTACATGTAATAAAAAAAACCTATGTGGTGTTAAAATTGCACATGACCACAACTTTGTGATTTGTGTTCTTTTCTTGCTATTATTAAGGTAATGATTTGTAGAGGTGTGTGTGTGTGAGTGTTCTGCCCACAGGCAGGTCCTTCCTTATAGTTCTCGATCGCTATGTAGTTCTTGGAGTCTTGACTGCTACATAAGGGCTGCCATCCTTCACTCTATCCTGCTTTAGGTCTTCCAGGTGGCCTTTTTGCTTATTGTTCTCCGCTCAATAACTAATGAGACAAGGTCACCACAAAGGCTCAAGGCAAAAAAGTTTGCCTTGCCACATGTTCAGGTCATAGACAAACATTTTTTATAACATAGCGCGCATGCTTGCCCTATATAAGTCCTATTGAGCCACTATGAACAAAATCTTTACTTACGCCCGCCCGTGTGTAAATAAAGATTTTTTTTCATGAATTGACGTGTCCAGCTGTGTTTTTTGTCTCTTTACCCTAAGTACTAAGTACCCAAACATCAACAGCAATGATGCAAAACTTTCACGCATATTGCAATAATTATTCATAGAGCCTGAATCGTTGAAAAGTCTGCCGTGAAGACTGACATTCAGGTGGAAAAAGACCACAATTTGGTCTTTGTCAGGAAATATCCTTATCCAATTTGTATAAAGTGTCCTCCATTTCTAAGTTTGTTTATCCTTGACAAAACAGGTTAATTATAAAGTAAGCTCAATAGTGAAAAAAATTATGCACTTTTGTTTTCACTGAACAATCCGACTAAATCAGGAATGTTTCTCTTGCAATAAGAAGACAAATTACACAAGAGGACATAAATTTATTACTCAAAAAAACAACTGCTGCCAGGTCTTCTCAAAAAGCCATAATGACCAGCCATTGTTCGTAAATGAATGTAAAGTACGATGACAGTCGTCTTCACTAAAAGAACAAGTTTTCTGGATTTCGCCGAGCAAAACATAAAGATCTTTTCAGCAAATCCAAACCATACTCCAGACTTCTAACGAACATGTGAGTATATATTATTTAACTTTAGGTGGACTTTAAGACTCTTTTACCTTTGTTTCGTGTTTAGTTTCCATTGATCGTCAATGAATAAATAAGCAAATTTTCTTTCTCAGTTTTACAGAAAGAATTTTCTTTCAAACTGGATGATTGTGGCGTACATGTATTTGTAACCAGCCAATAGAAGCATTTGTTTTTCTGTGTCGCACGTTACGAGAATTTTGCAGTTAACTGAAAAGCAAGCATTTTTGTCAGCTATGTTATAAAAGAATTTGTTCATGCTTTTAGTTGTGCTTATATCAAGTTATGAATGCACTTGGGAAGTTTGGAGAGCACTCAAGAAGCTAGAGTTGCTCAAGGCAACTCTTACGCATCTTTCATACTCTCCAAACTTCCTGCATGCATCCATACAACTGGATATAAGCACACTAAGCATGAACAAATTCTTAAATTTAATACTGAGTTAAAGGTAACAATATTGTTGATTAGCCCTTTTACTTGCAACATGTGGTGAGATTTCATGTCATTCATTGCATCTGGGTGAACATATGGGTCAAGTTGTAGAGGTTTAATCAAAATTCTCTGCATATGATAGCCATCCATTCAGGTGAAAAATCTGGCAGCTCACTATTAACATGTTAATGACATAAATGTAGACCTAGTAGTTAATTTGGTCAACTTCAACTTCAACTTCAACTCTATTCATTCACTTTCAATTTACAATTACATGATAGCTTCCACCCACGTATAGGAGAGCCTAATCAAGGCGGGGGAAGAGACACACAAATTTAAGGAAAGAAAAGAAAAAAAGAACTATTTTACAAACAGTACCAGCTGTCGCAAAATAAAAACTACCGTATATTATGTATTAAGCTAATTTAATTGCATTATGATTTACACAGAGAATATAAATTTAGTTGTGTTCCTGAGCTAGTTAAATTTAAGTTGATGCATGATTTCAGTGATTTCAAGATAGTCATCAGATTTAGATAAAATTTCAAAGAGCTTATTCCTTATCTTTTTCCGAAAGGTAGATTTTGGTAAGTTTCTCATATCTGAGGGTAAAGAATTCCTGTTGGAAATATAAGAGCCATTTAAAGTGGTTTGTTTCCTATAGGTTAGGTAAGATCGGAACCAATCATTAACAGGTGATTAGGTCAAGATCATTGTTAAAATCAGTTTGGTTAAATGATGAAAGATCCCATTTGCGGATTCTACTATTAGAAATTATTTTGGTATTGTTAGCATAGCTACTTTTAAAAACTGTACAACTAAGGATTAATTTGGATAGTTTGATATAAGACCTTCCTTTACAAATAAAACAAGAAAAATAGAGTGGTTGGTCTGAGCCAATCAAATGCCTTAAAATATAATGAGCAATACAAACTGTTAGCTGTCTCTGACAAACAATGGATCAAATTTGTTACAGAATTCAAGTTGAAGAAGATGTGGCGTAGTCCTAATGGCACAATTCGTAACATCTTGGGTGGCACAGTGTTCCGTGAGCCAATCATTTGCCAGACAGTTCCAAGGCTGGTGCCTGGATGGGAGGAGGCAATTGTTATTGGAAGACATGCACATGGTGACCAAGTAAGAACTTTGGAACCACAGGCACCCCAAGCTCAAAGAAGCAGATACAGCTGTAGTACACATTTAACATGGGTCATGTGATGTGTTGTCTTATAATTTGACAGCTTAAGAATGAATGTCGCTAAGGATTAAGAAAATTGGAAATGGTCAAACAAAACGTTCCCTCATACTTTGTGTGTAGTTAGTACTTCAGATGAGACTACTCACTGTGGCATTTGTTTGACTTCTAACAAAAACGTGCACTGGGCATCAGGGGGGAAGTTTGGGCCAAAACTTGCATTTTGGGGGACAGATTTCTCCTTGAAAGTTGGAGTTTTGTTAGGTAAACACAAGGAGCCGCAAGCAGTAAAATTTCTGTCCCGTAATTTAATCAGTTAAATCGTCAAAGTTGACAGGTCTTTCTGATAATCAAAGCGACCACTCGGTTAACCATTTACACCTTCAGTGCAAAGACTGTCGCAAAAACTTTAACACCTTCAGCTTAATTGCTTACCATAACAGTGGTAGGTCGTGCGCGTCTGGTTAAAGAACTTGATCGTGACCGTTGTTTTCATTCAGTGGCTGTTCGCGTTGATATGCTAATGTTTTTGAAACAAGACTGGAACATAAGTAGAACTGGACTGGAACATAAGCGAAGAGGCCGCAGAGTAGAAACTAAACTGTCCCAAAGTCTTCCGTTTCATGCGTTTACGTTCATTTTGAGGGGGCCTGTATGATGAATTTACTACATGTACGTAAACAAGATCGAGATTTAAAACATTTCATTTTGCTTTTATGGAGTAAATTTATTTTTAAAGAGTCTAGCTGGTAAACCACTTTCTTTGCGTACTTGTAATAATGGGCATTTAATATGTCACGCTAAAAGGGCTTCTAAAAAAATCACAAGGTTTGTCCCACTTCCAGTCCAGGTTCTGGAGATACGCCGGCTTGGTAGCTGGAATACATTACCGAGTCGAAGATCTGGCATATTTTTCCTCCTCGTCATTTTTTCCCCACGACATTTGTTTATATTTGCAGTGAGAATGCACTGCATATCAGTGGATTTT
>OZ037994.1:12220819-12223319 GCA_964035705.1 Porites rus
ACCAGTGGTATCGGCCTTTACCTTAAGCATGTTGAGGCAGTTTGCACCTTCCTGACAGTTCCTCAGGACATGAAGGCATTGTACCAGTTTGTTGGCCTCATTATTACACTGTACTACCACTGATTTACCTTGGTGTGGTGAGGTCCTACAGCCTCTGCAACAGGCCCTGGCAGCTGAAAGTTTCACCTCTTGTCAACGAGCTTCTATCACAGGATAAACATACTTTGTCTGGAGCAATGATGTTGTGTACCCTCGCCCCAATGCACCTACTCGCATCACCATGGGGGCATCCAACCTTGCAGTTGGAGCTGTGCTTGAACAGTTCATTGAGGGGCAATGGAAACCTACATTTCAAAGAATTTGAGTCCGGTGGATCTTACAGTGCCTTTGATTGTGAACTACTGGCTACTTACCTTGCTGTCTGTGATTTTCTGTACTTCGTTGAGGGTCAAGTCTTCCTGCACGTTTGGCAGGTAGTCACTGGGTAGACTAATTCCTTATTCTTCTCCTATTTAAGTGAGCCTTAAAGAGGGCCTGTCCTGCACATCAGTCACGTTGGTCTTCAGAGTAACATTCTGTCTTCCTGGGGACTTCTTCTCTACCCATGCCATCAAGGATGCTTTCTCATTATTTTTGTCTCAAGGCTGCATTGTTCAATGCAGCACTAATACTTCCTTCCAATTTGTTGGCATAGCAACCATGTCTTTTTCATCCCCCCTGACCTCCATATTGTGCTATTAGTGAAAGATAAAGGCTGGATTGGACGTTTCGATATTGTTGTGATAAGTATCTTTTCAACTATAATCAGCAAAAGACAAAACATATTAGGCTACTGTTTAAAGACAACGCTGTTAAAAGAAAAGCTTGCACACGCTACTTGTGTACACGAGCGTAAAACGGTGCCTTCAAATGTACGCACTATTTCGCAATCAAGAGAAGGCACAGTTTTTGTGCCAAAGCACAGGAAAAAAAAACATGCATGGGCACAGATTAGGACACTTTAAGAACAGTCAAGGCACGTTATAAATATTGCCAAGGTACATTTTATGGGCACTGTCTTGAAAATGTTTGTAACCTGACTTGGGAAAAAGAACAAAATTTGGTACGAATAACAAAAATTACTCAGATCAAATACAATACAATACAATCAGGAGTATAGGAAGTGTAAGGCTTGAGCCTAGCCGCAGCAAAAAACACGAAAATGAAAGTAAACTGGCGCACTTTCTTAGCAACTCGTGTACAGTTTAGGCACAGATTAGGCAAAGTTTAATGATTTGATAACCTTTGAGGGTCTTTATTTCTCTTCTTTCCCTTATCCCACATACACAGTATGGTTGTTACTGCTCCTTCTTTTAACATGATTTACAAGTGAGAGTTTAAGTCATCGCTAATCATGAGCTTGGGAGCAGGGGGCCGTTTCTCGAAAGTCCCGATAATTAACGGGCCCGATAAGCCGTCTCCGTTTATATTAAAGATCGAGGTTTCAAAAGTTTTGCATCTAGCATGATAAAACCATCAGTTAGTGAAACAAAACGGAGTAGTTTGCTAGCCAGGACCGGCGCTCTTATTCTTTATATTTCGATTTGAATATTTGATTTCGGGCCCGAAAAGTTACCGGGACTTTCGAGAAACGGGCCCCAGGTGCCTTAAAGGTTACTAGGGGCCAAATGCAATAAGCAGAGAGGAGGTATCCATGGCAACCCCAGAAGCGGGAACCACCCCGAGAGCAGCCACTAACCGGCACCGTCACTCTGAATAAATTCAGTGGAGATACTTGGGAGGGAGGAGAGGGAGCAACAATCCGCCATGATTCGCAAGTAGGCAAACATTGATCCGCTACGATCAGCAAGAATCCGCAATGATTCGCAAGAAGGAAAAAATTGATCCGCTACGATCAGCAAGCAAAGCAACACTAGCAAAAGGCACAGAAGGAGCCCTGCAATTCCCCGCGGGCCGCCCCGTAGGTCACATACTGAAGTGGGAGAAGACCGCTGGCCAGCTTGCTCGATTTTAACTTTGCCTAAATGATATTTAGCCACATTAAAACTGCCACCACGTGGCTACAGCGACCAAGTTCTGAGGCTTTGCAGGGATCGCATGAAGCATGTATTACTGCTCCGCTTTTTACTGATAGAATCACCAAAACATAGGAAAAATCGGTTTTCATACATGTACATGGCCAAACGTGTGCTTTGACGTTGTAATAATCATTCGTTTTCGTATCTGCCATATCATGCACAAAACCCAAGTCCATGTACTTATGTCCATTAGAAATTGGTTTATCTGTCATGTGTCCAATTCCGCTTGTAAGTTCTCTGTCTTCATCCTCTTGGTGGTCATTTTGCTCCCCGGCAAAGATGGCGAAGATTCAAGGATAACGATAAACATGGCCGTGGTTGAATAACCAAGGTAAATTCTAGGAAGGAAATGCTTTCCAACCAGTCTTCAGAATAAGTGGAAGTAAGTAAGTAAGTAATAACTTTATTTAACCACGGAATCC
>OZ037994.1:12228319-12260819 GCA_964035705.1 Porites rus
ATTATGATGGAGATGTCCAGTCTGACACTTTAGCCCAAGGTAATAACTCGAAAATGTTGTGCTTTTCATGAAATAGGTGACACTTGTTACACAACTTAAGCTGACTAAATAATAACAAATAATTTTTTTGGTTATTCTTCCATACTGGGATTCAGTTGCAGTGTGCATATGTTACAGATCAAATTATATTCAGCTTAAAATTTTTTAACCTACACCCTCGATTTGTATTTTCGAGCGCCTTACGGGACATTTTTTCTTTAAGTTTTCTTAGAATAAGATTGTAATGGGAAAAAAGATCCCTGTGCCGTGTTTGGATGTAATAATGATCGCCTTTTTCTAGTTTAGTATTAGAAATATGGTCTTTCACTGTATATTTCTCGGGAAAAAGGCGATCATTATTACATCAAAACACGGCACAAGGATCTTTTTTCCCATTACAATCTTGTTCTAAGAAAACTTTAAGAAAAAATGTCCCGAAAAGCGCTCGAAAATACGAACTAAATGTGCTCGTGCTCCCTGGGCATCCTATAATACTCCTTAAATCGAATTAATTCAATATGGCTGCCGTATCGGTAAAAAGGTCTATTTCCTTTGTAATCAAGCCACAGGTCATGAATAATTAGGGCTAGAAGATAAAGGAAATAGAGAATCAACCTACAATCATGGACAAAAGTCTTGGGACACTTTTGCGTTTCTGGGGCTTTTTCCAATTCACACAGGTCCAACCCCTCCCCTCAACCCACAAACAATGTTGGACGCGTGTATCCAGAATTTTTTCCGAGTTTCAACTTTTTATAGGGTAAGGGGAGGTAGAACTGTAAGAAAATTTCAAAGAGGATGCATTGTTTTCAGAGGGAACCGAGAAATGACAGAAAAATATTAATATTACAGTCCTGTCCCAAGCACTTTTGTCCAGGATTGTCTGAATCCTGGGTTTGGGGGAAAAAGTCTGTTGTGTGCATTTTTCTTACCTTTTTAGGCATTTTGGAGACAATTAGGTGATCACATGCAATAATAATGACCTTTGAAACTATTTCCTCAACATAGCAAGTTTTGACAAGGAAATTCCCTGATTAGCCATATCAGGCCCACTCCCCTAAACTGGAGCCGAGTTCAGCGGAAGTTGGTCAGGCACAGTGTTTCGAGCATCGCGAGCAGTACTCGGTCGCGAAAACACAGTGTATTATCAATATTCGCTACAAATTCATTAAGGAAACACGGCTAAGGTATATTTCAACCAAAAAGTAATTGCATTTGAAACAAATTATGTGCGTCAAAAAGGCCGTAAAGTGAATACAACAGTACTCACTTGATTCAGTAAGGAAAAATTATCTTGTTCTTCTTTCTCTCCATTTCAGAGAGAGTACTGTGACTAAAGAGCGAAAAATTGCGTTTTGGCTGTAAAGGATGTATCTACAGATAAATTTTCTCTCACCATCCCTACGATGTTAAGATTCTATAGGATTGTAGGTTGAAAAATTTTAACCTGAGTTTAATTTTGAACTGTGACACATACAGTTAGAACCCGCGACTGAGAAACTGGTTTTTAACAACATGTTAGGCAAAAATTCGCCCCCCTTTGTACAAAAAACTGTTTAGCCTAAAATTTGAAACAGGCACTTATTTTCTAAAAACTCCACCACAATTCTGTGTCCTTGGGGAAATATGTCAACTTTCAGGATCCTCTTTGGAGACATAGGTGTCATATTACTCCAACCTAAGGAATGAGCTGAATACCACTTAATACTCTGAGAAACAATGTACTTTTTTCTTCCGAAAATATGATCATTATTTTAAGAACCTAAATAACCTAAATTTGTGGTAATTAACATTTATGTACTAAGAACTTGTTTCGGCTAACTTGGGAAAACGCAGGTTCTTAGTCGCTATTGCTCCAGTGATTAGGTGACGCTAGTTCATTTACTGATGTTTATTTGTCTTAACCTCTTACTTCAATAAACACCGTGAGAACTAAGATGAAGGTAAGAGTAAATTACATATGCGATTGTGAAAATACTGAAAATACTTACATTTCATCCGCCTTAAAAGTAACAAGAAAGACTGGTAAAAACCTAAAATTTACAAAATAACGGTAAACGATGTCTTGGGTAAACTTAACTTCGTCTAAAATCTAACAGCTTGATTTTACATTGCAATCAGCGATAAAATCGGTCTTAAAAGATAAAATTACAAAGCGCTTACTTAAGGTGGCTCGACTGGATTTTTTGGGGTTGATACCTCCCAACTTTGAGCATTAACTACGTCGGCATGAGTAAAGATATGGAAAAAAGGTTACCACAACTGTATCACATAAAGATGAAAATTTCTTTTGATCTGGGTTTTATTGCAATCGGAGTCGCCATGGCAACGTAATGACGCCATTACGTTTTTCATTTATCTTTGTGTTTCTCTGTTCCAGGAGTTTTTTGAAGAAATTGCTTTAGGGAGTATGTACCTGCTATAATTGCCTCCATTATGGCATAGTTTGAACAAATTCTATGAGAGCGTTTTCGATTTCGACCCAGATCATAAGACATTTTCATCTTTATATAATACAGTTGTGGTAACCTTTTTTCCATATCTTTACTCATGCCGACGTAGTTAATGCTCAAAGTTGGGAGGTATCAACCCAAAAAAATCCAGTCGAGCCACCTTAAATAAGAAATTTAGCGTAAATATTTACCTTGGTGATGTCCTAGAAATTGCGTTAGCGCGCGCGTGAAGAAAACAAAACATCATAAGATTTCAGATGAAAAAAAGAAGTGGGTTAAAGCAATTAAACGCGCAGCTAATCGCGGTATCTACACTCCCACCAAATTCTTTATGATCCTAAAAGTGACGTAATAGTCATGAATAATTTCACTCTGCGCTTCAAACATTGCCATTGGAATTTGTCTTTGATCACGCCTTCCAACAGGAGGACTACTTTTTGCACTGGTCTTTCTATTATATGGGGTTTTGTGTCGTTTCCCTACTTCTGAGAATTTCTGGATCCAGGCTTTTCCTTCACAGATCGAACTTCTTCTTGAACGATTATGATGTCACCGATTCTCAGATTTCTCTTTGGCTGAAACCATTCTTGTCTTGAATTCACGTTGATGAAGCACTCCTTTCGCCCCCTTTTCCAAACTTGTTCTGCCAGAAACTGGACCTTTCACCATTGTTTCCTTACCCTCCAGTGACTGGAATAAGGAACATTCATAACGATTTCGCAGCGATTGGTTGTCAAATGACTGAATCTTGTCATTATCTAACTCCTTCATGGCCTTTGAGAGTTCGTTCCTTGCTCCTACAAAGTTCGAGCCTTGGTCGGACCGTAGCTGTTGGATGGGTCCTCGAATTGCTGTGAAGCATCTTAAGGCGTTGATGAAGGCATCGGTCGTCATGTCATCTAACTGCTCTACATGCAGTGCACGAGAACTCGTGCAGGTGACTATCTCTACGTCTCACTTCAGTTCCTTTCCTCTTTCCTGAGCTGTGAACGGTCCAAAGCAATCCATTTCACAGTATGTAAAGGGTGGGGTAGGCTCCACTCTATCTTCGGGGAGATCTGCCATCTTCTGGCCTTCTGTTGTTCTTCTCTGTCGTCTGCAATGAACGCATTTATAAATGTGTAAGACTACTGCAGCATTGAGGCCTAGTATCCATATTCCATGGGAACGAATTTTGTTCATCGTCATTCCCTTTCGTTGATGCTTGACCCTCTCATGAAAATGATCGATGATCAGCTCGGCTACGTGAGAACATCTCGGTAGGATTATTGGGTGTTTAACGTCAAATGGCAAGGTAGAATTTTCCAGCCTCCCACCAACGCTTGTCAGTCCTTCATCATCGATGAAGGGACCCTGGGGGCTTTGTTTGGTAAGCGTGGGTTTCTGCTCCTTATGACGTAGGCTTGCAATTTCGGTATTGGATGCTGAGAGTTGGGGCTCCTTGATAATAAGGGGTGCTTTCCATTATGCCAAAATTTCCGGAAATTTCGGTCCAAACGTAAATGGAACGGTTCGGGCCAGGTGGAAATTTTCCGGTTAAAGTGGTCCACCTTTTTTGACCGGTCGGTCCGGTCCGACTGAAAATTGCTGTTCCATTTTCAGAAATTCTCGTTTCCAGTCCGGCTCCAGCTCGTCACCACAGTCAAAATGGCGGATGGTTCAGATGTAAGTGTTTACGAGTGTAGTGTGTGTAAGCTTCAGACGCAAGACGTAAACTTTCTCCTTATTCACAGTTGCACACAACGCTCAGGTACAGTAGTGCATATTCATTTGTTTTTTCTTCTGGATTTTCTTAGTTTTTAAAGGCAAATATATTACTGGCTTGTCCGAATGTTGATGATGTTTTCCCGCGTTCTTCTCTTAGCAGTAAGTGACCTTAGCCCTTACGGCTTTGACAGTCAGAGCAAAAAAATTCACAGCTCATTCCAACAACCTCCACTAGTTCGACCAAAGCCTTGGAAAGATGGGAGGACAAACACGTCTGTTTACTTATTGCAAGCTACATGAAGTTCAGATGAAAGACGAATTTGGGAAGTCACACATTAGCCAACAATCAATTCCGTCGAACTTTTGGTTCGGACGTGTTCCGTTCTCCCTTGGTTAGTCCGAGTGGTCTTGGACCGGTCGGTCTGGTATAATGGAAAGCACCCAAGGATTTCACCATCTTGTCGTTCAGCTACGGTTGTAGTAACTGTCTTTGGCTTACTCTTCTTGAAGGGTCTTCTCAGGTATGAGATCGCTCCGACTGCCTTCGTCCAGTTAAAGAATCTTGACACGTAGTCGATTAGGTTGAATGATTCTTTAATCACAGTCGTGTGTACAGTTACCTTAACTTCCGGGTCTCCAATTCGGATATTGGGAATCTCTTCTTTACTGGCAGGGATTTCTTTCTCGTAAAGAACGCGGGTCCACAGTTGGACCTCATTTGTTCTTCAGCATTTCATCCTCTTGAGGCGTGATCTGCTGGATTATTCTTGGTGTCGATGTGTTGCCATTGCTTGGTGTCACTGTTGGATCTGATTATCTGTACTCTGTTGGCGACCAATCTACGGAATCTTTTGGCGTCGTTGTTTATGTAACCAAGTACTACTTTGGAATCGGTCCAAAAGTATTGCTTAAGTTTGGCATAGTTTAATTCTTCTTGAAGCATCACGCCAACTTTCGTGGAAACTACTGCAGTGGTGAGCTCCAATCTTGGTATAGTAGTAATCTTCAATGGAGCGACGCGGGACTTTCCCATCACTAATGAGACAGTCACGTTTCCGTCTTCATCCTCCACTGTAAGGTAGGGGCATTGTCCGTATCTGGACGTGCTTGCGTCAGCGAAATTGTGTACCTCATAGCTCTTCTTTTAGCTCATCGTCTCCGGCTCGAAGAATCTTGGAATTTGTAACTCTTCGAGGCGCAGCAGATCACGTTTCCACCGCTCCTACATATTTCCTGTAGTATTTTCTTTGCTTTCAAGACCAAGGGGGCTAGAAATCCAAGAGGATCATAGACAGAGGCAGGTACTGCCCTTCTAGTTAAGGGCTGGTCCTTCAGAACGATGGAGAAACCGAAGCAGGCTAACCCCACTGACCACTGAATACCAAGGACTCTTTCTATAGGAAGTTCTTCTGATGGCAGATCCAGGATGATGTCCACTGCTCTCTCACTTTCTGGTGCTGAAGCACTTCACGATCGTTTGCTATAAATTTGTGAAGACAAAGGCTACCTTTCTTGAAAACTTCACGAGCTCCTCCGATCAGGTCTTTTGCTTGCTTGGCAGATTCAATGCTGGCCAGTCCGTCATCTACATAGAATCATGAGTAAGAACCTTGTCGCTGAGGGTACGCTTTTTTCTCTTTACTAGCCATGTGTTTGAAGCCGTAGCTGGCACAACCAGGAGAAGATGTTGCCCTAAACAAATGCACTTTCATTCTGTACTCCTTGGGCTCTTGCTTGATATCACCGTTAGGCCACCAAAAGGAATCGCAAACAGTCACGGTCAGTTTCACTTACAACAAACTGGTGAAACATTTTCTCCACATCGCAAGTAGCAGAGCAAGGATATCTTCTGAATCTGCAGAGTGCACCCTTCAATTTGTTAGTTAGGTCAGATCTGCTGAGCAGATGATCGTTTAAGGAAGTTCCCTTGAATCTTACTGAGCAGTCAAATACTGGCTCTTATCTTGTTTTTCTTTGGGTGATAGACACCATGATGAGGAATATACCACTTCACTCCATTATCTTGTATGAGTGCTGGCGCTTCTTCAGCGTCTCCTCTGCTAAGCACTTCATCCATGAATTTGATGTAGTCTTCTTTGTACTTAAGAGTCCTTCAGGAATTTTCGTTTGAGATGTTCAAGACGAGTCATCGCTATTGAGCGATTGTTAGGCAGTAGAGGCCACTCCTAAAATGACAGTGGCATTTCACAGTGTCCGTTTTCGGTCTTTCTGATTCCCTCTTCCATAATCTTAAGAAATTGCAAGTCTTCTTGAGAAGGCTTCTGATCATTTTTACTTTCCTTGAAGTTTGACTCGAGTATTCGTACTATGTCATTCATTGTTACAGCAGGTAGCTCCCTTACAGCAACCCTTTGGCAAAACGACCTTCCACTCTTGGCCGTTTCACCACCTACTATGCTCCACCCGAGATCTGCCTTGATAGCATACGTCTTGTTACTCTCACCAGAAATAACTTCTCCTGGGTTCAATGTATGAGAGCAGTCATTTGACAAGCAAGCCTATGTTACAGTCCAATAGGTCGAGCTTTTTGTCTTCAATTGGTCGAAGGTGACTCCAACTCTTAGCAGAGGTTGTAGTCGGTATATGGTCTTCATCGGCTGGTATCGATGTACTCGTGTAAGCAACAGGTATTGGAATCTTGAGCTCAGAATTGTATCCTCTTACTTGAAGACCCGAGACTTCCTGGCTGTCGGCGAGTGTCTGTTTAGTAGTGATATTGCACAGTCGAAACTTAGTTGGTTGTTTATGTCCGTCACGTTCATCGTAGGTTTCTTTCAACGTAAATGTGGAGTCATTTTGTGTGTCTAAGATAGCATATAAGAGTACTTCTTCTTCGGGTCTGTTAGATAACGATAGCCCGACAGGAACTATCCTTGAGGTGCCACTTGAGACTTCTTGAGATGTACAATTGCAAGAAGTAGATTTTGGAACGTTTGATGACTCGCTGTCTACTCTTCTTTCTTCTGTCCTTCTTGTTTCTCTTCTTTCTTGATGAAGGAAAGTGGGGTGTTTCTTATTGCATGTCTAACAAGTCAACTTCTTTTTGGAATGACTGGTCATATGACCTTTACTTAAGCATCCGACACACAGCTTGTTTTCCTTAACGAATTGCAATATTTTCTCAAGTGTCTCAGTCTTAAACTTAGAGCATGCATCCAACTGATGATCTGTCTTCCTGCAGAATTTACACTGCGGCTGTAGTTTCGGAGTTTCCCTTGGCTCTTTAGAATTCTCTCCTATCTTCTGGATAGAATGAACAAAGTCATGTTACTGACAACTTTAGGTTTTGGTACTTGATGCGTATTGATTGATGCAGTTCCTACTTCTTTCGCTGCGTTACTAGCCTGCGTGGCAGGCGTTCGAAAAGGAAGGGGAAGGGAATTAGGGCGCGAGACCGCGCGCGAGGAAGGAGGGAAAACGGGAACGCCTGCAAGGAAGCCATTGTTTTCGCCATCCCGCCTACTAATAACAAAAATAACAAAACGCAACTGTGAATGACTAGCTGTCAAATAAGTCTGGCCGCGATTCACGTAGTCTAGTCGTATTTCTCGCACTGTTTTTCTTTTGTTTTCCTAAAACAAGATATCTAAAGTAAAGGTACTATAAAAAAAAGTTCAAATGCGGTCGTCCGTCGAAGGAATCTTCCTTGAAAGTTGCAACGACGCGAGCCGAGTTACATAAAATCCAGAATAAATCTATTCAAGTTGTTGTTGAAGGAATCGGGCTGGAAAACTATTTAATAAGAAATGTAGCGGCTCTTCGCAACTTTCAATGCAATGTTTGTCTAAGAAAAATGAAAACACTTTGCCGTCACGCACTCTCTGAATTTCTATCAGGACGAATTGGATCCGGCGGAGCACACAAAAGAATTCTGGTGGCGGGGAAAGAAGAACTGAACTTCGAAGATCTACAAGAAGGCAACAATTTATTATTAAAGTAAGTTCCTGGCGGTTTTATAACCGGCAAGAAGAAGTCCTTAACCAAAAATCACTTAAAGTCATAGATTGCTTCGTCTTCAATTATCTTGCCGTTGATAACGCGGATCAAACGGGTGAAACAGCACATAACAAGCACGCAGGCAGCATGATTTTTCCTTTCTTTCTTCTGGCGATTAAAACCGACAAGCCGTTGGGAGATGATACTTTTCAGAACCAGTCAGTAAAACTCATCTGCTGACAGGCCTTTTCCTTCATATGGTTCTTTAACTGCTTTTTTCTTTTCTCCTTTTAAGCTGAAATTGATGCCTTCTAATGATGAATTCCCGTAGAGAAATCTCATCACGCTTCACTATTAAACGACATATGTTTAGTTACTCTAATGGCGTGATGTTGATTTCAACTAATCGGGAAAAGGTATTAAGTCGAAGATTGACATTGAATTAATTCTGACCAATCACTATTTTTACGCTCAGAATCTGAGCGTGAAAAATAGAGAAAACAATGGCGTCCTTGCAGGCGTTCCTTTCCTTTCTCCCTCGCGCGCCCAAATTCCCCTTTCTCCTTCCCCTTTTAACGCCTGCCACGCAGGCTACTGCGTTACAAGAAGAGATATGATTGGATGCAAGATCCGCTTCAGCATTGATAAAGGCTGTAATGGTCTTGAAAGCTGGATATCTCTTTTGTTCTTTCCTTTCTCTTGTGGCTTCTCTGTTCCTTTGAGAGGTAAACCGGTCTGGTAACTTGGCAAGCAACTTTTGGTTTTCCATATGGTCATTTAAGATGGTTAGATATTTGATTGTTTGCATTGCTGTTTCTATAGAGAAATCAGCGAATTCTCTGAGACCTTGATGATCCTTAGCACCGATCTTTGGCCATTCCTGTAGCTTGTCTCTGTACGCTTTAGTTACTATAAACGGTTGACCAAATCTCTCGTCCGCTTGTTCGTAAGCTTCCGATGAATTTTGCAGGAAAAGTCCGCCTATAGCTTGCTTGGCAGATCCGCTAACATATCGTTTCAAATAATACACTCTTTTTTTTCTATAAGAATATATTTTATAAGAATATCGAGGCTGAAATTTGGGAAATCTTAAGAATACTCTAAGAATAAACTCCAGGCTGAGATTTTGAAAAGGATATAATTTCGTGTGGTGAAAATCTGTAAATACAATACAAATATACGTTTTCAGTTTATTCCTTTCTTTAAACGGCAAAACTAGCTAACTATATTTAACAAAACTATAATTGATACCTTAATATATTCTAAAACGGAAATGTCATAAGCTATTATTAAGAATAATACAAGAATATTTACAGCCTAAAATCGGCGGAAAAAATAAGAATATTCAGCCTGGCCCGGGAAAACAATATTTTTATTAAAAAAAAAGAGTGTACATCTTGTTGCATAGAGGTATGTTTTTTCGGTGTGTGAGAGCACAGAATGACGACTTCCAATCCGGATAATGGATGTGTTCACCTCTGAAATGGTTGTTTCAGGTGCTGTGAGGCGACTTTTGACTGAATGAATCCGCTGTTGTAATGACGATCTCGACGGTTTTATCAGCACTTGGTGACTCTTGAAGGACATTAGGAGACTTGTGCACGTCTTGAAGCTTCTGTGTTGGCTGTGTTTCTTTTGATGCGGTTACGTCCGATCCTAAATGACTGTTTTCCTGCAGCGGAGGAAGGTATGCTGGGGGTGTCTGAAGAGAGATCATCTTCGACGGGATCCTGCTCATTTTCGATATATTCGACTACTTGGTATGCTTTTAACCTCGCCCTTGCCATATCCAATTGTTTCTTCACTTCCATCTGTTCTAACTCCAGTTTTCCTCGTGCCAGTTCTGATTCGATCATTGTCGTTTCGGCCCTTAGTTGCGCCTCCATTTTGGCGATTTCTTCCTTACGTTTTGCTTCTTCTTAGAGGGCGTTAAGTTCGGCTTCCTTTGCAGCTAGCTGTGCAACAGCATCGGCTTTCCTTAGGTCGATTAGTGCCGGAAGATACTCTTGAAGACTTACTGACCCTTGAGTGGTCTGAGATAATGGATCTACTTCGGACGGACCTTCTATCGTTGCGTGACTACCATCTTCAGATTGTTTCAGTTAATGTTCCAGAGTCTTGGTTAATGTATCGCATGCATCTCTCTTTTAGCGAATTTATTGTTCTGGAGGCCGAACGTTCCCTAACTTCTCTTATATCGTCAGAGCCCTGACGCGGAGATTCTTCAAGCGGAGAATATTTTCGTCTTTGTCAGTTTGTGAAAGTAGGAGCTGATAAGCAATAAACCGCTCAATGTCTGAGGCTTGCGCTTTCCATGCGTCGAAGGCTTCGTAGAATCTCTTTATTAGCTGATCTTCTTCTTTATCTCGCTCTCTTTGACGATCTTGTTGATAGGCCTGGCCTCTCTCTGTAAGCGTTTGTTTTTAGCATTGTTAAACGTATTTTATTATTTAAACGGTAGATATAGGCATATTTTTATCCCCTAAACGTTTTTCACCTGTTCGGATTTCCTAGCTGAAAGTCCAGTGATCTGAAAATTATAGGGATCAAAGCTTACCTATTCGACAAGCCCGAAAAAAGGCTCCCGAAAATTCTAGGTGACCTTTTTAGGGAAAAAAATCCGTTAAAAATTGGCCATTATACCATTTTTTAGATTTTCGAAAATCCTAGGAGAGACAGGCAAGCAAGAAATTTTACAACAAATGTTCCGAAAATTCTAGATATCAAATCGTCTTCCGAACAGATATTTTCCGAAAATCGACGTTGGGTTCCCTTGGCTCTTGGATGGAATCTGTGACTATGCTATTTGCATTATTATTATCTACTGCTACTAGATTACTGTTTACTTGAACTACGCCTTCTGCAGGTAACGATAACTTCTCTACAGCATTAAATTCTGTTACCTCACTTGAGCTAGACATTTGATTTAAGCAAATCTTAATACGTTAGAGCAATTCCTTCTAACTGCAAACTCTAATACTTCAGGCAGCGCCTGTATAGCCTGGGTGTCAGAGACTTGTCTTGCGCGGTTCTGTCAAGTCTTTATAGTGACCCGCGCGAAAAGCCTCTGGAGCAGAGCGCTATTACTTTGATGGCGCCGATCCAATCGTTAGCACGGTTAAATCAGTTGGTCCAGATTTTGGACAAGACGGCTGATTGGCTCCCAACGACCACCTGAGGAACTTTGAATCTAACAGACGCAACAATTGGTTGAAAAGAATCGACCAGCACGTGAAAGAATATTTCCAACTGTGCTGTTGGCATGACGTAAGTGTACCTGCGAGAAGTGTTGTGATGGCGGCTTTGGAAAGTTTTGAAATAGCATTGAAGGAAAGCATAAGCAATGTACGAGAAGGGTTTCACGGTGTAGACAAGTTAAGCTATGAGCAAACAAGTGGGGTGTTTAATTTTATTCAACACCATTAAGTTTTTATCACATTCAACTTTTGCATTAATACGATTTAAGCTTTACTAATTTCCTATTTCAAACGATTACAACATGTTTTGAAATAATTTGTATTGATGGATTAGGAATTTTAAAAACAAAACATTTATTTTTAGTGTAAACAGGGGGTCGGTAGGGAACACACAATTTTTACCTTACGCCAAAATGCTGCTTGTTCCAATGAATTTATTTTTTCTGATGGGTAGACTATGTTCTGGCGGAAAACATTTTGACTGAGCAAATTTGATCGCCGCTGGTGGCTTCGGCCTACAGCCGAAGATGTGTCGGCCTTCGGCCAACACCGAAAATTCCCGCCGCACGCGAGAAAAAACCTCTGGTACCCAGGGTAGCGCCTGTACTACTTTAATCTATTTGTGCATGACACCCGGGGTGTGACAGTACTTCACCTCGACTTAAAAATGTAATAAATTACTTTAACTTATTTCCGGAACTACTACGTGCAGAATCGTCTTACTTATGTGTGTCCATGTAAATTATAACTTTCTTGCAACAAAGCTTCTTAACTTCTACTATACTTGGCTTATTGTTTTGTCGCTGCGCTGATCGTCAGTCCTTGACTTGAGGATCTATTTTTAGTCTGACTTTTGACCTTGATCCTGACTTTACGGAAGCCCAAGGGGGCCAAATAGTGATTTCGTTTTTATTTTTCACTTTTTGATTTTCACTTCGCCAATTAGCTTTTTGGTAGAGATTTCGGTTTTTATTTTTTACTTTTTCGTTTTTAACGTTTTGATTTTCACTTCGCCATTGAGCTTTTCGGTTGAGGTTTCGGTTTTTATGTTTTACTTCTCCGTTTTCGTTTTTAACGTTTTCATTTTCCCTTCTCCATTTAGCTTTTCGGTTGAGAATTCGGTTTTTATTTTTTACTTTTCCGTTTCCGTTTTTAACGTTTTCATTTTCACTTCTCCATTTTGCTTTTCGGTTGAGATTTCGGTTTTTATTATTTTACTTTTCCGTTTCTGTTTCTAACTTTTTTTAATTTTTATCGATCTATTTCGTTTTACTTTTCAGTTTTTGTTTTGGCTTTTAAATTATGTAATGAAAACCAGAACCAAAATTTAATTATAAACATTAAAACCAAAAACCAAAACCAAAAACCAAAACCGACAGAGTAGACCATCATGCTTTGCTGGACGATCAATATGGCGGATCAAGGTGTCCATCCGGCGGAGTGCGGCTTTGTTGACGATGTTAGCCCAGGTTAATTTTCTAATTTTACTTCCATTGATCGCTCTAAATCATAAACTGTATTTGTTTTCATTGTACCCCTTAATTCTTCTATTTAAGCTATGGAAATCGCGTTAATCGACTAGATCATCAGAAGGCTAGGATTGGAGGTACTAATGTGCTGTAAGCTACCGCGCATTTGTTAAGCTTTCATTTACACTAGATCGTAATCGCCTAGACTGTGAATATAAGGGGGTATATATTCTTTGAGCATAATGGAACGATCAAAGTATGGACAGTATGGGCAGTAAGTTTTTAACACTTGCCGTCTCTCAAAATCAGATAGATCTGGAGTCACGTTTAAAACTGACGGTAAACGTCTGTCTTCTAAGATATCTCAGTGTTCGATTAAGCAAAAATAGGAAATGAGGCGATAACAACCACTCAAAACAATTCTTATTTATAAAACCTACGTGAAACTGCTAAGTTTCATGTAGAAGTAATGAACGGTAAGCGACAAAAAGAGGGGAAATTGGTCACGCGGTATACAAATTTACGTTTACCGTTTGTCGTAGAGGTGACTCTACATGTGTTATTGTTGTTCTTGTAACTCGTGTTCCATCGGTACATGTGCGATGCTATGCGTCGGGATTTTGCATTATCGGCAAGTTTTGTGTTAGAGTGTTTTGATGGTAGCGAGGCGACGACAAGAGAAGGTAATGAGCTAGTTGTACAGAAGGAAAATTGTGTTGTGGAGGAAATAAAAGAAGTTGAATTGAGATCTCGTCGTGGGGAAATTTATTTATAAAAAAAATAAGGTTAGTCATTTTTCTCGACGCGATCGTGTACTTAGCAGACTACCGATAAAAAGAAATTAGAATCTTTGTTACAGAAAACACGGAAGGTGAGGCTTTTTTTGTATGGAAGGGTATACGGAAAAATACGCTATTGTCGTCTGAAATTCATTGTTACGTTAAAAATAGAAAAAGGTTTACACTTAAACAGGTACAGAAGTAACTGTAACATTGTGAGGTTTTTACGTAAAGGGCAACTCCAAAACTAGTTCGTAAACGAGGGAAAAACTTAAAAATTTTAATTTACAAGTAACGGTAAAGGATGTCGTGTGTAGAATCTAAAATCTTGATCTTACAATGCAATCAGCAAAAAAATCGGTCTTAAAGGGTAAAATTACAAAGCGCTTACTTAAATAAAGAAATGTAGCGTAAATATTTACCTTGGTGATGTCCTTAAAAATCTTTTGAACAAGGAAAACTTGCTTCTTGGCTTGTTGAAATCGGAATTGACAGAAACTTGCGTCAACTAACTGCAAACACAAAAAACTTAACCTTTTAACAACAAAATTGCGTGGTGCTTTTGCGTGTGCCCTAGCTTGCGTTAGAAAGAACTTTCTAGTTAAATTTAGAAATTGCGTTAGCGCGCGCGTGAAGAAAACAAAACATCATGAGATTTCGGTCATAAAATAAGTGGATTAAAGTAATTAAACGCGCGGCTAATCGTGGTAGCCACAGTCGCGGGTTTTTACTGTACACTGCACAAGGAACAGGTTTGCATGAGATGTTTGTGGTATTGCTATTAATATTTAGCAATTATTGAATGAGGCTGAGTAGGATATGAAGAATTCTGCAGCTCGAGGAGGGTGTTATCCACCGAGGCCGAAGACGGAGGTGGATAACACCCTCCGAGATCTGCAGGATTCTTCATATCCTGCGATAGATGAATTCAATAATTGCTTTATTATTCATTCAAAATAATTCCAACTTTAAAAACAAGCTAAAAATACTTACCTTGGTCGCTGTTAAGATCGATAGTGCCATCTTTCGCGAAATTTAGCAGATAAAGCTCTGCTCAGGTCTACAAATATACTCCAAATAGCGGATGTTGTCCGTCGAGTTGACTTCGCGCTGTTCTTGCTGTGTTTTTAGACAATATTTCGCCGTGTGAAACGAGTTCGATATGACGGTTCAATATGACAGTCCAGCCGCTGGTTATGGGGAATTATGCGTGTGGTTTTACCCATTAATAAGAAACGGGGAAATATTTTGAATGAATAATAAACTTATTTATTGTCCACTCCAAGTGATCTTACAGTGCTTAACTAGGCAACCAGGATTTCTAACATGCACCACCCTTGGTATCCTCTTGACTCTTCTTACAGCCTTACCTAGTATCTACTAATATTGGTCTCTTAAATAACATAATATTGATCAATCAATTAACTCAGTGAACCATACTAGACTTGCACAAAAAAGATTCTTTTCTTAACCTTCTTTCTTACTTCTGTTCTTGACAAGGGCATCGTGGTCAACGGGAAATGTTAATTTTCAGTAGTTTTAACTTGTGCATTATTATAACAAAACCTTAACTGATAAGAATTATTATTAAAAGGTGAATCATTGGATAATGCAATTCTAGAGCTCTGATTGGCTTAGCCATCATGGTATATTTCTTAAATTTATCAATGATCTCTTGCAATGCTTTCTATGGGTGGAGACCACAGTAATGTACTTGCCCCTAATGATGCTCTGTTACTAAAATTTGAAAAGAGGTAATTATAAATAGTAGCATTTGTTGTTATATCAACTGTAGGATTTGGTTCACTCGGTCTTATGACAAGTGTGCTTGTATGTGGAGATGGGAAGACAATTGAGGCTGAGGCTGCTCATGGCACTGTCACCAGACACTACAGAGAACATCAAAAGGTCAGTCAGTGACGAGATAGAACTATACGAAGCAGTTCAACCAATAGACCCTTTACACGATGGCATCATTAATTTTTGCTATTATGACCAGAATCCTTTTCATTTTTACTGTTATATTTAAATTTGATAATCCCAGTGAGGTTTAAAATAACAAAAGCCCTAATCTTCAAAAAGAGCGAAACCCTGAAGGATTCTGGTCGTAGTAGTAAAATGATGTCGTCATGCAAATGGCCCATTAGTTGGTACTGTTTATAGTGACAAAAGACTACACAATGATCTAGCGGCTGAAACTGATGTAGTAGAAAAATCTCCTACAGATAACTTTTCAATGCCAACTTTTTTCAGGTGTTGCCTCGTGCCTATGATCAGGAAGACTGTTTTGCTATCGTTAAGTTTCAACTTATCCAAGCCCATACAGCCTTTATGCATGACTCCATAGCACCTAAAGACTCCTGATTGGCATTACCCTCAGGCTTAAAAGATAAATAAAGCTGTGTATCATCAGCATAGGCATGCGCAGTAGGTTAATGCTCCTTGATGACCTAGAACAACTTGTTAGCCTAGAGGGTGAAGAGGAGAGGTCCTAGGCGTGAACCCTGTGGTACCCCACATGTTGGATGAAAGGTATCAGAGATCCCATCACCGAATGCAACACGCTGTGACCTGTTCGACAGGTAAGAGTGGAACGAAGCCAGTGCCCTCCCTTTGATGCCAGATGATGTTTCAAGACGATTGACAAGAACGTGATGATCTACTGTGTCGAACGCGGCACTTAAGTCGAAAAAAACAAGAAGAGTCACCTGCTGACGATCCATACTCAGAAGAATATCATTTTGCACCTTTGAAAGTGTCGTTTCTGTGCCATAACGCTTCCTGTAGGCAGATTGTAACTCACGGAGCAGTTCATGGGTAGTCAAATAATCAAAGGTTTGACCATAAACAGCACGTCCAGTCAACTTAGAAACGAAGTGAAGGTTGCTAATCGGGCGCACGTTGCTGAACAAAGGCTCAAGCCCCGCTTTTCTGTAACAGCGGCGTGATCAGTGCTTTCTTCCAGACACTGGGGAAGTAGCCTGTAGTCAGGGAGGAATTTATGAGACGGGTAATCGTTGGTAGTAATACGTCTAACAATCAACAACCAAAGGCGTAAGCACGGGATCCAGGGCACAGTACGTTTTAGCCACACCACCGTCCGTCAGTAGTCATTAGTGAGTTTACGCAACGGGACGGCAGGAAGAAGAGGACGGCAAATCGCTTGTGCGTGACGAACGTGACAAGGCTATAACTTGCGTGTTTTGTCGTGATCTTGACTAAAACCAATGTTTTCTGGTCTTTTACCAAAAGATCTGTTTAAAAGAAAGAGAAGTTTGCCGAAAAGTTATTTCAAGCAAAATTATTGTCACGTTTGTCACACAAGGTTAGCCGTCTTCTTTCCTCTCCCGTCCTGTTGCGTAAGTTCACTATTGATCCTCAGGTACCATTTCACGTTTTGCGAAATCAAGGTCAGTAGCATCCCAAGCCACTGCATCACGAATTTTAGAGATCTTCGGCACGAAAATGCACCGATGTCATTAGAAAGAACGGTATTGTCAGACCAATTTGGGAAGCAAAGTTCATTTTTTGGACTCGGTAACTTATTCCTGGCACGGAAGAGTTTTTCTTGATTGTCACAGTGGTCAGAGATAAGTCGGTGTAGTGCTCTTTCCTTGCAACATTCATTAGGTATGTCACTCGATTTCTATGTTCTTTAATCAATTTGAAGTCAGACACCAATTTGCCTTTCAGCCTTCCTGCGAAATCTTTTGGCAGCGTCAATTTCACGATGTACCAAGGAGCGCAAGGTTTAACCTTAAGTATTTTAATCTTTAAAGGAGCATGACGATCCGTCAGATCTTTAAGAGTTAAGTTGTAGCTCTGAACCAGCTCATCAATGTCCTCAGCCGACTGACTATTTGGCGGGTTTCGATGTCTGGCAGTCGCACACAGTCAAAAGCAGCCAAGTCCTGTTTGAGAGCATAAGTGTCCACAGATTTCAACTTTCTGTTAGCAAATTTCCGACATCGTACAGGCGGTCTGGAAACAGAAATGTTACAAATAATGGAGGCATGATCTGATATAAAACGGCCAACACGAGATGGACCATTGATGATATAATCAGAGAACCGTGTGATTGTGACGTGCGTTGCATAAAACACGGCCAAGACCGACAGACTCAGAAGATCACGAAACCTAACTGAATTAGCATAATATAGTTATTAACGATTATTCCGCGCTTTGGATACGAGATGGTAGGCAGCCAACGAAGCGCGTAGCGCCGAGTTGGCTATAATCATCTCATATCCAACAAGCGCGAGTGGAATAATTATTTTATTAAATACGCCCACAAAATATCGAGAATTCGTCCCGACTTTATTTGGAGAGACAACCGATTTGCAGCTTTTTTTTAAATTTTGAGCAGACGTGTACAGTTACCTTATTTGGAGAGCACGGTACAATGGCTCATATACCATGATGGCTAAGCCAATGAGAGCTCTAGAATTGCGTTATTCAATGATTCACTTTTTAATAATAATAATAATAATAATAACTACAGTGGAACCTGCTGTAATCGATCACCCGAAATGCGACGATTTAGTGGTCGCTTACGAGAATCAAACCACAGTGGTCTCTTACGCGAAAAGTTCCTGACACATCTACTTGGTGGAAAAAACTTACGGTATGTGTGGCTCCATGTTGTCACTGAAAGTTCTTCGCATACTGTAAGTGGCGCAATACATACAACGAGCAAATGGTGGAATGGGAAAGGAGTGCTTGAAGTATCATAGCCGTTTAGCACAGCTGATTGCCATCAAAAAAGGGGAGCAGTATGCCAAAACCATCTCATGGATCAGAACCAGAACCTCATTCGCACTCTTGAGATCTGCGTTGGTTTGTCTTCGAGGCTCTAGGACCAGAAGAGTGCCATGTGACATTAAGAATGTTGATATCGACGTCGAAGTTGCTGAAGGAGCCATTAAATCGGACTATTGATGTGTTTCCTTACTTCATATATATCTTTTTATTTCATTATTATTATTACTATTTTTTTTGTTTTTTAGCAGTTGAAAGAAACTTTTGAATTTTAGAGGTTGACATTTTTTTCGTTATCATTGAAATGAAATGTTTTTTAATTCGAAAAAATTTTTCTTAGTTTTAATTAACTTTTTTTTAAGCTAAATTAAGTGCTTTTTAAATCGACAGAAATTGTAAATAGTGTTTTTGAATGAATAGTTTTTTCTTTTTTTTAAGCGAATTAATTGTAAATAGGATTTTAATAGTTTTTTAATAAACTTATCTATTATTTAGCAAAGAGATCACACCATGCGTCAAGTTGTCACTTACAAGAAGTTGAACACAATGGAAAATTATAAAACCGCCTGCTCAAGAGTGGTCGCAGTCGCTGGCGGTAGGTGGTCCTTTACGAGAGGTTCCAACTCAGGCTGTAAGGCTTTGAATGGAAAGTTTTGGCGTTTTATTCCCTTACTGGAATGCACACATTACTAAAATCTCTAAAAAAGTAGCTTCGGGTAAAGAGCTGTCGTCCTTTCGTTTCTCTGGAAACCTTTATTTGCGCTTACAATTCGATAATCCAGCCACACTTTGATTATTGTGACGTAGTGTGATTGCGGGGCAACTAATGCCACCAAGCTGCAGAAGCTCCAAAATCGCGCCGCCAGGATTCTGACTTACTCTGACTACAACGCTGAAGTCGAGCCGCTTTTTCAGCAGTTAAATTGGACTCAACTTGCTTGTCGTCGTGAAGTCCACACAGTAAAGATGGTTTACAAATGTACTCACGGTTTAGCGCCTGAATATTTACAGGATAGATTTGTAAAGCGTGTTTCGAATTATTTCTCAAGAGATTCCTCTAATTAATTTGATGTCCCTCTCCCCGCACCAATTATCTTAAGAATAGTTTTCGCTATAGCGGGGCGGTCTTATGGAACGGTTTGACTTCGACTCTTCGGTAAGCAGAATCCATACACAGTTTTAAATTTGGCTGCAAGGAATTTTTCAAATGATATACACTCGGCATCCATGGGAAGCAGGCTAACTTAATTTATATACTATTTATTATATATTATTTATTCATTATTTAACATTATATGTACGTCTGTTTTATATTGTATTTATTATCATATTATTATTCAGGTTAGATCATAGGTTACATATATATGTTGTAGTTAATTTTTTATCTCAGGTAATTTTTATTTTTCTTTTGTTTAAACTTCATTAGCATACATTAACATACCCAAAAACAAAAGAAAAATAAAAATTACCTGAGATAAAAAATTAACTACAACATATATATATTGTAAGATTAGCTCAGAATTTTTTATTAGTTATATGCCTGATGTTTTTACCGAGTTTAAATAAAGTTACTTGGCTTGACTTTTTGAAGAAGTGGCTGCTTATGGACGGTGGTCGGTTACAAGGGGTTCGACTGTAATGGCGTTTTATTCAAAATGATTAAGAAAACAAAGTTATGAAAGCATCTTGAAATTGAAACTGAGGGTTAGCCCCATTATGTTCATTAAATAAAAAGATATAACAGATATGAGCCATGCGAAATATATAGATATGGAACGTTTCAAGAACTAGTTGGAAACGCTTAATTAGTCCAACCCTGAACCCGTCCAGGCTCCTGTCCCCAACAATAAACCCGGCCAGATTATTTCAAATACGATTTAGATAAAACAAGACTAAGCTCCTATGCTATGACGTGGAAATTGGGTAGAATTAACCTACTGCACATATTGTATAATGCACCTATCGATGTTAAGCCGGCGGAGGGGGGGGGGCAGGGCATGGGGTGGGGATTTGACATTTTTCAAAAATTTGCCGTCAAGTGCCCTGCCCACGGGCAAATCATTCCAGTCAAATGCAACCAAATTCTCCCACCCCGGGCTGTACATGTCAAATATCTCAAGGCTGGACCCAGGAAAGGCACAATAAAAATATCTCCAAACAAAACTCTGCGGTCTTTATTTATAAACGTTGCTGCATCACCAAAGATACATGTTCCTGTTACATCGATCTGCAATTATATGTTTTAACCAATCAATCCGTGTTACACTGCGTAGAATACAGAAACCTTCACGAGAAAGTCCACATTTTATAAGTTTAAATATTACCGTTCTTAGTAAACGGTACAAAGAAAGTCAGTTTTATAAGCTTACAGTCATTGTAGCGAATGAGCCATACACTGATCAATTCTACTTGCAAAAATCGACTTCGTTTCTCTTTACTTCCGTTTACTTTGATACCACAGTATCTTAAAAGGTTCAATTGATCAAAAACACGCTAAAACAAACAAACTTGAAGACAAAACAGCGAAATCCACTCACCTTTCGTTTGTTCTCGTTGGCCTCCACTGGCCTCCATGATTTCAAGATCTTTCCAGACCGTAAGGCGCATGCGTGAAGCGTGGAAGCGGGAGACATATGTTCGGTCACAGTCTCTTTCGTCCGAGTCAGCAGTCGAATATCCCCACATCGGACGAGGAAAGATTCAAATATCCCCTCCCCTTGGAGAACAAGATCAGTCAAATGCCCCACCCCGGAGCCGACAAAGACAATCAAATCCCCACCCCATGCCCTGCCTTCTCCCCCCCCCGTCCCCTCCTCCGCCGGCAGGGGGAGCAGGGGAGCAGTAGTCATAGATAACCGTATTCACAAGTGTGAAGACTGAAATCTTAGAGCCGTAACCACTGACTATTATGTACACTATTTTACTACAAAGTGATGTGAAGGTTATCAAGTGCTGTTGTTTATTTTTTGGTTTATAGGGCAACGAAACAAGTACCAATCCTATTGCGAGCATTTTTGCGTGGACTCAAGGTCTTCGTCACAGAGCAAGACTTGACAAGAATGCCGAACTTAAAGCGTATGTATTGGTCTCAGCGTTAGTAATCCATATGGTTTTAGTTCAGCAAGTACAATACCCAGCAAATCCTTCAAGTTCCAGTGTGTGGGAGATTTTTTTTCTCTTTTAGAATGTCGTCCATCGTACTTAAGATTTAACAGCCACTACTTAAGAAAGGGAACGCTTTTTACCTCGTGAATGCCCGATTTCACGAGTAATCATAACTATAACAAAATTCTCAGATGTGATTGGCTATCAACTGCCCTGAGGACAGTACGCGCCATCACGCGTGCGCTTAAATGGCTTTTTTTCACTGCTAGCAAAAAAAATTGGAATTTCTTCTGTTTTGATTTAAAACAAGATCCTTCCATATCACAAATTTTGTTAAAGGTGTGATTAATTGGTAAGAGAACTTCGTGTCGTCCAATTCGGTCTGTAATCATACTCGTGATTAAGGTGATTCCATACTAAAAGAACCTAACATAGATTTTAGCTAAAACTTGGTACACTGATGCAACAAGTCAAGAAGATGATAAAAAAGTAATAAAAAGTGGGGGTCACCGTGCTCGTTTTGACGTCACAATGCTGACAAATACGGCTATTTAGGACCCTTTTACAAAAACCGCGGGCAGCGCAAAACTAGACAAATAGGAGAGATTTTTTCGATGATGCATGTGACATCACACAGAATTTGACTTTAATGTATTGTTTATCGACTTACGTACTAGAAAAATGACTTTTAATGCCCTTGTTTTTACTTTACGCTCCAAAGTAGACTTAAATTGGACGCGCGCTTTTCGACCCGTGATGGCTCAATCCGTACAATTTAGTAAAATTGTCAAAAAACTGAACATAGATTTGTGCCAATTTTTTTCTCATCGAAAGGAAGCACTGTTCTTATTAAAATCATGAAACAAAAAATGGGTGTCACCGTACTCGTTTTTGCGGAAAGTGCCACCAAACGCATTTTCTCCGATTTTTGAGAGAGGATTGGGGCGAGTTTCAAAATAGAATATATGTGAAAGGGGGAAGAAAGTGTTAAAAAATCCGTTTTTACAGAATTTACGACACAATGTGATAAAGAAAGTGTCTAAATGAAAATCAAAGTGAGTAAGCACAAGTTAAACATCCACTATCGAGAGGAGGTCGAACTCAGCAACACGCGTACTGCTTACGTTATGCACATTCCCGACACATTGAGTCTCACCTCGGCAAGAAACAACAGCAAGCAAAATTTCCAATAGCGTTTCTCTTCAGTCAACTTCATTTTAATATTGCTTCACATGCTCTTTTTTCGGCGGCCATCTTATTATGCGCAGTAAGAGATGCGCAGTGCAAAACTAGGGAATCACCTTAAACTAATCGGACTCCCGCTACTCGTATGATTAGTAATGGTAACAGGACTGAGTGGAGTCCAATTCGGTCTGTAATCATACGAGTGATTAACAAAATCGGACGACCGCGTAGCGGGAGTCCGATTTGTTTAATCACGAGTATGATTGCAGACTGAATTGGACGACACGAAGTTCTGTTACCAATTAATCATAACTTTAACAAAATTTGTGATACAATAGGCTATTTTTTTAAACCAAAACACAAGAAATTCGAAATTTTGTTTTGCTAGCAGTGAAAAAAAAGGCCATTTAAGCGCGCGCGTGATGGCGCGTACTGTCCAATTACTTAGGCATGACGCGTACTGTCCTATTAAACTGTCCAATTAAGGCTGAAATCAGGGCAGTTGAGAGCCAATCAGATTTGACAATTTTGTTATAGTTATGATTAGGTCTGTTATACTACTACATGAGAAATTTCTGCAATTTGATTTTTCTTAGAGCAGTGGTATTTCAGCTTAATTTGAAATACCTACATGTGAAAATTACAAAACCTTTGCGGGTAGTAGTATAAAGAAATAGTGGCATGATTTGTACGTGATATTTGGCATAAATACCACTCGTGATGTTTCAAAATTGTATCAAATTTCACTCGCCTAACGGCTCGTGAAATTATGTATAACAATTTCGAAATATCAATCGCGGTATTTAAGCCAAATATCACTACAGATCGTGCTATTACCTATACGAATTGGACTCCACTCGGTTCTGTTACCATTACTTATCGCTGTGGGATGAGATATGCAAGTGATTCACTTACTCAGGTTCGTAGGCCGGGAGCGGCTCGCTACGAAGTCCCCCGATATGAAAACGACAGGTCTTCGTTGTTGCCGAAGTGTACTTTGGGCAACTCCCGGCTGACGTCACCTCGTGAGAGGACCCTGGGAACGAGTTTGTCACGCTCACGTTCACTGTCACATCCGCTGCAGAAGCGTCAACACTCGCTGTCCGGTCTATCAGTTCTTTAGGTCGTGTATACACCTATTTCAATTAAGGTTGCTCCTGTGAACCTTGTTTCATAGCCTGCAGTGCACTGTGGTAAACCTTTTTGTAGCGGGAAGTTTAGTCTTGTTCACGTTCATTGAAATAATAGAGACCAATTGTGAAAAGGCGTTCAAGAGAGCTTTCAAGTCAAATGGCTGCTAAAATTCTTCAGCATGAACGAGCTGAAAAATTTCATTTTTAAAATCTCATAGTAAAAAATCAGAAGCCTCTTTTAACAACATTAAATGAATAGGTCGCCTGATTAAGCTGCGTTTTTACATGGGCCAGAATGCTGGTTATTTCAATAAAGCAAATCAACGCTATTTTTTTTTATTATTATTCAGTTTTAAAAAAATAGCCTCAAATTTAGTTAAACACGTAATGTTAAACTACTTCTTGTTGTTCAACAAACGTCTTGAATTTGAGTTTTTTAAACTCCACCCAAAATTCCCAAGTGCACGAGCCAAACAAACTCATTTGCAGCATTTGCATATTACCTAACCTCAAATCACTGTCTTGAATTAAAAAGCCCAGGATTCAGTGTTTTGAAATACATTGTCTTAACGTTCTGCTGACATAGCATAGAAGCGTCAGCAGCGTTTGCTTTCTTGGTTTCTACGCTCGTTTACTAGACTTGCTACAATAATGCATCGCGGGCTATGAAACATGGATCATGCATAATTCTTGTCTGAAGCAACCTTAATTGAAGTAGGTGTATACATTGGACACTTCAATTAGGATTTCGCCGCAGAAAAGTACGCTCACATTCAATAACCTTCAATTTGGCCCGCGCCTTCCCATTGGTTTACTCAAAAGAATCACAAACTTAGCGTTATCTCGAATATTTATCGGTAATCTTTCCCGCTTAAAGTGAATCGCATCCTTTCATGGCCAGAAATCTTGGAAATTTATCAAGGCGTTGGAATATACCCATGTACAACCTTCTGTATGTCCCTCCAGTTGTTTTCATTATAAAAAATGTAGCACAAAAGTCTGTTGCTTCTCGGGTAGTTCTACTTCCCTGCTTAGCATGCAGTTTTTTTGCTGTTTTTCGTTTTTGGTTCGCAAAGTAGATACAGCCGCGCAATTTTAGTAGTTTTCGTTGTATCTTTTGACGTGCCACGCATCGGCATTTTAATTACTGAGTGAAGGTAAAATAAAGCCTGATCTCAGTTCAGGTTACGCGAAAGCTGAATTGAGGTCAACAAAAAATAAGGGAGGGGGCGAGGGGATAAAGGCAGAAAACCTTGGTTTCGGGCGCCTGTATATCTTACTTTACGAATACAAACGAAAACCCGCCAAAAAACAGAGTATAGAGTGGTTTTCGTTTGAGTGTCGTAAAACCAAAACCAAAGTAATTACTCTAGCCAATCACATAGGACACAGACAATACATTGAACCAATCAAAACTCGAAGTAATTACATGTGGCCATGTGATACCGACCCCGAAATGATCCCCATTTCTCTTCACGTCGACCCCAAAATGATCCCTATTTAATTTTAGGAATGGAATGATATCCTAGAACTATGGATCGTGCAAAATGCACAACATTATAACTTAAGCTTCACTAATTATCTTCATTTGCCCACTTGACATTAATTTGGGATTACACTTTGAACTGGATTAAACGAAATTATTATTAAAAAAAAAAAATACACAAAGTCTAGTTATTTTAAGTAACTACAACTGATAACATCAAGAAACATAACATTTTTTAAAATTATTACTTAGGTCATTATAGCCCGGGTTATAGAGGAAACTGAATACATGTTAAATTCTAATAGTGATGTTAAAACAGCATGCCTTGCATCACTTGTGAAACTTTTAATGTTATCTATTTGATTCAATGTCGCCTGTGTAATCTACAATATATTGGAGAAACTAAACGTCGCCTCGAAGACCGTTTTAATGAACACCTATACTCAACCCTACTGGCAATTACATCCATACTGCAGCCTCAGAACACTTTCTAACCAGTTATCATTCCGACAATCGTATGCTTTTGATTCCTATTGAAAAACTTAAAAAAGGGCGTAATTCTTTCAGGAAAGCACGTGAAGCCCACCTTATCCATAAAGCTAAGACAATTGAGCCTCTGGGCATCAATAAACGTGATGAACTGTCACTATATATAGTATATCTTTTATTTTTTGTTATCTTGTCTTTTTAAAGTAGCCACATCATACCACGTCATATTATGTAATTTCCGGTCATTATTTTACTTCATATATAAATCTGTAATTCGTGATATCTCAATAAACCTGATGAAGACTGGTATTGGCCAGTCGAAATATCGCAACTAAACTCTACTTCACGTTGTTTAATCAGTCCCTGCAAAAGTCTTCTTGACTGTAACGCTTTCAATGCCTTGGATATTGAATTTTAAAAATGGTGTTTTAACACTTTTTAAAATTCTAAAATAATGTTGAAGATGCAAACGTTTACATAAAGGCGATTAGATGACAAGAGCGCTAAAAAATCACATAAACTGTAGCGAAATGTCAAACGCAATTTAAGAACGTTAACGCTGCAACAGATTTGTAATAATTCCGCGACGGAATACCATTCCATTCCAAGAATTAATTGGGGATCATTTCGGGGTCGACGTGAAGAGAAATGGGGATCATTTCGGGGTCGGTATCATTTCGGGGTCGATTTGGGGATCATTTCAGGGTTGGGGATCATTTCGGGGGCTGTACAGTATCCAAAAATATCGTAGCTGGATTACAAAGGCTGAACTCCGCAGTGGCTTTTTTCAGAAAATGAAGTCGTGACTCAAGCGCGAAGGGTGTTTTGACAGGCACATGATCAATCAAATACTATATTTTATCGCATGAATATTTGTTTTAAAACAATGCATTCACGAGTTGCCCCCAGTTTTTACTTTGGTTGGCTGAAAACATTGCTTTGATCGACAATGTCGAACTACCATTTTGGAGGTTGGTTGGACACATTGCAAGACGCAACCTGTTGTATAGTCAAGAACTAAGCAATGTCACTTTTTTTAGATTTTGCAAAGCTTTGGAGAAGGCATGTGTGGCAACCGTGGATTCTGGTGACATGACTAAAGATCTTGCTGCTTGTATTTATGGACTTAGCAAGTAAGTTTATATCCTCATTTCTTAAGCAATTCAAGTTTTGGTTGCCTAAAAGCTTACCAGGTCCTTTTAGACGCAGCAAAGGGGGATGTAGCCTGTGATAAACATGATTTAGTGCGTGTGTTTGAGGGAAGGAAGCGGGGATAAATAGAAGTACCAGTTTGTATCAAGATAACGTGTTCAGTTTCACAAAATGCTTGAAGGACCTGAAGATTTCGCTCCTATGTAAGAGTGTGAGCAGCATAAATGATCGCTTTCGCATTAACCCTTCAGGTTAAATAGCCCGCCTCTTTCCCGGTCATGCTCTCTTGTCAAATGAACCACCTGTCCACGATTCTCATTTTAAACATACATTAATATTTTTATATTTTTCAGCGTAAAGCGAGATCAGTACTGCTCAACTGAAGAATACTTCGATGCTGTTGATAAGAAACTGCTGGAGCTTTATCAGCCCTCCTGATAGAATGTAACGAGTGTTGAATTGAGACTTAAAATTACCGAGTGATGCATATTGTTGGTTACTTGAACCATTTGTCAATGAGTAGTGAAAGTTCATACTATGAAACACTGTCTTTTAGTTCTTTTCGCTCAAACCTGTAAATGGACTGCTTTTTATATAGCCTGCCAACAATGTAGGTGTATGCGTATATAATATGCGACACGGACGTGATCATGGCTTCATCCTGGAACTGAAATACAAGTTGCCAGGACAAGTCAGTGTGCTTAGCATGTAGTTAGGTTTTTGCAATTATCTTGATCACATTTAATTGTTTCAGTATTGCACTGCTACTAACAGTAAGTAGTAAAAAGTAGAGTGTGCTTTACGAACTGTGTATCGAAATAAAGCCAACATCATTTCAAACAACTGCGTGAACTTGACTGATGTGTACAGTGGAGACTGGAGGCAAGAATCCCTGGTAGTTCTGGTCTGATGGACGAACGGCCGACGTATCTTTTCGCAAACCTACAATTTTGCCTTTTAACCTTCTATTACTTAGTGAGATCTCTGATTGAACTAAGCGGCTGAGATCAGGCTCAATTTAATAGGGAGCATAATTGTGAGCAAAGATAAAACTTAAAGTAGCGCAACCACAGGCTGCTTTCTCGGATCCATGCAAGCTGTATTAAACTCCAAATGTCAGAATGTCCGCTCTGTGCTGCGGCCAAAATGACAAGTATGACGGAGAATGGTTTGCAAGAATGTAGAGTAATTAACAAGATGGCGGAGAAAACGAGGTATTGCCGTTGTCAAAAACTCTCTCATCATCTTCAGAATCTTCACTTAATTCGCTATACCTTCATTACAGTCAGTAACATCGCTTTATTCCACAAAAAACACAAAGCAATGACCAGAATCAGAAGCGAAGGCAAGGCGTCCCCTGTCTTTGGGACATTTCTGAAGGGACAAAACCAGTTTTTGGATGGCTAAAATTCAAGAAACTTTTTGGGGCACACAAGTTTAAAGTTCACAATTGTTAGTTTAACTTTTCTAAGGACAAAAATCAGTTTGTCGTATTCACTTTAAATAAAATAAATAGAATTCTTTAAATACTCGTCTGGCCAGCTTTAAAAAATAATTTATCAACAGAGATTGTTAAGAAAAAGTATCCGATGTCGTTCAATGGGTTTTCTATACTATCTCTTTTTGCTAACCCCCCCCCCCCCCCCCCCGGCCACCAAAAAAAAAAAAATTAAAAAAAATAACGATGGGATTTAATAAAAGGTGGCTGCAAACTGAATGTCTGCAATTGACTCTCGTAATTACCGGTTGATCTTTTCATTTGTTTGTACACTTTTTATTTATTTCCAATAACCAAATACATTCTACAGTAAAGCCCGATCAAGCATTCCTACGGAAAACAAAATGTGTAGTTGAATCTTGAAAAATTGATAGTAAACGCTTTAATGCCGCGCTTTTCAATAAAAGAGTTGATAAATTTAAATGTAAAGGCCATGAAGGGTCCTTCTTCACAAAACATGAAGCGCGCACTTATTTTGAACCAGGTTTGGTTTGAATTGTTCATGTTTCAACTTACTGTAAAGCGCTACACTGTAACGAAAAATGAAATGAACATTTTCAGATTCGACGTAACATTTTATTCCCCGCAGGAATGTTTGATCGGCCGGGCTTCACTGTAACGGCAATCTTTAAAGGGGTAACGAAACAAAGTACCTCAAGAATACGAGGGCTAGACCACCGTCTTTTTTACATTTTAGAACATTACAACATTTAATATAAAAAATAGACTGAAGTACTTATATAAGATAAAGAAGGCGTTATGATAATCTTTTCAAGAAGACGAGCCATGTCTTTGCCTTCCTCCTGACGACTAAAAGAATTTAAAAAACAAATTAATAACAAGGAACATTGATTGAAAAAGGGATCAACGTTACCACGAACCAATACGACGGATACAAACAAATCTTAGGGCCTGTTTACATGGAGTGGGGGACCCCGGTCTAGTGGGGTGGGTTTCTTTTGTTTTCACGCTCTGGGGGACACAAAACAAAAGAAACCTACCCCACTAAACCGGGGTCCCCCACTCCATGTAAACAGGGTCTAACTCTTTCAAAATTTGTACCTTATTTATTTCGATCTTTAAGGCGGAATTTTTAGATCTCTCTTGTTCTAGCTGCCCATGTAACTGTACAACCTGTTAAAAGAAATAACGTGTGAAGAGAACGTGATTTGCTTCAGGGCAAAAATGATATAAAAAGTACGAAAACTAAATTCCCTCGCACCTGTTCTTTCACTTCATTTAACTCTTCAATTTGCATCACAAGCTCAGACTTTTCTTTCACTGAAAAGAGATTAATAATCATTGTCAGGTGTTAAGGTAGGGAACTTGAGAATTATAATTCCAAACTGGCAGAAATTCCCACTTTTAGATCATCGAATCCCACCTTAAGAATTTCAATGAAGTCGAAGATTTCTATCAAGATTACATAAATGTTATTGGCCGAAAAAAAAATATGGGATCAAAATCAAGACTACTCTCAGATTTGAAAATGGCCAACCAGGACTGGTTTAAGCCAGTAGATAATGAATTATTTCGTTGCCCCTGCTAACAACGGCTTATAGCCTTTTTCTGATTCGTCTTGCACAACTGACGCGACCGTTTATTTCTTCCCCTTCCGTAATAAGAATTTCGCAAATAACAAAACATTTGACCCAGAGATAAGAAAATAACATTCATGCGTTTTCGATCCTGGTAGTGATTTGAAACACTTGGGAAAAAAAACACTTCAAGTTGCTAGTTTCATTGTGAGTAAAATACTCGCGACAAACTAAAGAAAAACACTTAGAACGACGCTCCCCTCGCCACGTTATACTTTCTTATCGTAAGTGAAAGTAGATGATGGAGTTTTTATATTATCAATTCCAATGAAACCATCCACAACTGCAAGTTAAAATGACGATCCCGCTTCCACGCCACTCGATACCTTTTTTAAAATGATTTTACAAAAACCTGAGATCTTTTTACTGAGTTTACTTAGACAGGCTCTGCTAAAAATAATGAGCAACCAAGCAAAAACCAAGATGATGGGTTCTGCAAGACCATCAAAAGTGTAAACAAATTTTTGAAGTACATGTCAAAAAATATGGTAACTTTGTCGGACCTTCTCAAACTCATCAATAATTCATAAAGAAAATACAAAGGAAATCGATGTTCAGATGAAAAACTGCTCATTTTCTATCCTTAATTTCTCCTGCTAAAACGGTTTTGTTTGAGAAATAATATCAAGCATTCGACTCGGTGTTTAATCACCAGATGAAACCCCTCGAAGTTCGTCAAAAATACTCGCATTTTCAACTATCTACTCAGTGTTTCATCTAGTGATGACACACTGCGTCTCGTGCGTGATATATTACTTAAGCAATAGAAAACGTTTTCCGTACGTGTTTGCATAGCCTGATATGAACACGACAGAGGTTGGGAGAATTCGAGACAGTTATGCAAACCCGGGACGAAGTCGACAGTTTGCATAACTGTCGAGAATTCTCCCAACCCCTCGAGTGTTTATATCAGGATATGCAAACACAGGGGAAAAGTTTTCAATTGCTTTTATAAAATAACTTTCCCGCGGAAAAAAGCAAAACTCTCTTGTTTAGAGCACTGATTAAAAGACAAATTCTTACCAGTCGCGAAGTCTTGTACACGAAGCTTATACGCGTAATCTGTCCTTGTTTTGCAAAACAGATGCTTTCCAAAATACGGGTTTTTCTCGCTTAAAATGTCAGCTCCAGCGAAAAAAAATTGACACAGCATGTTTCTGAAGATTTTCCAAGTTTCAGCCGGCGAGGAAATGGCTAAATAATGTAAACTTGTCGAGGTTTTCAATTCAAAACCTTTTTTAAATTCGTACTTGCGTGATTAGCGCGCGAAAAGCAAAACATCTTGACGTCACAACCATGTTTACATACTCTCATGCAAACACGCCTCTCAGAGCCAATCAGAGCGCGCGTACTATTTAACAAATAGATTCCATGTTGCCGTGCGTCTGTTCAGTAATAGATCACAGATGACGTCAAAAGTCGTAAAAAACAAAGAAGTGGCACACGAGCCGCAGGCAAGTGTGTCACTGTTGTTTTTACCACATTTTGACGTCCTCTGTGATCTATTACTGAACAGACCCACGGCAACATGGAATCTATTTGTTTTATACAATGATCAGAAAAGAAAAAGACCGATACACATACCTGCCTCGAACCGCTTGACCTTTTGAGGATTTGTGCTAGTTTAGGCATTTTTTAAGTCCCAAACCCAACTTTTCATCTTAGCTTCTTCTTTATCTTACTTGTGTACAGTTTCTTCGAAAAGTTTTTCACCGTCTTTTCTTGCTCAAAGAGGAATAATAGCGAAAACATTTTGCAAAACAGCGAGTCTCTCGTAGCGAAGACACACGATGGCAACTGTTGTGAAGATTTCTTGTAGTTTAGACATTGTCAAGTAGTCAATAGCTTTTTTGGTCTCCGTTTCTCCATTTTTTTTCTTTGTAAATAGCTCCTGCTAAAATTTTTCCGAAGCTTTCACTTGCCTCAATCCGAAATAATCTCACAAACATTTTCAAAACCGCGTGCCATGTTGAACAAAACAAAGAAAACAAGTTTCCCGTGACGTCATCCATGTATCTGTACTCTAATAGATCATGGGCAACGACCAATCACAGCGCGCGTAGCATATATTTCACATCATTGTATAAATAACAATAGTAACCTAACCGGGTTCAAACACTTACTCTCCGCCTGACTAAGAATGAAACACAGCTGTTTGTTTCTTCTTTTTACTTGTGACAACTCTTTCTAAAATATAAATAAATGGATAAGATAAATAAATACTAAACTAGTGATTTCTGTCCATATTTGCGCGAAACAAGGTAATTTATTTACCAGCGCGGGTCACCAGTAGTTGCTTCACCCTTTTCTATAACTAGTTTCAGGATCCAACGCTGTCACAAAAGCCAAGCAATTCACTGCATATCCTATTCACAAACACTCCACTATACTTCTGCTGGGAACCTTTTACCGCACGTATAAAAATAAAAGCCATTTAGCAGGATTCATTGATCGCTAGCTCAAGGGTTGGGAGAAGGGGGGGGGGGTAAATCAGA
>OZ037994.1:12273319-12328319 GCA_964035705.1 Porites rus
ACACATTCGTCGGGATTCTAGCTTCGTTACTCTCACGTCTTTTGGTGTTAAGCTTCTCTTGCCAGCCAGATGTTTCTCTTACTGTTTAGGATCCCAGGGCAAAACTCTCGCCTGCCTTTACTTTTGCAACCGTCTACGTACTGCGAAGCCAAACGTCACGTTATTATTGTCGAATCACGACAGGTCGAATCATGACTGTCGAATCATGTCTGAAAATCCAGGTATATACATAGCAATGAAGTCAGCTGTAATAGCAATCAAAGAAGGAAAACTAGATGGAACGTTTATCCACGCGGGCTTATAATTGGATGAATTTCTCTGTGAGCTAATTAATTATGCAGTGAAAATAGAGACCGTCGTAACTCACCAGAAATCCTGACCCTACAGACTTTATTTTGTTGGATTTAATGGACAATGTAAACGTCTTTGACACAGGTGTCGTACATAAAGTCTAGGAGCTTTAATGAACAATGTAAACTTCTTTGACACAGGTGCCATATAAAAGTCTGAGGGCTACAAGAGATTGTCTAAATGTTGAAAGTTTGCCTTGGTTTACAAGTGCTTGTAGCAGATCGGCGCCAAACCACTACATATGATACACGGCAGTTGTCTGTGAGGACTGGAAGCCAAGATGCTAATACAAGTGTTCTAGTAGTGAGTATTGAGAATTTCGCGATTTTAGGCATAGATTTCTTGTCAGATATACACCGTATTCACAAATGGCGGACACGCGGGAAAAAACTGGTGCCTAGTCATGAAAGCGAGGCGTTGGAGGATAAACAAAAATTGCAAATGAAGACTTTCAGTGAACTTGCAGAGTGTTTAGCACGGATTCCACCTAAAATAACTTTTTACGGACTTCTTTTTAAATACAATTACGTGGGATGTCTTCTGCTTTTAATGTTTAGTAGCTATTTGCTGTTCGCAATCAAAAGGGACGCGTATATCTTCAGGAAACAGGATGATTTTGTAGGTTTCCGAAGCATCGATCAGAAGCTCGAAGAGTAGGCGATCGTTGGAGAAAAGCGGCAAACATGTTGGCCCAAACTTCACACTGAAACCGAATACGAAAGCCAGATCACTACAATTCTGTATTGGATTAGATTAATTCCGTCGCTTTGGAGGGAATTGTTAGAGGTACGTTGGCAGAGCTTAGCAAACATCTCATGATTTCTTTGTCATTGCGAAACAATTAAAAATAATTTTATCAAAATTAGAAGCTGTAGTGTGTGAATCTTATGGCTTGCTATTTGCCTGGTTTCTTTTAGGGCATTATCTCAGAGAGCTCTTGGTAAAAAAGTGGTATAAAGCTTACATTTTACTAGGTTAAAATTTTAAGGCAATGTTTTTGTCAGGACTGAACACGGCAAGCTTCTGTTTCGAATAATTGAAGACCATCATTTTATTTATTTATGTATTCTTCAACTTTAAAATATTATGAAACATAAAGTTAAAACTCTTAACAGCTAAAGGTAAGAAATACGAAATTACTCGCTGAAATGATATGTGGCCGGCTTACCGAGTCTGCCGAGTAACAAGTTGAAATTTTGAGCGTACTCCTCTCGATCGCTTCCGCACATTGAAAATAAATTACCGAAAAACCGCTTAAAAAAAAGGTCAACCCCGCTCTCTAATTGATGGTCTTCATTGATAAAGACCAGAGAATAACGTCCTGGCAAACAAAAACCAAACATAACTTCATCGAAACCTCAGTCATCTCTTCTTTCCTGTCTTCCTTTTTCCATCTCGACTTGAACTGTTTTGTTCAACGGCAGACGTCTCTTGCGTTAACAGTTGCAAGTAGGCCATACATCTGTCGCTTATTTCCTTTTTTCTTGCCACCAAGATTTGTTTATATTTCTGTTTCACCGAATAGCAGTGAGCTGGCTTTCGTACTCGGTTTCAAAGTGAAGTTTGGGTCAACATGTTTGCCGCTTTTCTCCAGCCATCGTCCACTTGTCAAGCTTCTGATGCTTCGGAAACCTACAAAATCATTCCGTTTCCTTGAAGATATACGCGTCCCTTTTGATTGCAAAGAGCAAATCGCTACTAAACATTAAAAGCAGAAGACATCCCACGTAATTGTATTTATAAAGAAGTCTGTAGAAAGTTATTTTAGGTGGAATCCGTGCTAAACACTCTGCAAGTTCACTGAAAGTCTTCATTTGCAATTTTTGTTTGTCCTCCAACGCCTCGCTTTCATGACTAGGCACCAGTTTTTTCCCGCGTGTCCGCCATTTGTGAATACGGTGTATGGATGCAAACATTGACCTAGTCCAAACGCAGACTGGTTATCAATGAAGAGGAGATCGACTGCTGTAGTGCGAGTGGTCAGCAACTTAGCCTCCGATGTATAACATGCCATCTTGTAGTAATACAACTGCAATGTGAAGCAGTAGTACTCATCCACTCGAGGTCATTGTCTGCTACTGCTAATCAAAGGCTGTGAATCCTGCAGCACCTTCTTTCAGAGAGAGGCTATCAGTGGAACTCTATTTTACAGCAGAGTTTTTACTCAACATAGATATCAGCAATCATGGTACTAGAGCTGTTCTTGGTCAGTTGAAGCATCGAGTTGAACACCTTGTTGCATTGCGTAGTTTAAGGGAAAGCAAAGGGAAATAATGAGTAATACGAAAAGAACTGTTTGTGGTAGTGGACTTCGTGAATCTTTCTTGCCACCCCTTCCAGGAGCCAAACTTCACATAAGAAATTACCATGTACCCCTCTGCACAATACTGAAGGTCAAGCAGCTAGAGAGTCAGCTGTTCAGGAGGATAAAGTCCCCCCCCTCCTCCCCATAAGGTTAAGTATCAAGAAGGGCAGCGGCTTCAGTATGCAGATGCCATGTGACAAAGAATTTGTAGTAGTGGTTGTAAGTAGTTTAAGGAGTGGAAGAAGGTTAAACAAATGGTTAGCGTTGCTGTTTAAACTGACATTTAACAGGTCGAGCCTGTAGGGTTTGTGAAAGCGTGAATAGATGGAAAATTTCCTCAAGTTAAACAGGGTGAAACATAGTTCTTCTCAGCTAACTCTAAACCTTATCACCAAGTCAACCTAACTATAAGTGAAACACAATAAGATGGGAACCGTCCTGGATTCGGGAGTACCTTCATGGCCAACGGAGAGCAGATTTCAGCCTCAAGGTCAAATTTAGTTTTAACGAGACAAGCGCTGTAATGTCAAAGTGGAAAGATGTTTTTCTCCTTACAAACCCACTGTTAATACAGTTTGGGCCCAGTGGGACCAGGTGGAGATGATGATTAATGTTTGTGTTGGAGATGGGAAGAGGAAAGCAGGAACAAGACGGGGCGAACCTACTGCAACCGTTGCCAAGTTGTCTTTAGGTCCGGTTCTGGCAGCGTTGACAGTAGGCAAATCTGATGTGGACCGTTATTGAAGGTCAAGTGGCTATAACTGGTGTGGATAATGCTAAAGGTAAAGTCGGTACGTTTGGTGCAGATACACAGGTTTTGCATCATGCCTCACAAGCTACCCAATGGAACAAGACAAAGAGAGGTAAAGGGAAACCATCCGGTGAACAGCCTTCACAGACTGCAAGAAGCCACAACGAAAGAGAGAGATGACATCAAAATTGTTACCATAACGGTGAATGTGAGAAACCCTTGTTAAATTGGACACTGGTGATTTTAGCATTTTGGCTTTTTAGATTTTTAGCCTTCTCACGCAACTCTAACCGTACTTTTTCAGCTATAAGTTCTTGTATTTTTGCTGGCTTAATGCTGGTAATTTACAGGAAATCTGGTTGACTAACTGATGTTTTACCAGCAGTTTTTATTTGTTCACGGTAGCACCTTCTTACACTGTGAAAAACGTTCCTCAAAGAAGAGGACTGTGTTGCAGATGCTAAATTCCGTTTAAAACCCTGCTGGAGAATTCCCCTCCCTAGTTGACTACGGCGTAATTGCAAAGTAGTTTTTCCGGCTTAATAAACATGGTTGTGTGTTGGACTGTTCCTACGTAACAAATTGATTGATTGATTGATTGATTCACTTTTATTTGAATACGGTAATTTCATAAGTTACATAACTTCTTTACATGAAAGCCGTATAGAAACAGAAGTAAATACTGTACAACTACACTAAAATTATGTACAAATAAAAAAATGTAGTAAAATGTAGTCAACAGTTTGCCTGCCTACTAGCCAGTTTTCTTTTAAAGATAGCTTTAGATTCGGCCGCATTTATGTCATTTGGTAATGAATTCCACAGCATTCCTCCTCTGTGTGAGAAAGACCATTTATAATATTCTGTTTTTGGAACGTGGTCCAGTGCAACATTATATTCCGTATTTCTTAGCATAGACTTATAAGGGTTGTTCTCACAGACATTCGAGAAAAGATCGCTTAAGTAACTAGGTACATTTCCATTCACTGTATCATACATTAATAGACTTAAGTGCCTTTGACGCCTTGAGGCAAGCTCTTCCCAGTTTAGTTGTTTTCGTATTTGTGCTGAATGAACGTCATAACCTTGAAAGGTTATTATGCGTGCAGCACGATTTTGTAATTTCTGGATCCTAATGGTAAGTCCCTGGTCTAAATTGTCCCAAACAACGTCGCGGTAGTCGAACACAAGCTGGATAGGAGATTTTTAAATAGTATTTAGAAGATCTAAAGGTACATAATCACGTGCCTGTTTTAGACCACTGATGGATCGATTGCCTTTTGAACAAAGTTTGTCAACATGCTCGTTCCATTTAAGATTTTCATCGAAGTGAATTCATAAATATTTTGTTGTTTGGACTCGTTTAACATGATTGTTGCCAATCTTAATTGGAAAGTCTCTTCCTAAGTTAGATAATTTGAAGGTAGTTGTTAAGAACATATACTCCGTTTTAGTGACATTTAAGCTTAACTTATTTGCAAGACGCCAGTCCCTAACGCGAGTAAGGTCATTATTTACCTTGGCATATAGTTCAGCAGTGGATACAGAGGACGCATATATCGTGGTAAGCATACACAATGAGTTCGTCCCCTCCTTCACAATATTTAGCTAGGTAATTTAGATATAAGAAAGAAAATAAAGAAGAAATTTACCTTCTGATAAGAGGCGTTCTTTGCTTTTGTTTGCATCTAAAACACCAGAATCATCTTGCCAGTCCAAAAATTTGTCAAGTTCTGAAGCAAAATGGTCATGTCCACAGTTTGTTGAAGCATTGACTTCATCTGCAGAAACAGTCATTCTAAATTCATCCAATGTCATAACAACTGGCTTTTCTTTCTTTCTCTTTTCTTGTGCATTTTCTTGAGTAAACTCTGGAGTAGAAACATGAGCCTTTTGCTGCAAATAATTAATCAAACATTCATCTTCCTTTCAATGTTATTATGTATGGCTTTAAATATGTAAAACAAGCTGCTATCGGAGCTTACACTTGGGCGTCGTTATATCGCGCGTATTTCAGGATTTTTTGAGTCAGGTACGTGTGAGTGCCGCAATGTTGTTAAGATGAAATCTATTAGGAAATTGAGTGATTTTCCTTTCAGTGGAGAAAAATCTTCTACCAGAATGATTTCAAGCATATTGCATCCTTTTGTACATTTTTCGATGTAATTGGATTCAATACGTTATATGAAATAACTCCAACGAAAAGGTTCTTATGGAAGCGCGAGAAAACAAACTTCAAAAGCTTCAAATTTCACAAAATGAAATTTTAAGCCTGATGATTTTACCCGTGTTTTCTCAATTCCTGTAAAATTTGAAATTTATTTTCTCGGTCTCCCATAAGAAATTGTATTTGGTGTTATTACAGATAACTAATTATATCTATAGCCCTTGAAAAGTGTATAAAAGAAAGCTATATGGCTTAAAATATTCTGGTACAAGATTTTTGTCCACTGAAAAGTAAAATTACTCAATTTCGTGGTGAATTCCGTCTTCATGGTTAAGTGTTGGTTGAAGTAGGTGAAAAAGGAGACGAGGACGAATTTTTCGTTGGAATTCCTGATGTAAACTAGCTCACCGAATACCGAACGAGTACGATTACAAAGACATGTTATGGACTGAGAGCAGCCTCTCCATTTCCGGTGGCAAGCGAACACGCGAGTGAGCGGCGAAGTCGTGGGGGTGGAGAAAACAAAGAGCTCTCACTTTATTTTCCCGTACCTTGCTCCCGCGTCTCGATTCGCTTGCCACTCGCGCGTGACTTCTCGCGGAGAGCTTGCTCGCAGGCTGTTACGGTTTTCATTTTTGTAAGCGATGGTTGTATCATCATTATAATGGCTCACTCAATTCCAAGCGTACCCATACCCCAAAAGCATTTGGCAAGTGCTGACATCTCCTTTGGCTCTCGACATCTGAGCACGAACGGACAAAATTACTCAAACTCTCGTCTTTAGCCAAACCCGTCAATTCCAATCACTTTTGCGAGATTTACCGCCAATTATTGGATGAAATCGGTCCGTTTCTAGGTTTAAAAAAATCCTCTTTCAAACTGAAAATGTATCTCTGTGTTGTTTTAAAATGCTTCGCCCTAATTTTGTAAAATGTTAAACACCGTCACACATTCTTGTCCACTTTCATGAACCAAACTTACGAGAGATCTCAATAACTCTTACAAAAAGAGAAGTCCTCTTAGACTATACCAGGTTATTGGTGGTGAGTAACAATAAAAACGGTGAAAAAATAGTTCTCTACTCTTTTCTCTTTCAAAAAGAGCATAACAGTGTCGTGTACTGATTAAAGATGTGTACGGCATGGGTAACGAGTCAATTACGTTGAGCATGAAATTGGCTAAACGTTTTTGCTTGATGCTGAGGTAAAATAGGTAAACAAAACAAAGAAACAACGTGTTTATGCACCATTTTAGACCTTTAAATTCCCATAAAACAGTTCAAAAACAGCAACAACTTATAGACACATTGAATTCAATAATACTGATCGTACTAGTCTACGTGAAAATAACTTTGCAAGACATCAACACGACACCTATAAAACCCAAAACAGAGCGGGGTTGTAGCCGTCGACAATTGTGTTAGTGAGTTTCCGCAACAGGACGGCAGAAAGAAGAGGGCGGCAAAACCCTTGGGTGTGACAAACGTAACGGGGCTATTTCTTGCATGCTTTGTCGTGATCTTCACTTAACATTAATGTTTTCTGGTCTTTGACAAAAGATCTGTTTAAAGGAAGGTGAGGTTTGGGAGAAAATTTTTGCAAACAAGATTATTGTCACGCCTGTTGCACAAGGTTTGCACCCGGGGGGCACTTGGGTATTTTTTGGGTGGGGATGTGCCGCCCGGGACTCCAAATTGGCACCCCGTTCTAGAAAAAATTTCCCCTAAAATTGATACTCCGTTCTAGAAATGGGCCAATTTTTTATACCCCGTTCTAGAACGCGCCCTAAAACTGATACCCCGTTCTAGAAATGGGCCAATTTTCTGTACTCCGTTCTAGGGTGCAACAAAGAGTACAACGGTTTGCTTGTTAACGCATTGAACCGTTTTTTTAAAGCAATCTGTCCTTGAATACTTTCAAATGGCTGCTTGCAAAAGTGGAGCTTTCGTGCGTTCGAAATATTATGCCCCGTTCTAGAAAACGCCTCTGAAATGGATACCCCGTTCTATATCAGGAGCTTCAAAATCACGACCCCTTTGGGCGGCACATACCCGTATAGGTAATGCATGGGAGTACCGCCCCCCCCCCCCCGGGGGGTTGCAGTCTTCTTTCCTCTTCCGTCCTGCAGCGTAAGTTCACCGCTCGTCACGACGGCGCTACAACAGACAAAACAAAGAAGCTCTGCTAATAAAATACTCGGGAAATTTTGGAACAACATTAAAATAAACAATAACAGCAACGAAAAGGAAACGTAAAATATTCTGGCCTTTCCTTTAAAAAGCTGTGATGTAAACGGTAGAAGTTCCCAAGGACTGATGTCTGCTCCGGGCATGATACACAACACCTTGATATTCTAACGATCGTCTTTCCAATCAAAACTTTTCAAACTCAAAGTCTTCCATATTCATAAAAAAAAAAATATTTTTCCATATTCTTTGAAAGCTGTGTCTAACAAAATGAGAAGAAAAGATAGAAAACTCAAAAGATTGTCCATACTCGCCAAGATTTCCACGTCAAACTACATGGGAAAAAGAGACTGCTTTACTACGTGGAGGTAAGCGGCTAAAGTTGCTTCGGTAGGTACTTTAAGTAGGGTTATTAAAGTGTATCAAGAATTGTATAAAAATATAAGAGCCTATTGCAACATAGTGATTTGTATTACCATGTGTAGCCATGTATTGTCATGTTTTGCATGTGTTACCATGTACTACCATAGACACTTAAATAACCCTACTTAAAGTACTTACCGTTGCTTCATGACCTGGATGGTTTGGCCTTCGAAACGACGCGACGGTAACTTTGTACACGATGCGAACAAAAAAGACTTCAAACCTTTTCCTCGATACTTTCCGAAGATCACAAATGATCGATCTTTGACTATTTTTGGTTCGAAGAAAGCGAACCAACGCTTGTAGCCGTTGTGACCATCGTTAAATTGTTAATAAAACCAGAAGTCAATGTAGCGGCAAACCAAGTAATTTTCACCTCTTACTCCTTTTAAATCATTTTATCGTTTCAATCATTTTCAATTGAAGCAAGCGATTATTTTGTTTCTCTTTTTTTCCATTTCCCGCACGACACCCATAGTGCACGACATTTAAGCTTATCTTCACATGATCAACCACATCAGGTCTCAGTGACACAATCGGCTAATCTGTCAACTTTAATCTGATCTGACGGGTCGCGGGTCGGTTCAAACAAACAAATAATCATTTATTGCTCGAGTAAATTAAAATATTTTTGTAGCAGAAAGAAGTAGAAGTGATCTCAAGATATCTCCAAGTAATTCCGGTTTTACTTTGTGAAATAGCCGAAACAAGCCAAAAAGTCACGAGCTTGCGTACCCAGTCTCGTCCCGAAACTACTGCATAATTTTAAAGCTATTTTTCACATTCCAAACTACATTGGGTAGCAGTGGCGCAGTCGGCTAATACCTCAACTTAGAGTCTCCTCTAATCTGACGGGCCGCAGGTGAGTCGGTTCAAACCCCTGACAAGCCAAAATAATAATTCTTTCTTCCTCGAATAAATCAAAGAATAAATCAGAGAACTGAAAGTGATTTCAAGATATCTCGAACTAATTCCGCTCTCACTTCGTCAAATAGCCCACTCAAACCGAAAACCAACAGACTTTGCGTGCCCAGTTTTGTCCAAAAACAGCAACTTTGGGATATTCTTGCGCGTCGAGAATCCTTTACTTGGCGCTCCGCCCAAGTAATAAGAAGCTTAGAATACAAAACTATATAGATGGATAGACAGATAGTATCCTAGTAATAGTTGACACTACAGCCGCCCCTGCTCTGTATATTGTCGGTCAATAGTATTCTTGCTTGTTGTGTAGCTCTTGAAATATACTTATTCATAACGAAGATTTTCACACACATTCCATACAATAGGTGAGATAAACACAGGAACCGCAAGGTTCCATGCACAGTTTCAGTTCGCTTTACACAGCTTTGATCAAAACATTCTCAGTTTCGAGAACAGTTTATTCTAAACCATAAGAAAAGATTTAATTAGAAGTTGAATTTTTCGCTATTTCTCTTTTACTTTTAACATTCAGTTCATTTTATTTGCCGGAAAGTAAGGCTTAGAAATTAAAAGGACGTCTGATCAATTCACGCTCGCACATTCTAGTCTTATTTTAAACTTTGTAGCGGAAGGACAGAATTTGACTGTCGGTGAATTTCTGTAATCGTCCATCGTTCTGCTAGTGATAAGCTCGCCGTTGTTCACTCGTCAGCTAACTCGTCTTGCTTGTTAGGGCTGAGTTTTATTCCGGTCAAAGATAGAGAAAGAGTGTCTGGCAAGGTTTCCAATCAAAGATTTGTGAACTCGTGTCTGGCAAACTCTCCAAGTGTTTATATATACGCAGTTTTACGCACCTTATAACTTCATCTACGCTTAACGAGTGTCTTTGGGTCCATAACTTTCAAAACAACTACTCCACAGAATGTCACTGATAACACGTAAAGCAAAAGAGTATCGACGTATGACTGCATAACAAATGTCATAAAATCTCCTAAGCAGTCCTCTCGGGATATTCTGGCTTTACGTCATCCTAACCATTTCGTACTTGCGACCGATTCCTCGTGACCCCTGTTCAAGCAAGTCGAGATTTTTTCTGGCCTACTGACTGTATATTTCAACTGTACGTACTGTCCTTAATATACGCGCGAGTTACTAGAGTGCCTCCTTCTGGGCGGAATCCCTGCGGGGGCAATTACTTGGGCGTCGCCCAAGAAGAGTGATCGAAATCGCTTGTTCTATCTGTCATCAGTCCTACGTCACTACGGAGTACCATGAGAAGCACGCGCGCTAGCTTATTGAGCCATTGTACGCTCGCTTTCGGATCCAACCCAACGGAGACCTAGTGTCGTGAGTATTTTTCGATCTGAAAAGCGACCACTCACCATTGTTTCTTATTTTCTTTTCCCTTTAGTAATTACCCATCATGTCAGCCGAAAACGGTGAACTTGGCGTTAGTCACCGAACTGATGCCTCAGTTAGCCAACCTGGCAATAATGCTCAACCTGAGATTGTTCGCCCTGCTGAAGCAGGTTCGTCTAGCAGCCAACCTGGCGAAACCCTAGCGAAAACGCTTTCAGATTTTAACGTAAATATGGGCACAATGGCCTCTTTATTACAAACGATTGTGGCACGCCAAGACTCAAAGCCGCAAAAGAAACGGCGCCATAGCCCCCACGATCTTTCGAGCGCCGACTCCGAGTCTGAAGACAACGACCACGAGGCGTCTGGTAAACGAAGGCGCGAGGAAGACGAATTAAGTATCTCGCCCTCGGATGAAGACATAAATGAATTCCTTGAGGAATCGAACCCCAAAGAGGCCGAAGTCACAGCTAAAACAACTGAGCCCAAAGAAGAAGTCGAACTTCTCAAATCTCTAGAGGCTGACTTCACTGACGATGAACTTGTTGGCGCCAAAATAAACCAACGCTTGGCTAACATAGCGTCCAAACGGTGGGGCATTACCCTTCCCAACGACAAACTCAAAGCACTGCTGGCTAAACACGCTAAACCGAAAAATTGTCCCGACATAACCACGGTAAGAGTCAACCCAGAAATTTGGGATCAAATAAATAATTTTAGGCGCAAAGCCGAGTCAGCAACATACAACAAGCCTTACAGAAAGCCACTTTCGGAATTCTAAAAGTATGCGATAAATTAGTGGATCAGCAACCGAGCACAGACAAGGAAACACTGGCCGCTAACATCGACGCCATTGTCCTATTACGACACGCTGTCGGGGAGCTTTCCCGCTTACGCCGAGAGCAGATTAAACCGGCCCTTAAAGTCGAATTTCATTCGCTTTGCTCTCAGGCAAATGAGTCGACCAGTCGTTCCGAACTGCTTTTTGGGGCCGACCTAGCAGACTAATTCTAAACCTCAAGGGACTAAACCAATTTGTCACTTATCACCATTTTAAAATGGAAACACTTCAGTCAATAACACGATTAGTCGAAAAGAATTATTAGAGAATTATATGGCCTCGCTAGACCTCAAGGATGCTTATCATACGGTTGGCGTAAGCCCCTTGCACAGGAAATACCTACGTTTCATGTGGAAAGATGTTCTGTATCAGTTCACGTGCCTACCCAACGGGTTATCCTCTTGCCCCAGGAAATTCGCAAAATTGCTAAAACCGCCGCTTACCGAATTACACAAAAAGGGTCACATATCAGCTAGTTTACATTGATGACCTTTACCTCCAAGGAAGAACATACGATCTTTGTGTCTCTAACGTGATTGACACCTTTTTATTCAATTCGATTCCTTGGGGTTTACAATCCATCCAGACAAGTCTGTCTTCATCCCATCCCAACGTCTGGTTCTATTAGGCTTTATTATCGATTCGGTCGCCATGACTATAACACTGACCCCTGAGAAGGCCTTAAAAGTTAAAGAAGCTTGTGGCACTCTTCTGGGACAAGGCCTTCCGACGATACGACAAGTAGCCTGTGAGATAGGAAAAATTATTTCATCATTCCCTGGGGTCATGTATGGACAACTTTATTATAGAATTCTTAAGCATACCAAAACCGTAGCCCTCAAAACCGCCAAAGGCGATTTTGACTGTCATATGTTCTTAATCGAAGATTGCAAAAAGGAACTCCAGTGGTGGGTGGACAACGTCGTGAGTTCCCATAACGTCATAACCCATGGACAACCCTCAAACATCCTCACCACCGACGCATCTCAGAATGGTTGGGGGGCGGTTTACAATGACATAAGCACTAGGGGGTTTTGGTCCGATGAGGAAAAATCACATCACATAAACTACCTCGAATTATTAGAAGTGTTCATGGGCCTACAAACCTTTTTTAAAACACATTACAACACCCACCTTCGAATCCTGACTGATAACACAACTGCAATAGCAGTCCTGAACCATATGGGGACTAGCCATTCAGATCCTTGCAACCGCCTAGGAAAAGAAATTTGGGAATGGTGCATCGACCGTAACATATGGCTCAGTGCTGCTCACATCCCTGGGGTTCCCAATATCAAGGCTGATTTCGAATCGAGACGAACCAACGATAACACGGAATGGATGGTTGATAGGGCCTACCTAAACAATGCACTGTCGCAACTAAGTTTGCGCCCGAATATAGACCTTTTCTCATCACGACTAAATAATCAATTTCCTCAGTATGTATCGTTTAAGTCTGACCCAGGCGCAGTTGCCGTTGATGCTTTTTCACTTAACTTACGTTATCTTAAATTCTATGCTTTTCCCCCATTCAGTGTAATCAACGCATTTCTTCAGCGAGTCCGGGAGGACCAAGCCTCAGGAATCCTGATCACACCCAACTGGCCGATACAAGCTTGGTTTCCCCAAGCAATGCAGATGTGCGTGGAGCCACCGATAACTCTCCATCCAGCCATACACTTCCTCCAACTACCCAGGAAACCCGAGAAACTACATCCACTTCACAAAAACCCTAACGCTACTAGTATGCCACTTGTCCGGGAGCAACTACAAAAGTTAGGTTTATCCCCTGATACCATAGACATCCTCATGGCCTCTTGGAGAAACTCCACCGGGAAACAGTACACAACCTACCTCCTCGATGGGTGACTTATTGTAAAAACACCTATGCCACCATTAACGACGGCCTGGATTTTCTCACTTTACTTTACAAACAGGGGGTCGGTTACAGTGCTATCAACACTGCTCGATCCGCCTTGTCCTCGGCTATTACACCAGCGGATAAGACGACTTTTGGAGAACATCCCCTGGTAGCCCGCTTCCTCAAAGGAACCTTTGAACTTAGACCATCTCTGCCCAGATACTCCACTATATGGGACGTTGGCATTGTCCTCACATATCTTCAATCATTTCCGGCCCTTAACGACTTGACATTAAAACAACTTACGCTGAATCTTACGATGTTACTTGCCCTTGTCACCGCACAGCGAACTCAAACACTCTCCAAACTGGACACCTCATGTATGCAGGAAACCACGACCGGAATTACCTTCACTATGCGGTACACCCTGAAAACAACTCGACCTGGCAAACACCTTGCGCCCATTGAAATACGACCATTCGCCCCAGACTCCCGTCTTTGCCCGGTAACCTACATCAAACATTACATAACGAAAAAGCATTCGCTGCGCAGCAACCCACGCCTCCTGATCAGTTACACGAAACCGCACAAGCCTGTCACCAACTCTACTGTGGCTAGATGGATTAGATCTACGCTCCAAGATGCTGGTATAGACGTTAGCATATTCTCGGCACATAGCAGTCGCACAGCCTCCACCTCTTACAGCGCCAACGCACAAATTCCTCTCGCGGATATCCTCAAGGCTGGGCGCTGGTCGAACGCTCGAACATTCGCTGAACACTAACTCTTCTGACTCATTTTGACTCAGCTGCACAGGCTAACTAGACACCGGAAATATAATCTTATCTTTGTTCCATTTACCACTTATCTCAGTTATTACATTATCTCGATTGTCGAAATATCTGTCACGCTATTTCACGCTTGGTTCTATTTAAGTCCATTTCTTATTGTTTTATTGAACGCCTTGTTACGTTTCCTATTTACGACCACGTACCCCATTTATATTTGGTACGTTGCAGGGTCATGTTGGAGCTCACAGGCTTTGAACTCTCATGGTACTCCGTAGTGACGTAGCACTGATGGCAGATAGAATTTTATAATTAAACGAGACTTACCTGTAAGTTGATGTTTGATTTGAATTCTATCTTGTCATCAGTCCGGAACGAAGGAGTAACATGCCCTACCTTTGGCACTTCCCCATCCCTACTCCTTCGTTCCTGTGATCTCCAATAAGCTTTTTCTTTGAATAGTGGCTCAATAAGCTAGCGCGCGTGCTTCTCGTGTTACTCCTTCGTTCCGGACTGATGACAAGATATAATTCAAATCAAACATCAACTTACAGGTAAGTCTCGTTTAATTATATAATTTTGATTCAAAGTTGCAATAGCACGCAATACCTGCGAACGTAAACAAGACAAGCAACGCGAACAGAATATCTACCGCGAGATGTGTCACGACACAGCATTTATCCTCGTTACATACGTCCCACAGATAACGCACGGCAATCAAATCGGCAACGGAAATCAAACGTATGGAAAAAACAAGGTACACTGAGTGAAATAAACTATTAAAAAATTAAAATTTTCCCTTTGGAATTTTTTTTTTCCTTTTTAGTACTAATAATGAAAAAATTTTATTGACAACAATGCTAACTATTAAAATCCTATTTACAATTAATTCGCTTGAAAAAAAGAAAAAACTATTCATTCAGAACACTATTTACAGTTCCTGTCGATTAAAAAAGCACTTAATTTAGCTTAGAAAGAGTTAATTTAACTACGAAAAATTTATTCGAATTGAAAAAATAATTGTCCTCGCAGCACACGGCGTGGATGTCTTTCCTCTGGACCATAAGTACCGCTCATTACCCTTTTTCACTGTACAGACTATTCATTGTCAGTAAGGACATGTCCTCTCAGAGGACGCTTTTTTGCTCGGAAAAGATAAAACTTATAAATCTTAAGCTTACGGTATTTTTCATCTTACCTAGAAGCCGGGCGATTTTTCAGAAATTTGAATTTTAATCTGTCGAAAATAATTGCAACGGACGGGTTTGGCTTTTTGCCGAGAGTTTGACAATATTTTTATTCTTAGTGAACGAGTACCAAAGAAGACGTCAAGCAAAATTCCGTGATCGTGCATGAGATAAATAAAGACAAGACGCTACGGAGCTAGCGTACACTTCGGCGTCGTGGTTGTGGAACTAATTAATTGTAAATGCGGAGGAATAGTAAGAAATCAAATATGGTAAGAGTAAGGTGTGAAATTATGGGATTTGTCAGGATATTCTGAAAAGAGCAACATCCGAGAGGCCTACTTGCCAAAAACTAGCATTTCAGGACAAATTGTCTCCGCGATATTAGCCCAGTTATGCTCTGATGACTCCATACAAATCCTTCTAAAAAACAATTTTCTTAGTCACATCAGGCTTGAAAAACAGCATAGCAGTCTCATGTACTGATTAAAGATATGTAAGGCATGGGCAAGGAGTCAATTACGTTGAGCATGGAATTGGCTAAAACTCAAAGTCACGAGTTCGAATGTTTTGAGGATAATTATTCACTGACTATCAGCACGCAGGGATGTCGGATTAACACAAGGAAGTTTAACACCAAAGGAACATAGCCTTTACAGAGCTTTAAAACACAGCATCCGCCAACACAAACTTGACTTGAACTTTGAGTAAAACTAAACAGCCTCTAACAATAATAACAAACTCTCACTTGAACTTCAGATATCTTACGGCTTCCGCGAACTTGTAAACACAGAACCTGAATAATCGACCTTCGTCACACTTGACTAAACACAACGGTCCAGCTCATGGGAAAAAACTTAGTTCGTCAAAAGAACTCGCTTGGAACTTGTATACCGTTTGACATAAGGTTCTAGAAAATACTAAACAGGCGAATAGTAGTAGTTTTTCGACATATTTTATCATTTCAGTAACTGATGCAAATCTGCTGACTCATGCTGAAATGTAAACACGCCCTAATTAATTATTCATGGCTAATCCAAAAACGTAGAGAACGTTCGAGGAAGTCACGCAACGCATGAAAGGAATTTTACTACGTAACACTCAACAAAGACAAAATGTCTTTGTGCAGCATTTTGTAACTTTAAATTCATCATAAAATAGTTCGAAAGGAGCGCTCACTCGTGAAATGTTTTTCAACAATCGAAGAGAAATTTCGTGTCTCAACGCGGCCACGAAATATCCTCTATTTATTCCTCGAGTAATTAAAGACCAAACTCGAATGATCTCAAGATATCACGGAGTAGTCCGATCTCATTTCGTGAAATAGTTGAAACAAGCCGAAAAGTCACGAACTTGCACGCCCAATCTTGTCCCGAAACTAGTGCATCATTTCATAACTATTTTTGATATCCCAAACTACCTTGGGTCGCAGTAGCGCAATCGGCTAATCCCTCAACTTAGAGTCTCCTCTGATCTGACGGGTCATACAGGTGAGTCGGTTCAAACCCCGGGAAGGCCAAAATAGTAATTCTTTCTTCCTCGAAAAAGTTAAAGAATAAATAAAAGAAATCGAAGTGATCTCGAGATATCTCGAACTAATTCGGCTCTCACTTCGTCAAATAGCCGAATAGAGCCGAAAACCTACAGACTTTGCTTGCCCAAACTTGTCAAAAAATTGCAACTTTGATACATTCCTGAGCGTCGCGAATCCTTTACTTCGCGCTCCGCCGAAGTAATAACATTGAACGATAAATAATTTAATTGCAGATTTTCGGAAAGGAGGTGATTTCTTAAAATCTCATTGAGCAAATAATCTCGTAAACAAGTTGCATTCTTTCACGTTCGAACCGTCAAAGGGGCAGAGTGCAACATCTTCAAGAGCAAACTGCATTAGTGACAGTTACTTTTGAAATACTTGAGTTAATTAGATTAAGTCGTATTCTTTCATACACGAACAACGGAAGCGGCAAATTCCAAAGCTTTCACGTGCAAACTGCGTAACAATACAATTCTCAGTGAGAGTCTGATCACATGAGCCGGTCTGGCTAGCTCTGCCGAGGTGACTTTTATCCAGGTATTACATGAAAAGGGCCAGCCCGTAGCCGCCATTTGTATATATAGATTGCAAGTAATGCGCATGAAGAGTGTGTTACCCGCTGTCCTGTTTCTCGCTTGGTTCATTCGCCCGGCCACCGGACAAGCGTGATAAAGCCAAACTAAGTGTATCACACGCTTGGTAACCTGGAAAATTTCCACTCTGGATCCCAGCATCACAATACTGGGATCCCAGCTAACTGGGCTGGCTTAGTTGTCATGTAATCGCAAAGTTGATTTTTGTTGCGTTTGACTAGGGTGCTGAGATCTCTGCAAAGTGAGCATGCCCAGTTCATGTAATCAGGCCCTTAGTTTTATTGCCTGATTTTACGTCCTCCCCTTTGACCTCACCGATTTTTCAAACCTCCGAACAAACACACAAAATTTTAGCCCCACCCCCTCAACATCTTCATTGCCCCTTCTCTATATTAAATGAACGTTCCCTTATCCACGTTCTCTCCATACAAATATCATAAAAAATAACCGAAATTCAATCCTAAACGTTTAAAATAAGCACTAGTATGTTATTTTACAGCACCCTAGCCTTTGAGGGAATGTGAGGCTGACGGTGACCTTGTTTTGATACAAACCTCCTTTGCTTTGTTATGGAAATTTTCCTTGAAAAATACTAGTTAGCATAAGAGTAACTTGATTTACATAAAGCACGAAGGTTTGTATCAAAACAAGGTCACCGTCAGCCTCGCTTCCGTCCATAACTGTAAAATGGCCTATTGATAAGATCTTTCACAACCACAACTTCATTTCAACAGACTGGAAATTTTCATGACCAATTAGCCCTCCCACAAATACCTCACTGCAACCTCTAAAATTACTTTTACCTTCACAAAAAATGTTTTTGTTACTTCACATTAAATTCCATAGGAAAATTCATTACCTGACGATGGAATTCCGCGTTAAATTGCACGCGAAAACCGATATCGCGATTCGTGCGATATCGGTTTTCAAGTGCAATTTAACGCGGAATTCACGAGTCAGGTAATGGATTTTCCTTGAATCGCATAATTGAATAAAAATAAGTAAAAAAGAAATCAGCAATAATATCGTTTGTTTTTATCCTGAGAGCGCGCTCCAGAAAGCCATTTCAAAGTCAACTGTCAGAACTGTCATTGCGTTAGCGAATAGGAAGCAAGGTCAGTCGTACACGTTTCAACATTCGACAACTTTATTTGTATCTTGTGCTTGTTTTAACATTTGTTTTCAAACCTCTTACATGTAAACAAGCTCAACAATAATCTTAAGGACAAATAATGGTATTTCACTGAATTTACAAGCTAGCCGTTTATATATAATTTCTTTTTCCAAATTTCCAAATCATTTACTCGAGAAGGAAAATAATTTACACCTTTTACCTCTTCGGTGGCAAAACTGAAAGAAATGAAGTGTCCAAGCGAAAGCACTGAAAGTTTAACATCGCGATTAATATGAAGTAAGTACCTTGAAATATTTTAGAAATGCTGTTCAAGTTCAGCTCTGTTTTGTACTTTTCTAAGTACCACGAATGCCAGCGGCGTACGGGGGTACTAGTACTCTTTTTGGTTTTTTCAGAGGCCATGTCGTCTTTTAAAGGTATTTATTTTTTCTTCTGTGTGACAATCGACTCTTCTCCGTCTTGTTTGGTTGAACTTTTGCTTGCCATTATCAGGGCTATGCCTCTCCAAGAATTTATAGTTCAGTTCAAAACCAAAAAAAATGCTTTTGTTTGCTTTTGGCTCTTCAAAAGGTGAGAATGGTTTTGAAAACAATTTAAAATGGCATTGTAGAATAACAGTTTTGCAGCTGTTGTGTTAGAATTTGACGATAATTGTTACGTACATGCGAAACAATATCACTTAGCCTCGTTTTCAACTCGCAATACCACGCTAAATACCTCGGTTCGTTAACCAATCAGAATGCGAGTTTTTATTTAATTATGCGATTCTAAGAGAAACCAGTTTCAGCGATTAACAAACTATAGCCATCTTACCAATCCACGTCTAATATAACTCCACGCCTTTCAATTTACACCTCTCAACCAACCCCTAAAATATACAACGCTACTGCACTACTCAAACATCCCTAATACACATAAAAAAAACTTCACACACGCGTTGTATATCGACGCCCAAATATACGCACCCACAGCGTCTTGTTCACCTTAAAAACTTGCAGCCAAAGGGCTGAGTTTCGATGAGGTTTACGACTAAAGTAAAAGATTTATAACTACAGTGGAACCAGGTTAATACGGACACCAAGGGGACGTCATGCCATAGTGTCTATATTGTCCCAGTTGTCCCCTGTTAAGCGGGCCCAAAAAAACCATCATGGACGCATGTTTTATGGATATAAGCAGACATTTCACCGAGAAAACCTTACTTAATTTCTTAACTGTAACTTTAACAAGTTTACCTTAAACAAAACTCAAAATCAGTTATCAAAGTCTCAGACTAAAATTATCTCTACTTTTAAGTACTGTTCTTTAAACATGACAATGAAATCAGAGTCTTCGTACTGATGCTTTTAGTTTGAGACTCTGCCAGGTGGATTGAATATTAGGCAGAGCCTTTGAAAGGTCATTTGCCTTTATTCTGTTAGCTTTTCACTGGTAAGATATTTGGTCATAGTAGGTAGATAAATAGTGTCTGTAAAGTGGGGTTGACAATATATGGGAATTTGTGTCCGAGGACACAGTAAAATGTTTCTTGCCTGTGTCCATAAAGCGCATTCATTTTAGAGAAAATATATGAGCTTTTTTTGGTCAGGACAAACTAAATTGACCGTTATACACGGGTATTCATATTAAGTGGGTGCTGTACAGCCCCCGAAATGATCCCGACCCCGAAATGATCCCCAACCCTGAAATGATCCCCAAATCGACCCCGAAGTGATACCTGCCCCGAAATGATCCCCATTTCTCTTCACGTCGACCCCGAAATGATCCCTATTTAATTTTAGGAATGGAATGATATCCTAGAACTATGGATCGTGCAAAATGCACAACATTATAACTTAAGCTTTTCTAATGATCTTCAGTTGCCCACGTGACATTAATTTGGGATTACACTTTGAACTGGATTAAACGAAAATATTATTTAAAAAAAAAATACACAAAGTCTAGTTATTTTTAGTAACTACAACTGATAACATCAAGAAACATAACATTTTTTAAAATTATTACTTAGGTCATTATAGCCCGGGTTATAGAGAAAATTGCATAGAAGTCAAATTCTAATGGTGATGTTAAAACAGCATGCCCTGCATCACTTGTGAAACTTTTAATGTTATCTATTTGATTCAATGCCGCCTGTGCAATCTACAATATATTGGGGAAACTAAACGTCGCCTCAAAGACCGTTTTAATGAACACCTATACTCAACCCTACTGGCAATTACATCCATACTACAGCCTCAGAACACTTTCTAACCAGTTATCATTCCGACAATCGTATGCTTTTGCTTCCTATTGAAAAACTTAAAAATGGGCGTAATTCTTTCAGGAAAGCACGTGAAGCCCACCTTATCCATAAAGCTAAGACAATTGAGCTTCTAGGCGTCAATAAACGTGATGAACTGTCACTATATATAGTATATCTTTTATTTTTTGTTATCTTGTCTTTTTAAAGTAGCCACATCATACCACGTCATATTATGTAATTTCCGGTCATTATTTTACTTCACATATAAATCTGTAATTCGTGATATCTCAATAAACCTGATGAAGACTGGTATTGGCCAGTCGAAATATCGCAACTAAAATCTATTCCACGTTGTTTGATCAGTCCCTGCAAAAGTCTTCTTGACTGTAACGCTTTCAATGCCTTGGATATTGAATTTTAAAAATAGTGTTTTAACACTTTTTAAAATTCTAAAATAATGTTGAAGATGCAAACGTTTACATAAAGGCGATTGGATGACAAAAGCGCTAAAAATCACGTAAACTGTAGCGAAATGTTAAACGCAATTTGAGAACGTAAACACTGCAACAGATTTGTAATAATTCCGTGACGGAATACCATTCCATTCCAAGAATTAATTGGGGATCATTTCGGGGTCGATTTGGGGATCATTTCAGGGTTGGGGATCATTTCGGGGTCCGGATCATTTCGGGGGCTGTACAGTGCCCGTAGAGCAGGGTTCTATTGCACTTAAAGAAATATTTGCTTTTCTTGCCGGCTGACTTGCAAAAGAGACAAGAAATGAAGTTTCCTAACTGAATAGAACCTGGGCACGAGATACATTCTAGGGTATCAGCTTTCCCGCTCATCACGTGATTCAGTTTTTGTCTCTTACCGTACAGAGAGAGCTACACAACCCCTCTTGGCCCACAACACTAGTCCAGCGAGGGAGCCATAGAAACGTTCAAGAACTGAGTGGAAAAGGGTCGTGGATCGGCGAGAGTCATCCCGCCAGAGCGGCGTTAAGCACTTCTAGCCGCTCAACCTCACCGAACACACCAGAATGGCCAAAAGGCTCCTTGAAGCACACAAAAGAGTGAAGAACTTCTGCAACTCCTTGAGAGAGAACTGAAGTAATGGCCCGCGATAGAGCCATCCCAGAAAAAATTAACGAAGCCTGAGCACGAATTTTAAACGAGAAAGTACTTGAGATAAATTGAGGTGGCCACTTCTACTAGCGATGAAGCAGTTCTCAACGAGGCCCTAGAGGAAGGCAAGAAACGCCTCAAGGAAAGGAAAAAACATAAAATGTTAGCAGAGAAATATATCAATAATAGTAATAATAATAATAATTATTATTATTATGACGGTTTATTAGCATTCCATGAAAAATGGCTCTTCTATGCTACATCCAATATGGTCGCATAACCATTAAGAACAAAGTTGGCTCGGATCTAGACACTCTGTAAGTGCGAATGGGGTAATTAGGAAGATAGTGATACAGGAGCAGACCTCTTAAGTTTCCAAATTAGAGAAAGGGAGTTATGATAACTCGACAATTGCGATAATTTCAATGTTCCATTTCAGGTCTTCTTGGAAAATCATGCGAAGTAGCTCAGAAGTTTTCAATCTTTCCGGTTTCTTACCATCAGCTGAGATCTCAACTGGACACCAGAAAGCGGCTGAGTTGAAAACAGCATAACCTTGGTCTTCGTAGAATTTAGGCATAGACTACAACCTACCAAACTGGTCAGCAAGGTCGTCGAGAGCTTGCCATGACCGCTTTTCGTCCTCTTTTAAATTAGTGGGTTTCCCATGAAGGTAGATTGTTGTGTCATCGGCGTATTGACCTAATAGAATTCAAGCAGTCTGTAAGGTCATTAAAATAGATTAAATAGCACTGGCCACAAGATCGAGCCCTGAGGAACACCATATGTGTTGTCAATATGCATAGTGGTCTAGTCGTCAATTTGGATGAATTGTTTCCTGCGGGTCAGGTAGAAAACAGTTCATGTGAGGTACGCTATGAAAAAGCCTACACCAAGTAGCTTTCTCGGCACAGTTTCGCAGGCGACAGAGTCGAATGCCTCGGAATAGTCAGCCAACACAGCCATAGTAACTTCTCCTCTTTACATACCCCAAAGGATGTCATCCCTCATACCCAATAGCATTGCGGTGGTATTATGTCCTTTCCTATAACCGCTTAGGGTGTCTTGAAGAACGCCCCCCGAAGAATGTGATAAAAAGTGCCTTCTGACGTAGTGCAAGGCACTCGTAGATCCTTGAAAACACAGGAAGTATTGAAATGGGCCTGAAGTTGTTGTTGGTGTTGACTTCTCTTATGTTGGGATAGCACTAACACGCACGAACTTCCATGCCGCGGGAAATATCAACTTCAAGATACAGGTGTTCAAGATGTGCGTTATTGGCGATGCAATATGATGTCACCATTTTGACAAATTTAACCGGGACATTGTCCAACCTGCAAGAGCAATCTGATCGCAATTTCTTTATCTCCTGTAAAACCTCGCAACTGGTGATCGGCCGTATATGGAAGGACGTGTCGCTCTCCTCGGGAAGAGTCAATCAACTTGAGAAGAGCATCAACTGTTCAGTGGCGCCAGTGACTCACTCCACAAAAGAAGTAAAGTGGGCTTTCACCTCCTCAGGGTAGACAGTTAGTGGTTGCGGGCTGGGGTGTGGAATTCTATGTATGACTTGCCACACTTGTTTTACCTCTCTTACAATACAGTGTTGAAAGTCCGAACAGCTCCAGAGTCTTAGCATATAGCTCAGGAAAACTGAATAACCTTGTTCAGAGCATGTTTTTGCAGTCTTTCTAGGTCTTTGATTAAATAACCTGGCAGAGCACGATGAAAAACTGGACTTCCGTACTCCAAAATAAAGCAAATAGAGGCGATGTAAAATAAAACAAGACGCTGTGGGAGCGTATATTTGGGTGTCGTTGAACTAGGCGTATGTGAAGTTTTTTAAGTATAGTAGGGATAAGTGATTAGTACAATAGTGTTGTATATTTAATGGGTTGGTTGAGATATGTTCAGTGGAAGGCGTGGTGTTATATTCGACGTGGTTTGGTAAGATAATGGCTGTAGTTTGTTAATCAGTGAAACTGATTAATTCATAGCATTTGGGTGTGCAGTGAGGTAGTTGTGGGAGACTGGGAGTGCTAATTTGGTTATGAAGGGATAGTGTAGTTACAGTCTGTTGAAATGAAGTGGTAGCTGAAAGATCTTATCAATAGTCAAAAACATACTTGGACTTATTTTAAATGTTTCCGTATTAGGCTTTTTGTTTAGGATTGTCTTTCAGCTATTCTTGATAATAGGCTCATTTAGCAACAGAACGGGAACGTCAGTTGACAACGACGCGCGAAAATCAAACAACTGGCTTGACCAATGGCTGAGCGGCAATTTGGGCACCGGAGGTCGAGTTTAGTCCTTTCCGCGTGCTTTCCCGTCGTCAAATGACGTTCAAAGTTCTGTTGCTAAGTCAGCCTAATATTTGTATGGAGAGAAAGTGGATAAGGGAAAGTTCATTTCATTTAGAGAAGGGGTATGAAGATGTTTGGGGAGGCTGAAATTTTAAGTGTGGGTTTAGAAGGCTTTGAAAAACCGGTGAGGTCAAGGAGGAGGGTGTAAGATCTGGCATAAAACTAAGCACCTGATTATATGAGCCGGGCTGGCTCGCCTTGCAGAGATCTTTGCACCTTAGTTAAACCTAACAAAAAAATCAACTTTGCGATTACATGACAACCGAGCCAGCCCGGTTAGCTAGGATCGCAGTAATGAGATGCCGGGATCCGCGCTGGAAATTTTCCAAGTGATCACAGGCGCTTTCCATTCAGTTTAATACTCTGGAAATTTCCATTAGAAATCAAATGGAACGGACCAGTTTCGGGTCGGTCTGACCGGAATGTTTGGGACCACCTGCGAACCAGTGACCGGTGACCGGTGACCGGTCCAGTCATTTCGGTTGGTCAGACCGAAATGTCCCATTTTCTTTTGTATCCTGCTTAAAACAACAATAACCGAACGCGCGGTGGCTGGGGTTAGGTCTGTGCAACCGGAATGTACCGTTCCATTGGGCACGCAGAATTTCCGAAATTTCAAACCGGAATTTTTGTTGAATGGAAAGCACTCCACGGTTGCTGTGCAGCCCGCCGAATGAACCAAGTGAGAAAAAGGACAGCGGGTACCACGCTGCTCATGCACACTGCTTCCAACCTCTATATAAAAATGGCGGCTTCAGGGTGGCCCAGCTCATGTAATATCGAGGTAAAAGTTACCTTAGCAGAGCTACAATCAGGGACAAAACTAGTTGACACACTTGTTTAAAACGGGTGCTTTTAACAAACGTTTAATTCATTTATTACTTCATTCTTTATAAACGCCATAAATCCCCTCACCCCCCCGAATCAATGTTGTCTGAAGTAAAAAAAGGACTTGAGGGTCCAAAATTCAACATTGATTTTGGGGGGAAGGGGTTGGGGTAGACAGGGGAAGGGGATAAGTATATCCACTATGCAAAAAGGGGCCTTTTTATGGAAATGTGTCAACACTTTTGTCCCTCATTGTCTAAATACAAAATTGTGCTATTGCACACAAGTTGAGCCGTGGATGACACTGATTTTAACTGAAATTAAAGGAGTCAATGACATAATTATGTTATTGCTGGTGGGGGTGACATTGACTTATTCACGACCGAATTATAGGGCCAATTCGAATTACGTGATGACGTAATAAAAAGGCTGCGATATCCAGAATTAACGTCGATATGGTTTACAAGCTAAAAACTCACGCGGAAACTCGTGCACATTTACAATTTTTGATGAATTTCAAGGGTATGCGTACTGAAAATATTTTTAATAAAGTGAATAGTTCTCGTTCTCCACTTTATCCGATTGTTAAGGCGCAAACAGTCACGGGTAGGGTAAGGATTGACACGTAGTGGGGATAGTCACTGGCCGGCCACAAGGAGCGTTAGTGAGGAGCGGCCGTCACTGCGTTCAATATCGAAACTACGGAAAAGTGAAGGTAAATTCATGGCCAATTCAATAAAAAACTAAGGACAGCGTAGCAAACATTGCAAGTGTACACGAAAACAATCACTTTCAATCCCACCTCGTGACACCCTGTGTGACGTGACATGAGCGCACATGTCTGTGTATTTGGATTGCATTTCTTAAGCGAAACCCTGCGTTTTTGTCTATTGTCGGCAGAGAAAATGAAAAGAGAGCTTTCAAACGTCAACTGGTATTTGACTCTCAAAGAAAACGACAGCTCAAACTGAAGAAAACACTGCTTCCTTCGTGTTACAACGGTTAACCACGTTTCCGCCAACGGAAAGTAACATTCGTCTGTTATGACCTCTTAATGTCGATATGTATTCTCGTGGTTAACCGTTGAAACTCCTTATTTGCACCACATCGCTGGAATTTTTCTCGCCAAGAATACGTATTGCGAAGCACTTTCTACATAGCGGAATCTTCTTTTGCCTTTTGTGAGGAATTAGCGCATAAAAAAGGAAGATTTTCCAGCGCACGGCCGTCATCGATCACGTTATCCCGCTTTCCTTGTCATCAAGACTTCTGGGCCAAAGTAATTGCTGTTTTGGCGATGATACAAACTGGTGTGTCTATCTTGAAAACAATTTCTTTGGCATTCTGTGATTTACGAGTAGGGAAATGAAATAGTTGTCCATCCAACATCAATAAAAAATCATGCCACTGAATAAATGGCAGGCGGTCATCTAAAATCATTACAAAAGTACATTCCTAACCTAGTCTAACCTGTTCGACGCCTAGCTACGCTTAAGGTTTGAATCAGTTAGGTTTGAAAAGGTCTCCAAAAAAAACACATCTATTTGACCCATAGAGTAACGTCATCACAAAAATTCAGCAGCGTCAAAAATCTAGCCGGAAAACACAGATACATATTTCAGACAATCAGGGACAAAAGTAGTTAACACACTTGTTTAAAATGGGTGCTTTTAACAAACGTTTAATTCATTTATTACTTCATTCTTTATAAACACCATAAATCCCCTCACCCCCCGAATCAATGTTGTCTGAAGTAAAAAAAAGACTTGAGGGTCCAAAATTCAACATTGATTTTGGGGGGAAGGGGTTGGGGTAGACAGGGGAAGGGGATAAGTATATCCACTATGCAAAAAGGGGCCATTTTATGGAAATGTGTCAACACTTTTGTTCCTCACTGTAGCCAGCCCGACAAAATCGTGCCAGCATCAGGTCCTTACTGTGAAGTGTATTATCATACAGTTTGCGCTTTTGTGGTTCGTGTCTCACAATGGCGCAAAATTCCCTGATCATGCATGAGATAAAAGTTGTTTACGAAAGCGATATGCATCTTGTTGAAAAACGTTCATCAGACATCGAGGGGCTTGCTTGATATAGTTTTTGGAAACATTACAGTGCCAAGTCAAGATACGTGTTTGCAAACGGTTGTTCTTGTCAATACGATGCAGTAGAAGTTTCATGCCAGGAGAAACTGGACGGCCTGTTTTGAAGCGCGGTCGTTTCGAGAACAAGTCGATTTCGATTATTTACTTGTTGATCACATCACTGGTGATTTGATGCCTTCAATTTTCAGCCGTTTATCGATCGACAGCTTTACTTAAAACTTTCGCTCAGTACATTGATATTAACAAGATGAACTAACCAGCCGTTTATAGAGCGCTTAATAGGGAATAGCGCTCGATTGCTTCGACCAATTCAACTGTTAGAGCGTTAGAACAAATCGTTAGTGCGTTTGGACAAAATTAATCTTTAGACCATTAGAACAAATCGTTAGAGCGTTGGAACAAATCGTTAGAGAGTTTGGACAAATCGTTAGAGCGTTTGGACAAACCGTTAGAGCGTTAGAACAAACCGTTAGAACGTTAGAAAAGCCGTTAGCTTTCCGTAAGTTTTCTAACGATAACGAAATATCGTTAGATCTGCGTTTCCCAAAGAAGGTCACAAATGTGAGATTGTTTCATTAAGGGGAATGACATGCGATGAGTGGCCACATCTAAAGTATTTCGGCAGTTTGATGATTTTATTGGAGCTAATTGATGTCAGCCTTTTAATCTTAACATTGAATGATGCATAATTTCATTGCATGTGTTCGGAAAGGAGGTGATTTCTTAAAATCTTTTTGAGGAAAAGGAGCTCGTAAACAAGTTACATTCTTTCATGATCGAACTGTAAAAGGGGCAAAGTCCAACATCTTCACATGCAAACTGCATGCCCGACAGTTTTTTTCCCTCACACATCTTCTTTGGCTCTCGACAACTAGGGGCAAAAATATTGTAAAACTCTTGGCTATAAACCAAGCTAATCAATTCCACAGTGTGATTTTCAATGTTAAATACCACCAACAATTCAAAAATACATCTATCCATTACTTCCAAAACTCAAACAACACATAAAGCAATAAGGAATGGATAGAAAAAAATAGCAAAAAATTAACCTGACTTAACGAATTACTGTAAGTCAAAAAACAGAGCACGTTTCCTGTAATATGATAATTATTTGAAATTTCATTCCTCACGAACACAAACACCTGATAGTGAGCACGAAAATTGCTCAAACTCTTGTGTGTGATCCAAACCCGTTTTAAATAAAATTCCATATATTTAGACAGACTTAATCCCTGGATTTAATACTTCCAAATTTCTGAAAAAACCGGCCGGCTTTTATTTGATGCAAAAAATACCGTGAGCTTCAGATTAAGCTTATCTTTTCCTCCAAATTGAAAACAGATATCCCTGCGTTACTTTAACATGTTCATCACTTTTGACTTCTTTGTCCCCGCACTGTTGGGAACTGTGTTTCTTTATTGCAAAGTTTTTGAGATTGTTAAAGTGGGATAGAATACCCTGCTAACAGAGCTTTCTTTTCGGCATGCTTTTTACCTTGCACGAGTCGTTCGCGTGGAAGACATTCGCGTCGCTTGGCGTGTTTACGTTCGCACGTATTGCGTGCCTATTGTACCTTTGAATCATAACAAGCGATCTCGATTACTCTATTTGGGCGAGGCCCAAATAATTAGCTTTCTTGTATCAAAACGCGATTTATTAAGTTGTCTTAGAAAATATAATTTTTTTGAGACCTTTTTAACTAATTCCCACACATGGACATTTGCTAATACTAAGTCCTTGAGCAATTTCACACTCTTCAGTCTCTAGGGTCTGACCATTTGCACAGATAGGGTCTAAATCTTGATCGTTCCTTGCAAAGCTAATCCTGAGATCTTTGTATTTCCCTTCATTTAGTTGAAAACTAACCTCCTGTGCTTGCCTTACGAGAACGTCTACCACTTGCTGAATACAGCTCTATTGACCATTACCTACCACCTCAGAAATTGTGGTATCATCTACATATTTCCACTTATAACCTCTCTTGCATTCAGATCATTAATCATTATCAAGAAGAGTCACGGCCCTAAGTTAGACCCCTGAGGGACACTAGCTGGGAAGCAATCCCACTCAGAGAAACAATCCTTGGCCAGTTTCATCCTTTGTCTCTCGAGAAAGTCAGCAATCAAGCATATGTTCTGGTTCAGGATGTCATAATCCAAGAGTTGATGCACCAGGATATTATGATCAATAAGATCAAATGCCTTGCAGAAATCAGATGAGGCAACTCTAATTGTGGTCGCGTTCCTGTTGCGGCTGATGTACCTGTCATGGGTCATGCTAACAAACGCATGTGTTGTGCATGATTTTTAGGTATTTTCCCAACCTCCTTTTTGTTGTTCTTCTTCAGCACGGCTGGCATCACAAAATCATGAACAACATAGTCCTTGGCAATCGTGGAAAGGTAAAAATGAGGGAAATGGGGTGAAGGTGCTGGCTAACAGTTTATAAAGGTCTTTGTTTGGGAACAGGGATGATAACAGGGAGGTATTCAGTATGTTCATTATAGGTCCGCGTTCTCTTTCAAGGGCCATCCCAGGATACCGTCTGGTCCTTGTGTGTTGGTTGGGTAAATCAAACACAACTTTTGGTGGATCAATAACTCTGATACTGGTGAAAAATCATCATTCACACTTCTACTCGATGACACAAAGTCATCCTCCCAAAATGGATTCTGGGTAAGTGGTGCAAAGTCCTGCATGGAAGTAGGGGACTATAAGTCATATGCCAAATCTGCACTGAAGCTTGTTCAGTAAAACTTCATGTTTAACACAGTCAAAAGCTTTCTTAAAGTTGTAGTGCCAACGGCAAGACCAGAGTCTACTACAAGCCTCCAGTTTTGTCAAATGTCTTCAGGAAGAGAGAAGTTCAGCAGATTTTCCCCCACAGTGTGCCCATTAATAAGTTGTTACAAAGATTTACTGGTAGTTCTGAACAATCCTACACCTCACTAAAAATTTAAGACTATGTCAGAATGAAGGTGTTCAAACTTGCAATCTTTATGCTCAAATTTTGTGTCAAGATTGTTATGTTACAATATTTTTTCCCTCCATCTTCTATCCTCCCTTTAAGCTAGTGCTTAGCACACAGACTAGGTTAATACCTGAACTATAACATGTTATATACCTCTTGTCCAATTTTTTGCCATTGTTCTTGCTTGCTTGCCTCAACTGCTTCCTAGCAAAATCACACATAAGAAAAGTAACTATATGTGGCACTATGTGCACTGCATAATTTTCAGGAATAATGTGGGGGAAATGAGGAAAATTTGAAAATAAAACTTACTACTGTAATAAATAATTAATGTACCAGGGAACAAATTAAAATAAAGTTTTATGTATGTTTTCATTCTTTCTTCAAACTTGCTCAATCATGTTTTTCAAATAATATAGTGCACAACACCGGTTAAGAAGCAACATAAAACCAATTCAGTAGTAATTACATGACATCCATATACTGTACCTTGAGATCTCTTTGAAACTGGCTAAGAACATACTAAAAAGCAAGGGAAATACATTAATTTTTGATAACTATGTTTCAAATGTGTTAACAGTTAGCCTTCAAAGTCATAATAATCACATTTCTCAGCTGAAAGCCAACGGGATAAAATGAAAGGATGTTGGTACCGTGTAGAACTCATTTTACGAAGCCAGTATCATGTACACAAAATATGAATACAGACTTAGAGCTGAATATTTATTCAAAGAGTTTTCTCATCTCTGTTTCATGCTCATGAGGAACACTTTATACTCATTAAGGTGGATCTTTCTCACAAAATATAAAAAATGTTTGAAGTTGCCCTAAAATACATTACTGCTTTTAATAACCTCTCTCACAGTTAACTATTATTTAGATGAAGCACGAAAAGAAAGGTTTGAGATTGGGCCATACCCTCCTCTAAACAACCTTACTTACTTACAGCTAAGAGTTCAGCTGTGACCACTGATTGTTTTCTAAATCTCAATTAAAAAATTATTAATGCATGTTACTACTATGACTTTTACTGAGAGGTACAGTGTAGTTACTGATGTAACTCAGTTGCCACATGTCCCGGGTTAATTTACCTAAAACATAGAATCTGGAATTCCAGTAACTTTAAATTACTTTCTACCTAAAAAAAAACTGCCAATCCCAAAGAGATTTTGTGTAATAAAAACACTTGTTCTACGACTCTTCCTACTTATTATCAAGTATCCCTGTCAGCCACCAAAAATTTTCTCAGTTGATTTCTTAAGCATCTCAGATATGCAGATAAAAAAACAGTTTCTTTTGTCAACACTTGTCAACCAAAAATGGCTGGAAAAGTATTCTAAAGTAATTGCAAACTTCAGCCAAATCAACCAGAACCAGTTTTGGTTAAACAGTATATCCCAATAAAACACTACCTCAGTCATACTTCATTTGCATGCACACTAAGGCAGCAAAGAGAGAATAATTAACAGCAAACCTGTTCATCTTTTTCTATCCATTGACTCCATTCATCATGCTCTAAAATTTGCTCATCATGATCCTCAGTTTCTTCATCCTGATTCTTGGCAGTATCACCCTTCCAGTAACAGAAAAGTTATTATTTTGGCACAGAAAACCACCTAGTCTATATGTAGATCTATGGACTACATTAGGAAGCTATGAAGACCATAACCAGTCACAGAACTAGACTTGACTTGACTGCTCACTAGATTTGCAACATGAATTTAGGGAAGCAGTTAATCTAGAGCTAAGACAACTATGAAGATATATTATTTGTTTGTCAAAGAAATTCTTCTCTCCTTTGACATCGTTCATATAATACAAAATGGAAAATTTCAATTATTTCATTTGCTGGCCAGGAAGCATCTTTTAATACTCTGATTCCAGAAAAAAATGGAAGTTGCATGGAAGTGAGGCTTAATAGCCCTCACTGCAAATTTAAAATAACTAACATGGCAGACAATCAAGTGATCTTACTCCAGAGGGTATTCTTGGTCCTAGCTATATTGAAGAAGAGATAAAAAAAATTGACCGTTGCTCAACTAATGTTTTGGTTAAAATGCTGCAGTGTTTTCATCTTCACACAGCATAGCAATTTTACAGACAATTTCATCGCTTCTCGCATCTAAGAAATATGCTTTGCAAAGTGTCTTTTGTTATAGTTTACATAAGACAAACTATTCAAGCATATAAAGAGTGCCTTAGCGGAGCCCCATCTTATTTAAGACGCAAACACATTTTGTGAAACATTTATACAAGAAGTTCATGAGACATGTCTTATTCTTCCCCATATAAGAAGCCCAATTGTTAAATAACTTGTGCTGTAGTTGTATCGTGGAAATGACAAGAAAGACACTTTTAATGATTGAGTCATTCTTTAAAAACTCCAAAAGACTGTAAAAGATGATTTGTGATTCTTGGTATCGCGCATTTTGTGACTTCAAGTTGTAAAGTCATCAAATGGTCGTCATTTTCCTTTTCCATCAAGGGTTTTTAAGTGTTGCAATGGCTGCTTCGAAATCAATGTGTTCTTTTATAGCTAGCACCATATTATTTGTCGATATTTGGCGATAACAAGATAAGTAGACAGTTTTTAAAAAATAGGCCTCCTAGAGGGCTGACATGAGCTTACTGGCAATGAATAATCTGTACAAAAACCACATTCTTGCAAAACAACATCGTTCATCAAGAAAGTCACGTTGTGTAGCAACTTCTTATCGGCACATAAAATTTGTGTCACTGTTTGTTACGTGCTATAAGCACATCAGGTTGGTTTGGTGGCCGCAGGCAAAACTTAAACTTTTACAGACCCCATTCTGGTACTATCATAATTTCTTGCCGACAATAAGCACACAAATGTCATACCAAATTAACATAAGATGAAATTTTAAAAATGCCAGTTGTTTCAAAATTATGCAAATTTGTGACACTTGAATGTTAAAATAGTAAAAGTGACAGATTCATCTTTGCATTTTCCCACATTCCAATTTTCAATGTTTAATATTACCAATGCTTAAAATATTCATTACAAGTCAAATAAAGCAATTACAAATGGATACAAATAGCAAAGAAATGAATTTGGCAATTCGAGAATTTAAAACAGAGCACATTTCCTGTAATATTATAGTTGAAAGACCATTTCTCATGAACGTAAACACCTTACATTTTTAAATAACACAGCATAATATCCTGCTTGACCTTTTTAAAAAACCCTAAGAACAATCAGTGTCGAATTCCTCCGTGCCATAACAACATTTTATCAAACACAATAAAAAAATGGGAGCTAGCAGGTATCGAACCCAGTCCCTTTGGCTCTGAAGGTTATGCGTCATTGCACATACGTGAACAATAGAAATGACCTTACATTCATTCATTTGTTCATGCCGACGATAGCATAGAGTGTTACTGGTTATAGAGTAAGCTCAAAAAGGGAGTACTGTGTGTGTGGGACATATAGGGGTGGGGAAGTTCACAATTCACTTTGGCCCCAAGGGCTGGAGTATTCACTAACCTACACTTGCATGAAAAGTGAATGCCCTGGTCATACCTGAGGCAGGGGGGAGGGGTGCAAGGGTTTCAAATGATGGGCATTATGCTTTAATAAACAGTTACTACTCCTAAAAATGCCTAGGAGAACTATATGCTAGCCAATTACTGACTAATCTGTAGGTTGTGTTGGCAATGCAGAATTCCTAAAGCAATATCAAACTGTGTTCTGTGCGACTGTGTGTTTTTGCTATTTTCTTCAAAACAAAGTACATATTATAATAAGACAACTATCAGACTCAGTTTTTGTGATATCCGTAATAATCGTATATTGGTAACTGCTATATGCCTCCGCCTTCAGTGTCGGATAACACAAAAACCTCATCCAAAATTTGTTCATGGACATTTTATCCATTCTTTGATACGAGAGATAGGCTTAAAAAGAAAAGGGTTTTCCAATTTATTCGGATTATTGTGGACCAATTGCATTTTACACGTATTGCAAGACCACCCTTTGCACAATTCTTTCTTCACAATAAAATATAAGTCATTTTTTTTCAAAGCTACAATTTGATATTACAACCTGGTTGCTTTTAGCTCTTGTCTTCTTCTTCTTTCTTTTCTTTTTCGCTTTTGTGGCGTTGGTTCCGTCCGCAGCATCTTTGCCCTTCGCGCTAGTTCCCGCCTTGCTGCCTACACCAGTCTCGTCTTCATCATCAGTAACGTGTAAAACGGCGAAACGGCACGTTGTTGGTAAGTCTGTCAGCGAAGCCATCCTTAACTGGAGACTTTCAAAATTAAATCGCTCTGCTTTAGAACGTTTCAAGCCATTTAGTCACCTCGATGTAAGAAATTTAAGGTGTTATTATCGCAGCCAAACGAGGAAACGCAGAGTGGGACTAAGGACGAGCTGGCCGCTGGCCGCATATGGCGCGCCGTTGTTTCAAAATTCATTTTTTCATTGGTTAATATATAGATTTAGCCAGGGCTAAAAGCGAAGCTCTGGTTAATAATACGTGTAAACTAAAAAAAATTAAATCTTGTTATGCTAAACGGGGGACGACAATGAAAATGGCTTCAAGACTAATAGATCTACTTATCAAAAAACAAATTGCACGTGCAGCACACTTTTTCTTCTAATTAGCAAAAAACAAATTTGCACGTGCAGCACGCTTTTTTGTCTTTCCCTTGCCGTTGTTTTGCACGACTACAACCCTGTTTTGTACGACTAAAACGTCAAACTTCCTAGTTACACACTATTGTTATGGAGAAATTGTCGTATGTGCTTACCCAATATTTTGTTTCCAGTGTTCATGTTCGCTTTTATTGTTCACTGCCGCTCATTTTCACCTCGCTGGCCGCTAGCATTTCTCATTTTCTCACCGCCGCTTTGAATTTTCATGTTTTTCTCCCTACGAATTTTCAATAACTCGCTCTAGCTCTTTCTCTGTTATCCACGTTAGTGTACACATAAAAAATAACGCCGAAAAAGACACGACTTTTTTCTTTCTAAAAGTCCGGGCGGCCATGTGATTTCCTCCCAAATAAATCCTTGAGTTGCATTTGGCTTCCCATACCTGTTGATTGAGTTATTTTACATTGGTATGCCTGTGGTGCGGACGGACGGTCGCTCGATCGCTCGCTCGGTGTACGGTCACGTGATTACCAAATTTTCTGGGATGGGTAGATTACCACATTTCCTTAGCTATGGGGCTCCGCCCACGCGCGCGCTTCGCGCGCGGGTGGAGCTCCGCTATAAATTTTTAATCAGTTTTGCGGATCGGATTTACCGACCAGTTATCGATCAATTAAAATATGATTTTATTGTGCTAATTTTCTACCAGATACGTAAAATCGATCAGCCAGCATATCATCAATCGGTAATCTGTCTTGTGAATTCGATCATATGTCTGTACGATCGATCAGTTGCCCGTAATCAACCATGAGAAGCTGTCTCAAATTTTGATCAGTTTTGCTGATAATCGATCAGTTCATTGTAGATCACTATACAGCCAGCCGGTTCTCACTTTTGATAAGCGCCAAATTTGCAGTACGAGCTGTCAACTGTTTGAATGAATGAACGTTAATAGAGTTACGCTTCAACGAAATAAAGAATTGATTATCTTTATTTGTTATTTATGGTTTTGTTAAGCTTACTGCGCTTTTCACAAACATGCGAACTCTAGCCTGTGTACAGACGTTCTCCCTCCCTCAGGAAAAATCGGTAGAGGAGACGTCTGTGAATCGCCGTCGTTAATCGTGTTTCGGTATACATTTGCATACATTATTTTTTTGTTCTTTCGCTAACAGTTGAAAAGGCATATGTAGGTCGAAAAATAGCTCTGGCTTCTGTGCACAGGCTAGCCGAACATCTTCACGCAATGTCCACCTAAATATCCAGATACAAGATCTCTGATTACAGGCAAGCCAGGTCAAGCGTACCTCCCAAGATCCCATTTTAATTTTTATTATTCAAAAGTTGAACCGTTGGTAGTTGTTGATTTCAGATTTATCTCTGCGTGCATTCGTGCATTCGTGCATGCGTAATGAGCCGTGAATTGAGGTCTGAATTCACACGCGATTCAGTGTTTGTTACGAAATTTCTACCAGCTCAGTTTCCGTGAATTTGATGTAGATGTCTTCTACGAAATTTAATCCATTCAAAAATTTTAAATCTGACCAAATGCAAAGAACTTCTTTTAAAATATTCACTGCTCATTACGCAGACAGGAATGCCGATTTAAATTTGACGCCAGTTATGGGAACGACTAACGGACCCATTTTTTGAAGAAATAAATTCATTAATAGAATCTTTTTGGGGTAAGCTTCACCTGCCTTGGCTGTTGAACGTTGGATTTTGTATTCCTTCTCTTTTATTTACATTACCTACCGGTACAGACAGACGCACCCGCAACCAGTGCAGCAAACATCGGTGGTCTTAACTTCTCATGCCTTTTCGAGAGAGCCGAAATACAAATACCGTCCACAAAGGCTGAGCTTTTCCCCGGGGAATCTATTCTGAGGTTCGTTCACCAATCACAACACCGGAAGTTATTTGCGTCATGGCATAAACATTACAACCAATCAGAGGCTATCCCCAGCATTCCGGGGAAACGGGAACACGATTATCGTCGGCGATTCACAGACGTCTCCTCTCCCGATTTTTCCTGAGGGAGGGGGGGGGTTGTCTGTACACAGGCTAGCGAACTCTAAAGTTCAAAAGCCGCCCTCGCAATTGCGTTTTTCACTGCCGTCAATCATAATTACTATCCCAAGCAACGGACCTTGAATCACGAAACACACACTGACGGATCGAAATCCACCAATCACAAATCGCAAACCTTGACCTTTTGAACCCGTTAAAGTAAAGTTTTGTTTCCTAAGAGGTCCGTTAAGATGATTGACGACAGCGAAAAACGCAATCGTCGGTTGGCTTTTGATTTTCATAATTCGCATGTTTGTGAAAAGCGCAGAAAGTGTAATCTTTAAAAGCGTTTGATACGAGCGGAATTTTGAGTATACTTCCGCATGCGATGTTCATTTACGACTAAAAACATAAGGCACAGCCATTAAAATTGCGGAAGAGACTACTAACAATCAATAAAAGAAATATAATTCGGTGAAACATTTACAGAGACAACAACTTTCATTCGCGAAGACAAGTACTGAGAGTAAAGGCTCTCTAAAAAATCCTGAGATTTTAAGCTTAGAACCTTGCAGATTTAAGTTGATATGTTTAAACCCGGCTTCGTGGTATTTGCTATTTTTTAAAGACGAACGCGAAGCAGGAAAATCGCTCAAAGCTTTCTTTTTATAGCCAAAATTAAAACTAAATATCATTCGGCTTCTTTTCTTTCTATTTGCGGTCAGAAAATGTCTAAAGGCTTTTTAAATTTCTGTAAGCTTGTATCAAACCTGATCAAATCTTAAAAACGTGTATAAAACCGCATAAACTACGCTCGACTTCATAAAACAAAAAAAAAACCATCAAATTGTTAGGGGTTTCTTCGACGGGGACAGCTCCTCTAGCGAGAGTACTCCAGGACTCTGACAAAGCTTTGATACTTTCTTCCTTTAATTACTGGCGGCAAGGCAAACGTCTACAGCTCAGCTTCTTGCAACAGCTAATCACCCTCTACTAACCATCCAACTATACAACTTATATAAGCATAACGCAGGTACGTTTAGGCTTGCTGATCATGAGAGTTACGAAAGCTATTCCGAATGACTTCTAACGAATTTCCCGTTGTTAACAAAAGTGGAATAAACAATCCTACAAGAAAACCAATGAAAGCTCGACAGCTAAATCCACGAGGCTAAACCTTAAACCAAAACAGGAACTCTGATGTAGGTAATAAGCAAGGTCAGCAATGGTCCCAAAACGTACCCACTTAAAAACTGACAATCAAACTTAATTAATTAAACCCCAAGCTTGATGACACTTCTGTCGACAAACCCATTAAAAAGGTAATAACACTCAAAAACCTGTTAACGCATATATTGGTTAACCTTGATTCTCAAACCCAAACATAACCAAACTTAAATCACGAGAAGAACAAAGAACAAACAGAACTGTCATCAAAAATCCTTATGATAATAATATCAAAAATAACCACAAGACTACTTCATAACAAAATACAAGAAGGAGTCAGGCTTACCAGTCGAGATTCCGGTCCTGAAAGCCAACAAAGACGAAAACGGAAAGCGGAAAATGTTTCTGTATCCGTGTTGCCTAAAGAATTAAGGTTAGATTAATTGTCATGTCCACAGATTTGGAAGATAGAGAAAAAGAAAACAGAGAAAAAGAGAAAGTAAGGCGACAGGCCAGCGAAGCTCAAAGAGAAGAAAAACTAGAGCGAGATAGAAAAAAAAGGGAGACATTTTTGTTGGAGGAACAACATAAAATTTTGTAGCGGCGGTGAGAAAATGAGAAATGCCGGCGGCCACCAGGGTGAAAATGAGCGACAGTGAAAAAAAGAGTGAACAAGAACACGTACCACATATCCTCCAAAACACGTGTAACCAGGAAGTTTCTGGAAGTTTCACATTACAGTCGTGCAAAACAAGGCCAAAGAAATGTACAAAAAAATTGTGCTACACGTGCAAACTTGCTTTAATTTTTGCTAATTAGACCTATTGTTGTCTTTTCACCGTTCTCGTTGCTTTCGCCGCCTAGCATTACACGATTTAATATTTTGTTTGGAAAACTATAAATATTATCGAGAGCTTCGCCTTTAGCCCTGACTAAATCTATATATTAAAGTTGAACAGCAGTTGAGACGACTGATGCGGTTCTAAATCACAAAGGAACGCGTCATTTTGGGATGCAGGACTAGTACAGCAGTACAGTAACTTCTTCTAGCACAAGGGATTTCGTAATATCATGTGTCATATCATTTGTACTTGGGATATAGTAATTTTACGGTAGACAAGAATGCCACGACTGTAGGTTAACAGTCAGATAGAGTTTTAGGCCCTGTTTACATGGAGTGGGGGACCCCGGTTTAGTGGGGTTGGTTTCTTTTGTTTTCACGCTCTGGCGGACACAAAACAAAAGAAACCTATCCCACTAGACCGGGGTCCCCCACTCCATGTAAACAGGGTCTTAGTTTAGCCACATTGACACAGTGTTAGTACAATCACAAACTCCACCTCAATAAAAAGAGGTGTTGCCATGTTAGCCAGTAATTTTGTAAATAATATAGTCAATTGATTTGGTTCTTGCTTCACAACTGTGGCGACATCTAATCTCAACCCCACAGCTGAAGCCCGGAGCAAATCAGATACTTTAATGCCATATTGCCGTGGATTTAAAATCACCAGTTTTAACATTACCAGTCTTTAATTAAAACACATAGATGATCTCCACATGACGTCACGGCGGCAATATTGGTGTCCCAAACCAATGAAACGGCGGCCATGTTGGTGTCCCAAACCAATCCTCTGGGAGTTGTACTCTTTTCTTGAGCAAACGCTTTCTTTTGTTCCAATAAATTTCCATAGATGCTGGCCAGATGAGTGAAAACACTCTATTATTCTAAATGATGACGTTCTGGCTATAAATCAGACCAGTCTAGATGGCAAAATTCCCCACCAAGAGGTAAAAATCTAGGGTTATAATTAAATATAATCCGCTGTGACGGGCCTTAAATGGCAGGCTTGTATATGTTATATATAGTATATGTTTTTATTTCAGATCGAACTTGAACTATCCTGTCCGCAAAGACCAGGATAACCAGCTCCTTTAAATTTTATTATAAATTATTATAAATGTATTATGATGTGTAAGACCTTACACGGGATGACTCCAGAATATCTACGATCAAGATTTGTTTATCTCGACAACGTGAGCGCTTATTGTTCGAGAAACATCGAAAATAAACTAGTTCTTCCACAACTGCGCACTGATGATTTAAAAAGACGTTTTTCATACAGTGGAGCTCAGTTGTGGAAAAACTTACATACAGAAATTCGACAAGCGACCTCCTTAAACGATTTTAAGGTCAAATTTTAAATCGCCGCAGTTTTACGTAAAGTTTTAAGTATGATTATTAAAACACGGCCTCCATGAAAGGCAGTTTTTATTTTTTATATTTTGTACCTATTTTGTTTGTAGTTAGGAATAATAATAATATTTAATATTTCTATGGCGCAAATTTACATATGCATATGATCAAATACGCTTTACAATAATAAATATTAGTTAAAAAAGAAAAGATGCATATCCTAATAAACATGCAGTATTTATTCGGCTATAATATAAGCGAAGCGATTTTTACACAAATTTTCTCTAAAGTCACCATATGAGGGGTTGGGAAAATTCTCGACAGTTATGCAAACCCGAGACGAAGTCGAGGGTTTGAATAACCGTCTCGAATTCTCCCAACCCCTCTCGTGTTTGTATCAGGCTATGCAAACACGGGAAACGTTTTCTATTGCTTAACTTAAATAATCGGGTGCAGCGCAGGAACTGCCTTAAATGTAATAATGAGATAGGCAGTCAGTTATAATAATATATAGATTTAGCCAGGGCTAAAAGCGTAGCTCTAATTAATAAATTTATAATTCAAATCAAACAGTAAACTTGTAATCCACAAATCGGTTAATTGGAGAGATCCATACGACTTTTAAGGGTGGGGCTGGGTGACTTTAGAGAAAAAATAATTTGCAAACAGTGCAAGAATGAAACAAAATCTAAAATCTTACATCAGTTAATAGTCTTATTTGTAAACCTAATAAATAGAAATCACCTTTGGCCACAGTAGATTAGGCATAGAAATTCCTCCCAAACAAAATGACCTTTTTTGCCCACCTACACCACCTTTATTTTATTAGGATAATTTGACAGTCCCGAAATATAATTTTATTCTATAAAGGCCGTAAAGACACAATAGTCCTCGGTGGCAGCCAATTTAAACGTTAATACCGAGACGCGAGGGGGCGAAGTAAATATTCACCGCTAGCCACCGACACTCAAGTGAATAATTGTTTCAGTATCTACTAAAACAATGAGATAATTAAGCACAAAAAGGATGATTTTTAACTCATTTGCTGTTGCCAACGATTACAATTTTGGCGCCCAATGACCGAACGGCCGCGGTCGTTGCTTTTTCTTGACGACAAATAAAACTTTTAAAGACATTTGTTTAGCTGTTGCGGGGAAATTTCTTCAAAAAGAGTTGTGAATTCTTTTTTGTATTTAAAATCATTCTGTAAAAAAGATTATTAAATTTAGTTTTAAGCTTATTTATGAACAAGTCAACTAAATAAAGTAACCCAAGACTTAAGCTTAATTTGCATTTATAAACAAAAATCTTTTTCACCGGTTTCATCTATAAATTCAAGTCAAAAAGACAAAGGTTTACCTGTTAAAACTTCCAAACCGGACTTTGTCACCTTCTTCGTGTATTTCGGGAACAGCTTTCTTGATTATTTGTAAAATTTCTTTTTTTTGTTACGGGAGCCAACCGGGAAGGCATTTTGCTTGCAACTTAGCGAGTTTGGCGTCGCTCGCTGGGAGGAACTGTAGGTGAATCAGTGAATAGTGCAGGATATTCACTGATTGAGTAGCCAATCAGAGCGCACGAAAAACACTATCCACTGTTTCACTATATATTGAATAGATTTAGCTAGGGCTAAAACCGAAGCTCTCGATAATATGTAATGTTCAGCGGCGAAAGCAACGAGAACGGTGAAAAAACAACAATAGGTCTAATTAGCAAAAAGGCAACTTTGCACGTGCAGCACACTTTTTTTGTACATTTCTTTGCCGTTGATTTGCACGACTACAACGTGAAACTTCCAGAAACGTCCTAGTTACCAGTTTTTGGGAGGAAATGTCGTACGTGTTCTTGTTCACTTCTTTTTCACTGTCGCTCATTTTCACCCTGGTGGCTTCCGGCATTTCTCATTTTCTCACCGCCGCTACAAAATTTTATGTTGTTTCTCCAACAAAAAATGTCTCCTTCGTTTTTTCTATCTCGCTCTAGCTCTTTTTTCTCGTTGAGCTTCGCTGGCCTGTCGCCTTACTTCTCTTTTTCTCTGTCTTTCTCTTTCTCTATCTTTCAAATTTGTGGACTTGACAATATAAACTTAATGCTTTAGACAACAAGGATACAGAAACATTTTCCGTTTTCGTCTTTATTGACTCTTTAGTGGTCTCTGCTTCACCAGACGCTGGTGGCCATACGCTTTCCCGCGAGAATAACCTGACATTTGGCATCGGCTTACATAAGGAGGGTATAGACGGTATACAGACGGTCGGCGTTCGTACGCTACGTCATAACCAAACTTTCTCGCTTTCATAGGTTACCAATTTAACTTAGCAATGGGGCTCCGTCACGCGCGCTTCGTGCGCTCGGGAGCTCCGCTATTACAGTCTGTAATCATCTTGAGTTAATTATCATCAAATATTTGTGTTATCGCAAGAACGGTCAGTTTAGCGTGAGGTGAATTTGAAGCAATCGTGCTTTCAAGTCAACGATCTCCTAACATGACTAAGGGGATTGGGATGACTCAAGGTGACCTGGATGACTGAGTCGGATGACTGGGATAACTGGAATGATTAGGGTGACTGGGATTACTAGGGTGCCTGAAATTACTAGCGGAGTTCTCGCGCGCGAACCGCGCACAGCGGAGCACCATGGGTAACAAAATTTGGTAAACTCTCCATCCGAGAAAATTTGGTTATGACGTAGCGTACGCCCACCTGTACACACACTCCGTGTAAGCTGATGTCAAATGTCACAATAGTTCTTGCACAACTTGACGCTAGCTTGTCAGTTATGTTACTTATCCCCATGAGTATTATTAGATTGACAGCTGTCAAAATCAGACATCAGCTGACAATTATCACATCACCATCTCGCGGGCTCAGGTGAAAGTCCAGTTGTTTTGCCCCCTACACGTAAGCTAATATAATATGTCTCACCTACCAATTCAACATAAAAACGAAACTATATGCGCGAGCCAGATTAAGGTCAATTGACAGCTGTCAAAATGGGACATGTGCACTATCAGAAGACTAATAACGTGGCCTCAGGTCCGCTCAGGTGCACGATCTGGCATTTCGGCCCCACTACAAACAGGACTGAAATGTCTTACACTCGTAGTTGACTGTCCGTGAATACGAATATTCGCCATTCTAACGAAGGTTAATTGACAGCGGTCAAACTAGAGAATCTGCTGACCATCATCACCTGACTGTATCGCGGGCTCATTTTTCTACCCATTGATCGAGGTCACGTATTTTTAAGTTTTCTGCTGATATCTTATTTGATCACAGGCTCAATTCTGTATTTTGAGCGCAGCCCCGTAGCTTAGAAAATCTATCCATCCTTGAAAATTTGGTAATCACATGACGGTACATCGACCGCCCGACCTTCCGTCCGTCCACACCACCGGCATACCAATGTTTAATTTCACACTTGCTACCTCGTTTGGGAGCCTGCAACCTGATATTCTAATCTATATTTTGATCAACTGACAGCTGCCAAAACAGTGAATCCGCTGACCAGTATCGCCCGACCGTATCGCGGGCTCAGGTAGCGACTCACTTAGTTTGACTGTTTTTTAAAGTTATCTGCTGACAAGTTGCTTCTTTTCGAATTATTGCAGGCTCGAGTTCAATTTTGATAAAATGCATATGAAATAAGTCGTGTTCATGAGCCGCACTTTTAAAGTTTTGATATCCAACTGACCTCGGACGCGAAAATCCAACCGGCTTTTACATGTTTTTGACTTTTCTCACCATAGTCACGCGTGGGTCACGCTCTACGTCCAATTCTTATGTTCTGATTGGTCAAAATTTGACAGGTGAGTTCATGTGGAATTTTTATGCAGCATCTGGACACTTGTTCACTGATAGCTGAAGCTGACAGACTTTTGTGTCATCTTGTGATGTTTTTAACCGTCTTTTTCTATTGGAAGTACAAAATGAAATCCAGCTGCTATCAAGATTCTTCTGTAATTCATGGCTGGTTTGTTTATGAGTCCACAAATAAACCGTAAAACGTCTTTACACTTCAAATGCTTCGTACTTTTATTCCGTTTCTTTATCTCTCGTCACTCGTTCAGCTCGCGCTCTCTTCTGATAACCCGGATGAGCTACGTCATACACAAGACTCGTTTACGCTTCCCGTTGTTTTTTTTTCAGTACAATCTCTATATGTAACATACATCCCCTCCGAGGAAAAGTGTCGTCCCTGACACGCCATGAAAATGTGAAAGAAAATCACGACAGTAAACTAGAGGGATAATTCTCCTAAGGAAATGCTACAAAATAGTCCACGTTTTCCGCACAATGAAACTGACTTAAAGGATTCTTTCTTCTTTGACTCATTTCAGCTTCTACGTAGTTACATTGGTACCAATAATCCATAAAGGCTGCAGCCATTCAGTGTTCTGGCAACATTTCCTATCCTGAGCGCTCACCCTCCTTAAAGTTCTACTTATTTCTGACTGTGTCGAGAGCGAGAAAAAGGAATCTAATTGTTTTTGTTTTTTGGTCTTTTTGTTTTTTTTTTTTACAAAACGAAACAAAGGTTTTTGTCAAACAGCAGTCTTAGAATGTAAGCGTCGGCATTTGTACGTGTCCATAGGCCATTGGGGACAGTGCTTGGCAACCAACGTTCACTGGGTAACTAAAGTTTGCTGAAGGCATCCCCTGGTAGCCAAAGATCATTGGATAATGAAATGGGGTCAACGGTTGCACGACCATCGGTGACATGGGCTGCCAGGTAGCTGGTAAACTTGTTTTCCACGCAGGAGGAGAACCTTCGGGCAGATGGAGTGCTTGGTAACGGTACACTGTCATTGGTGAGTGATTGCACAACAGCTCGAGCCTGGTACACTGGGTTTCCAAGAGTGTCATAAATCAAGACCGTTGGGCGACGTCTGTCACGCTGAGATCTAGACTCTGCTACAGAGGTTCGTCCCTGACTAGTGTTACCAGGGGTCGATGGTCCTGCCTCATTCTCACTTGCTTCAGGGAGGGGTGATGTCTCCTCTACAGGGGGTGATGTTCCTGCTCTTCATCTGCCGAGCAACCGTCTTCTCCCTCTCCTCTGTCTGAGACGGTCGCTGATTCCGAGGCAATATCCTCAGAGACTGACTCCGAGAAATGGTCAGTTTGCGGTCCTGGTGGCCGTTCAGGTTCTAACTAGAAATCCTCACTTTCGTCTTCTGACGACTCTTCCACAAGTATTGTAGGCGCGTGATTTGTCTCTCTCATAATTTCTTTCCGAGACTTCTATCTGTGAGGGGTCTTACTCGCAACATCTACTGGGAGATGGTTGCATGGCAGCAACAAGTTTCTGTGTAGAATTCGTGTCCCACTAGGACCGGTGTCAGGTTTGACCTCATAGACTGGACTGTCCTCACCTTTACGACTAACCACCCATGAATTCGGTCTTCCCAGTGCGAGCGAGATCTACCTGGGCCGCCCCGTTCGCTTAAATTCCGCACAAGCACTCTATCTCCGGGTTTCAAAACTGAACTTCGGACATAATGATCATAGCGTTGTTTGGCTCTGTCGCTCTCTTCGTTTTGCTTGCCAGTTCATAGGCCTCTGACATTGCCTTCTGCTACTGCGCTGCATATTGAGTATGGCTGCCTTGGTTACCTGTCCTATCAATGCCAAAGAGCAGATCAATTGGCAGACGAGGGTGGCGGCCAAATAGCAGATAAAAAGAAGAGAAGCCAGTAGTCTCGTTCTTCGTGCAATTTTATGCATGTACGACTTGATTAAGGTGATCTGCCCACCGTGATTTCTGTGTCTCTGGTAGGGTGCGAAGCATATTCAACAAAGTGCAGTTGCATCGTTCAACCTGTCCGTCCCCTTGTGGATGATAACGGTTGGTGCGGGAGTGTCCCACGCCCCACAACTTCTCTAGCTCTCGGTGAAGGTGATTTTCGAACCCTCCTCCCTGGTCATGGTGAATCGTCAAAGGAAAGCCGAATCGAAGAACGAAATCATTGTAAAGCTTCTGAGCGACTGTTCTGGCTGACTTGTTCTTTGTAGCATAAGCTTGCGCATAGCGAGTAAAAGGGTCCATCACAACAAGAATATATTCGTACCCTCCACTGCTCTTCTCCAGATGGAGAAAGTCGATAGCAATCACTTCGAACGGTGCAGTAGTGGTGATGGGTTGTAATGGAGCCCTGATCTTGAGAGTGGGAGGTTTACGTTTAACACATTGACTGACATGCCCAAAATAGTGCTCAATGTCGCTCTGCAAGTGTGGCCAATAGAAGCACTCTCTGGCTAGGTGTAAAGTGCGATCCGCTCCGAGATGACCCATTTTCTCATGCAACTCCTTAAGATTTAGTGAGCGCAGTTTTTTTGGAATGATGATTTGAGTACGACTTCTTGTACACCGTTGTAGTATCCCATCCTTGTCAACTGACAGGATATTCCATTCATGAAGGAGCAGCTGCACATCCTTTGGCTCTTTCTTCCTCTCGGCTGTCGTTGGGCGCAATCCACACTGAATCAACTCTCTTACTCGATTGATGACTGGATCCGCAGATTGTGCTTTTTTAACGTAAAGTTGCGGTACACTAGGTTTTCCTCCATCATACATATCTGATTCGAGTGTAGGGTCTCCTGAAAGAGCTCAGATCCAATTCACACGACAGTCTGGAGGACTTCATGCGGTATAACCTGTGTGCACGACTCTATATAAGCAATATCATCAAGCGCTATCCGCGACAATGTATCAGCATCAATGGTCGCTTTTCCCTGTCGGTAGTGAATTGTGAAATTAAAATCAGCCAAGTTACCTATCCAGCGAAGGCCTGTGGCGTTAAGTTATGTCGCAGACAGGACATAAGTAAGCGGATTATTATCTGCGTACACTTGGAAGCTTGGGGCGTAATAAAGATAATCTCTAAACTGGTCACAGATGGCCCATTTTAGTGCAAGGAACTCCAACTTTCCAGAGTGTAAGTGGTAATTCTTCTCGGCTGGAGTCAAAGTGCGTGACCCATAAGCAACAACGCGAAGGATATCATTTCGGTGTTGGTACAGCACGGCACCAAGTCCATCTTTAGAGGCATCTGTATGAAGGACAAACGGTTTCTCAAAGTTTGGGTAGGCCATGACTGGAGCACTCGTCAGACAATCAATAAGTTTATCTAGTGCGGATTGGTGAGAGCTGGTCCAGACAACTGGGTGCCTTGGCGGTAACTGTGAAGGGTTCCTCTTGCTTTGCCTTGGTTTTCCTCTCGTGGACTCTTCAGAAGGGTGATCTGTTATATTGACTAAATCATAGATTAGTTTTGCAGTTTTTGAGAAGTTCTTTATATACCGACGATAGTAGTTTAAGAATCCCGTAAGTTTGCGCACTTCATTAATTGTCTTTAAAAGCATTGGCTTGATACTGGAGGGGTCTAGCTTGTAGCCCTCCTCAGACACTACGCGCCCAAGAAATACAACTTCTTTTTTGAACAGTTTACACTTCCGCGCTTTGAGTTTAACTCCATGCTCTAGCAGCCGACGCATGACTTTGCGTGTATGTTCAACATGTTCCTCAAATGACGCACTGAATATGATTATATCGTCCAGATAAGGTATAGAAACAGTATCTTGTAAGTCTCCTAGACAGTTCTCCATAAATCGTTGGAAAGCCCCTCGGTCCGAATGGGATCTGTACCCATTCGTAAAGACCCCATGGAGTGACAAATGTTGTATGAGGTTGACTTTTAGCGCTCATGAATCCTATGGTAAGCTTTGCCCTGGTCTAGTACTAAAAACCAAGAGTTCTCACCGAGTTTATCTAAAGTCTCTTGTATCGTCGGTATCGGGTGGCGATCAGGTCGCGTTTTCTTGTTCAGTGCTCTGTTATCCACGCATAGCCGCAAAGTTTGGTCCTTCTTTCTGACACAAACAACCAGTGAACTGTAGGACGAGGAGGACTTTCGGATGAAATAACGGTTTAATAAATCTTCAATATAAGCCTTTACCTCCGGGTATAGTGGTTTTGGCACAGCCACATAGTTCTTCTGAACAGGGGTTTGATCCTCAAGGTCTCTGATACAGCCAACATTACTGTCATCCCTTGCAAATGAATCTGCTTCCTCGGTAAGTAATTTAAGTGCCAAGTCCTTCTGATGGGCATTGAGACCACTTAGGTCTATGTCCTTTATGTGTGATGAAGTACTCAAAGGTTCTTCGGCTGGTGGGGGTATAAGCGGTGGGCCTCCGGCGTTTCCAGTACATGTTGTAGCCTGATCAGCAACTTTTGCCTCTGTACTCTCTTCATCAGGAGCTTTCATGTTCCCATTTGAGTCCTTTAACCGAACTTCTACTGGTGTAACTGATTGTACAAGTCGTAGTCACCCGAGCAAGGTTCGTGCCGGACGTCTGATATCATGGTTGGTATTGTTAACAATGTCAATTTCCACTTTACGTGATTTCCCTTTCTTTACAGTCAACAAAGTCTCTGTAATCTCCAGCCTGCTAGGCCATAAGTTAGACTCATCCGGTTCAAACAGTACTGGAGTAGTTCTCTCTACAGGCCCTGTGTTTGCCCTGCAAGTCACACTTTGACTTTGTCTGGGAGTTAAAGGAGAGATCACTTTGACTACGGCTTTGGATAAAATTCACTAATGCTGAAGCATTTTTACCATTTAACTTAGTAAAACTTGAAGTAATTTCTTGATGTAGCACAGCATCCTCACTACTGGTTTTAACAATCTCCTCAATCACATTAAAGCCGATTATTGGCGTGTCCAATGATTGGTCTGTAACAAGAAAGGGAACTGCCAATTCCACCTTAGACGACAACAGCCTAAAGTTAAGCTCCATCCATCCTACGTATGGCATCTCACCACCATTGGCTGCGGTCAGGTTCAGTTCAGAATGATATGTTCTTAACAGTGATCCCAGGGAAATTCCTTCTTAATACACCTGGGCCCCAGTGTCCCAAAGTACATCTACCTGTTGGCCATTGATCTTCCCCTTAACAGTACACCTCTTTCCTACTAATCCTACTACTGTGGCATGCTGCTGTGGTGTCAGGTGACTGACAAAGGTGCTACTACTGGGGTCAGCATTCTCTTGTTTTCCTTTGTTTGACAGGTACTCAATTGCATTGCACAACACTTTGTGTTCCTGCCAGTGTTTCTTCTGACAATTCCGGCTACAATACTTGCACTTTGAACATTGTAAGAACTTTGCCCTTTCTGACTGAACTTTCCGACAACCATTACATCGGAGGGACTTGTTACTACTGTTGTCAACTATTCCGCGTCCCGCCGGAATAGTCGTCAACCGTTTCCCTGTTGACTACCCCGGTTCTTGTTACGGTAACATTCCCGAGCCACATGCCCCGAGTCACCACAAGCAAAACAATGATTACATTCATCTCCTCTTCCCCTCTGCTTGCTTGCAATTCTGAGAACTTGTACGATTTGGCTGATAACCACGAGCACGGCCCCTGTAGGATGGCCCACGCCAGTTAGAATTTTCTGCTTGGTTCCCTCGGCGATTGACGTGATCCTTGAGATCATTTATCTCTGACTTGATCTGACGGATCTCTAGTAAAAGCTGTTGACCTCCATCTGTAGTTGCATTTTCAGCTCTTGCTTCTCTCTCTTCTTTGCCTACCTAACATGCATGAACTTTGGCAGACTTTTGGCGTTCACTAGGGAGCTTGGAACTCCTTTCTGCTTGTTGCGAAGCTAATTCATTCACCTGACGCATGAGCTCTTCATCGGTGAGTTCTGAGGTGCGTAAGGTGGGTCTTAGGTTAGATGCAAGAATGTTATCACGAAGACCAGTTTCAAATGATTTTACAAAGGTTTTATGAATCAGGGATGCGCCATAATTGAACTCACAATCTGACTCCTGGCTTGCAAAATTCACCTTGTTACGCAAATCCAGCGCACGGAGAAGAAACTGTTGTGGGGATTCACTGCCTTGTTGGCATACGGTTGGCAATTGCTGATATACTTCTCAGGCTGTTTTCTCTCTATAATGTACACGAAGGATCCTTCGTAGCTTAGCCAGTCTGAGTCTCAACATAGCTCCTAAGACTACTGTGTGGCGAGATGACACGAATCACTGCATCCACAATTTCATTTTCTTGGTAATCAAGTTTAGCCCTGAGTCTATTTGGTGCATTAAGGAAACAAAAGTTACTTTCTCTGTTTGCCCTGGTTCGCCGATCTGACCAGAAATCTTAAATTCGCGACGTAGCAAAGATGAACTCGACTTTGTTTTCGCTAACTGGCTCAATATCTCTTCCATCCCCTTATTTGTTTAGGTACTCCGTCAGAAGATTGTTTATCCGTTTTTACTCCTGAGGCTACTGGTGTTTGCTCTACCTCTTCGAGGTGCGGTACAGTGCCGGTCACAAAAGCAAGTCTTTGTTCGAGGCACGTTCTCGCTTCGTTTTCATCGCCCACCATTTTGCTGACGATGGTTCTTTGCATCTTACTTTTACCCGAAAAGTCATCGTCGATTCCTAATAGTTCTATCATTTCAGCCAAACCTTTCTCATCTTGTTCGAACAATCGAGACTCTACGTACTGGGAGTTGTAATTGTTCCATAATTAATTCTGCCCGCGAAAGCTTATTTCCAAACTGAACACAAGTAACCTAACGCAAACGCTGTAATTCCGGTAACAGTGAGCCGACAGAACAAATCAACTCATCCACTTCGCCAAACACAAAACAACTAGCGAATGTACTTCACCGTTACAGAGCCCAAAATTGTAAGTCCTACCGTACGCATCTGACTGTTTCGGTTGCCGCTTGTCTCCTCAACTGCAAATCCACGTGTTCATACCGCTCCACTCACAATCTTCTTAGCTTCAATTCTGACCATTTCGGCTTCCCTTCACAACAAATAACTTCCCACGAGGAAGAATGCTCTTCGAATACCGAATAGCTAAGAAATGTCACGATTTTCATCCTTCTTGTAGATGGTTGCACCATCTTGTTATTCACGAGGTTGTCACGAGTTATTCTACTTAATGAAATAGTCTTTAACTCTGACGACTTGATTCTACAGGTGTTATAGGTTTTTGCCTCTTGGCAGAAAAAAGCCTCTACTCAAGGCACCAGTTACAAAACTAAAGAAATCTTCATACGTTCAAGTTACTATAATGCGAGAAGCCAGTATGTATAAGATGTGCAGTCACAAAGTTTGCACGTGTTGGACTTTGCCCCTTGTGTGGTTCGTACGCGAGGGAATTCGAGTCAACAGACAGTAATCTAGTAAGCAGGACTGTAATAATAACTCATGCATACAATTTGCCCGAGTAGATGTTTTGGACTTTGTTCCTTTTACGATTCCGGTACGTAAAGGAACGCAAATTGGTAACAAGAAACTTTGCTCAAACGATTTTGAAACATCTGCAGTTAAATTATGCTTTTGTTGAACGTTAAGGTTGATAGCCTAACATTTATTTACTTTCAAGAAAATTGTCAAACCGCCGAAATGTATATTCTACTCATCTCATGTTATTCCACTCAACAAAACGATATCTAATCATCAGTTTGTCAACTAGCTTCTTCCAATTTTATTCCTTAACGCTATTGTTTCTTAGTTACGCAGCTTCACTGAAAGCCCCTGGGTAAATAAAAATACGTTTCAATAACTATTAATAACTAGTAATAGTTGACACTACAGCTGCCCCCGTTCTGTATATTGTGGGTCAATAGTATTCTTGCTGGTTGTGTAGCTCTTTGAAATATACCGATTCATAATGAAGATTTTCACACATTTCCATACAATAGGTGAGATAAATACAGGAAACGCAAGGTTCCATGCACAGTTTTAGCTCGATTTAGGCAGCTTTGATCAAAGCATTCTCAGTTTCGAGAATAGTTTACTCCAAACCATACGAAAAGATTTAATTAGAAGTTGAATTTTTTCACTATTTCTCTTTCACTTTTTACATTCAGTTCATTTGATTTGCCCCAAAGTAAGCCTTAGAAATCAAAAGGACGTTTGATCAATTTGCGCTCGCGCATTCTAGTCTTATTTGAAACTTTATAACGCAAGGGCATCTGTGAGCAGGGAAAAAGACAGCACAGAATTTGATTGTTGGCCAATTCATGTAATTGTCCATAATCTGCTAGTGATAAGCTAGCCGTTGTTCACTCGTCTTCCTTGTTTGGGGCTGAGTCTTATTCCGGTCAAAGACTGAGAGAAAGAGTGTCTGGCAAGGTTTCCAATATGGATCAAAGATTTGTGTACTCGTGTCTGGCAAACCTCCAAGTGTTTATATATACACAGTTAAACGCACCTTATAACCTCATCTGCGCTTAACGAGTGTCTTTTGGCCCATAACTTTCACTGCGTAACGCAAAAGAGTATCGAAGTATTACTGCACAATAAATGTCACAAAATCTCTCTGAGCGTTCCCTTCGGAATTTTCTGTCTTTACGTCATCCTAACCATTTCGTACTTGCGGGCGCAAACAATAGAAACGTCATCATTACTCCTGTTCGAGCAAATCGAGATTTTTTCTAGTATACTGACTGTATATTTGAACTGTAAGTACTGTCCTTAATATACGCGCGAGTTACTAGGGTGCCTCCTCGGAATTTCGCCTCTGGGCGAAATCCCTGCGGGGGCAATAACTCTTAATGCATCAGTCAATTCCAGCTGCGCCCAGTCACCCCCCCCCCCCCCCGCCCCTCGGCCGGGCTGACCCCCGTTTTTAGCATTTTTTTTGCCTTGGATGGCAAATTCTCGTGGGTGGGGACTCTTGAGCTGTCAAATCCCCCGGGGTGGAGACAAAAAAAAAAGGCCAAACGCCCCGTCCTCCGTCAACACTACAACATTTTTCATTGATTGCACAGTCGAATAGTGCCGTTTTAAACATTTTAATGTGCGATTTTTTGTTTCGAGTAACATCTTCCTTTGTAATAGCGCTAGGATTCTACTTAAGACTTCACACCGCAACGACACGTACCAGTTTCTGGTTATAATATTGATATAAAATTATTGACATTAGAATTAATAGAACGCTGTAAAGTTATGTGTTATGAATAGGTTATAAATAGGAAAGGATGTTCTTCAAATTGCTTGATATATTGTTGTCCTTGTTTCGATCGGCAAGTATCAGTTTATTTATCAGTTTTGAAACTATAATTTTCAATACTTTATGTGATTTCTCAGGGGCACCCAACGTCAATTTTCGGAAAATATCTGTTCGGAAGACGATTTGAGAGCTAGAATTTTCGGAACATTTGTTGTAAAATTTCTTGCTTGCCCGCCTCTCCTAGGATTTTCGAACAACTGAAAAATGGTATAATTGCCCATTTTTAACGAATTTGTACCCTAAAAAGGTCGCCTAGAATTTTCGAAAAGGTAAGGTTTGATCCCTATAATGTTCGGATCATTAGACTTTCAGCTAGGAAATCCGAACAGATGAAAAATTTTTAGGGGATAAAAATATGCCTATATCTACCGTTTAAATACCGGAATACGTTTGAGAATGCCATGTTTAAGTGGTTTTGAACTATATTCTCGTTGGGTGTCCCTGATTTCTCTGCAAACACTTTTTTAAGAATATCGTGTTTGCAAAGAATTTATTTTGTATTTTCAGACCCTGCAAACATTTTTTCCATATTTCTCATCCCCCTCCACAACTGAAAACAATGGTCCGTCCCTAAAATAACAGACGACGAATTGGATAAGGGCACAATTACGCAGACGTAGGGTGCTTTTGTCGGTCAAAAACAATGTGGTTAACAAACTTACACAAAAGTAAATAAAAGTCTGAGATACAAGCTTGTTGGCTTAATTAATGATAGCAATCAAGAGCCCATTCTGGCTCTTGTAGCAATATAATATTCTCCATCAGCCTCTGAGCTATGCTCCTCCAAATTAATTGTAAGGGACGAACCATTAGAAATACACAATCAAATATCATGGCGCCTTTTTTCAGTCTTCTCGAATCTTGCATTTAATACACTTTGAAGGTGTTTATTATTAAAACAAAATTGTATGGAAATTTATTGTTGGAAATTTCCATTTTAAATATGGTTGACAAAAAATCATGAATCTTAAATTTTTAGGCGTTGTTTGAAGCTTCACTTTCTCTACATGAATTTTTTTTTTTTCGATACCATCGCCTTTACAATTTTTTTCAGACAAGTTTCTTTTACGGGATTTTTTTCTTCGGGAATTATCACCCCACTTTAATTGGTAAATAGGTTTTGATTTTATTATATACAGTGTATGTGACCCTCCATATGACTTCAGGGACAAAGGTGATAACACGCTCACAACACGGTAACACAACACGCTTAGTGTGTCCAAAGACACACTTTATGCGCATAATTAATTGATCAAACAATCAAGGACACGCAATGTATTGTTTCGGTGTAGTTAACACTAATCCTTTGTTTTAGTTGAGTGTGATCGTTGACACTCTTTGACACGCTTAGCGTGCAAGTTGACTGAGAATAACACGCTAAAGTTAAACAAAACGTACCTTAGAAATCACTTACGTACAACCCAAGTCTTTTGTTGAACTCAGTTGTGGTTATCAGTTAATAACTCAAGTGTAACGAATGAATTTTAAACGCAGTTTAGTTCCAAACACGACACATAATTCACCAATAATTTAATATATGTTGATATTAAAGCTAACCGGTCGCACAAATTCGTTTGGATACAAGTTGATTTAGACGAGGTGTAACTCTAAATTTCGTGCAGTTGGCTTATGGGATTAGAACCAGAAATGTTCACGAAACATCTTTTCTTGTTCGATCAGGCGCAAACCATAGCTTATGTTAACGAAATTTTTTTGCAGCCTACTGCTTTAATAAGTTCGCATCCAAACTCTAATTTGTTATAGTAAACACCCACAACCCCTTCAACAATACCGAGACTTTCAGGAAAACCCTTCGTTTTATTAATATTGCCTGAGGCAACCTGCAAAACATCTTTTCTACTGTAGGGCCTGTGGTTGGTTTTTCGAAAATCATTACTTCCAAGCCGATGCGAGGGAGCGCTAC
>OZ037994.1:12335819-12450819 GCA_964035705.1 Porites rus
GACCGCCGACCGCCGACCGCCGACCGCCGACCGCCGACCGACCGTCCGTCCGCACCACAGGAAAACCAATGTTTACTCTCACATTTTAGCTAGTTTGGGTGCCCAAGAGAAAACTAATTTCACATCAATGTTGTGATCAATTGACAGCTGTCAAAACAGGGCATCCGCTGACCAGTATCACCTGACGGTAGCGCGGGCTCAAGTGTCGACCCATCGAGGTCGAGTATTTTTTTGAAGTTATCCGCTGACAAATTACCAGTTTGGAATGATCGCAGGCTCAAGTTTATTTTTTCCAAGGATTCATATCAAATATGTTGTGTTTATGTCACAATGGCCCCGCAGTATTAGAATTTTGATTTCAAACTGACTTCGGAAATGAAAATTCAGCCAGTTTTTTTAAAAGTACAGGCGGGGAAGACCTTATCTTACCATGGTCACGCGTTGGTCACGCTCTACGTCCAATTTTTATACTCTGATTGGTCAAAATTTGACAGGTGAGTTCATGCGAAAAAATTATGCAGCATCTTGAAAATTGTTTACTTTGACAGCTGAAGCTGAAGAGTTTTGTGTCAACGTGTCATGTTTTTAACTGTCTGTTTCTTCTGGATGTACAAAATGAAATACAGCTGCTATCAAGAGTCTTCTGTTATTCATGGCTGGTTTGTTTACTGGGTTTTTGGTTGAGGAACGCGTCGCTTGTCAAAATTTGGTAATTCGATTTCGGATGGCATCGTTTTCGTTTTTCACATTGCTTAATGCGTTTGAGGGGTTAAAAGTCTCAAGCAACTGTGGCCTTCCTTGATAGCTTTCAGGAACTGAATCTCGAATGGTAAGCCTGAGTAACTATTGTATTTGATCTTTGTTTTTTGTTATATCTAATTTCATGAAGTCTTGCACATTCACGCTGACAGTTTATGCGGCAAGTTTATGCACGTTTGTAGCCGTAGTTTGAGTCAATGATCTGACCTTGTATCAGGTTTGAACGGTTTGATATAAGCTTACAGAACTTTAAAAAGCCTTCAGATATATTTGCTCACCACAGATAGAAAGAAAACGTTCCGAAGAATATTTAGTTATAAATTTGGCTGTAGAAAGAAAACTTTGAGCGATTTTCTTGCTTCGAGGAGTTCACCTTGGAAAACAGTAAACAGTAAACACCCGCGCCGGGAAGCCGGCTTATAAAGCTTCACGCCGAGACTCAGGATTTTTAGAGACACTTTAATACTTGTCTTCATGAATGAAAATTGTTATCTCTGTAAATGTTTCACCGAATTATATTTCTTTTTTTGATTATTAGTAGTCTCTCTTGCAATTTTAATCGCTTGTCCGTGCCGTTTGTTTTCATCGTTCATGAACATCGCTTGCAGGAGTACTCAAAAATGTCCCGCGTATCAAACGCTTTATAAGATTACACATCGTTATAACTGAAACCATTAAATAACAAAAAAAATAATAATAAATTCGCTATTATGCTGAAGCTTAACTTTATTAAAGTTCATTCAAACACTCGACCACGCTGACAGCTCGCACTATAGAAACGAGAACCGGCTGGCCATATGGGTGATTTTGGAAATTTTTGAACGGTTTCGCTTTACAATTGATCGTCCTGAATATTGACTGAGTGCAATTTGTCTTGAAAAATTGTGAAATACTGCATTCTGTCCGAGGTCTGTATGATAAATAGTACTGTTTCACCTCAAATGTGATGTATAAAAATTATAAAAGGTTGGTTTAAACACCCCCAGATTTGTTGGCAAGAATTTGTAAAGTAAACCTGTCGAATGCAAAAAAATTCGTTGTGATTTGTTTTCCAAGAATTTGTTTTCGGGGCCTAATCTACTGTGATCTTGAATGTGATCGAGGATGTTTGCTATTTTTTGGGTGTACATATAAGGTTATCAATTCGATGTAAGATGTTTCACTCTAAAATAACTTAGCCTTTCCCTCAAAAGTCACATGAATGTGCCCTTAAGTTAAATGATTTGTGGATTAAAAGTTTATTTTTTGATTTAAATTATAAATTTATTAATTGGAGCTTCGCTTTTAGCCCTGGCTAAATCTATATATTATGGATAACTCTGCGCACTGCGATATATTACTAACTGGCGCGATGTCCTGACTGAAACCTTTCTTACGGAAAATAATCTCCTTGCATTTTGTTGGATTGCATGTCATGCGATTGCGGCTGGACCAGCTAAGAAACTGATCCACCAAGTCAGTGTGACACTGGCCGTTTCCCCAAAAAGGGACGATAATTGTAGAATCATCAGCATATTTAAACAAGGCTGGGCGACCTTCTAGATTTGCTCTGCATTATCTATGGAAAACCTATCACCAGATAGACACTGTTGTGACACATCGTGCCAAGTGAATGTCCATCAAAAACCACGTGCTTGCAAAGCAAAATCCTTCGTCAAGGCCGTCACGTTGTGTAGCGACCGCTAACCTGCACGTGCACTGTTTCAAAAACGTGATAAAAAGTCCTTTAGCACGTATTAAAGGTTGGTTCGGCAGCCACAGCTAAGTTATAACTTTGGCAGATTAGCTCAAGGACTATTGTAATTGGCAGAAAATTTCTTGCCAAGATTAAGCACGTAAATGTCTTAAAGGGATTACCATGAATATAAATTTTGATCGAAGGGTGCCTATGGCTATTAAAACTCGTGGATTAATTATTTTAGAAATGAAAGCTGATAATTACCTTGGAATTTAATAGTCTACTGGTATAATTTCAGTCTGTCAAAATGAAAATATGTTTAATAAGTAGATTTGTTGCTAGCAAAGTAGCGACAAATGGGGATGCCCGAGATGACAAAGGGCTGCAGTTTAAGCTTTCGTTCGCAACCGAATGCTTCCCCGGTTTGCTCCCAGCGATTTTTTGGTCTGTGAACTCAAAAATTTTCTGTTGCAACTGAAGTCTAGCGGGTCACCAGCTAGACTTCAATTATAACGTGACCTCTCAAAACCTCCTCAACAGTCTGGGTCGCATGGATTAAATCGAGTATGTCTAAATGTCGCGGGTCGCGACTCGCGGGTAGAGGTCGCGGGTGCGGGTGCGGGTGCGGGTGCGGGTAAAGGTCGCGGGTAAAAATAAATCACGAAATTTAACAGAAAGATAAAATAAACAACAAAAAAAATTCTTATTTAAAAATTTTTCAAAGAAGACTAGTTACAGGGGCGGATCTAGGTGGAGGATGCAGGGGGTGCGCCCCCCCTCCCTCGAGATGACCTGCGGTTTTCTAATACAACTGGTATTCTGAAAAAAAAAAAACGATGTGGTTTATTGGTGTTGAAGAGACGAGTGCACCCCCTCCTAAAAAAAAATCCTGGATCCGCCCCTGAGTTAGCAGCACAAAAGAAGTTGTACGCTTTTTCGTTTATCTCCGACACTTTTCGTCTCCTAATGAGACTTCTTCAAGGAATGAATACAACTGACAAAGGAACAGCATATATAACACGTTTTCTGCTTAAGTAAAACTTCCGATAGAAGTCTGAATAATAACTTAACTATGCTGTAAACGGACGTTATAAGAAACGCCTTAATACATATGTTATTGCGTGTTGTTATATTTTGAGGGCCATAAGATCAGCGCTAATCGTATGGCCCCCAAAAACTCAACGGAACTATCGGACTCCATCAGGATAAACAATCGATAGAAGTAAACCTGCAAATGTTCTTCCTTTTTGTCAGGGTGAAATCAGAACTATGAAAGTTTTACCCACTTGCACGGGTATTGTTGCCGTGATCAAGCCGCCAGTAACGTGGGAAAAATTCTATTTACCAGGATGGCAAATTCTTTCGTGCTACCGCCCCAAAACTGAGCACGAACGACGAATGACAACTCTCAATTCATACTTTTTGCTGAGGAATTAAGTACACCCAAGTCTAATTTAGTGCCAAAAAAAAAGTCAAAGCTATATTTTCGATGAAGTGAATTGTGTCTTCTGAATCATATATACATAGGGTAAAAACCATTTCTTTTAAGTGGACAAGTCACATAAGCTGACACTGCGGACCCCTACACTGAATAAAGAAGGGGTCAAGAATGTCGTTCAAGGGGAGGGGAGGATTCTTACTTCAAAGAAGTAGCCACCTTTGTAAGATCTTGCTGGAGGTCTTAATCATTTCTTTTCATTTAATTTCAAGAGCTCGTGGTTGAAAAACAAAAAAAGTTCTAATTGAAGAATTATAAGGTCTTTTTAAATGTAATAGCTATTTCTAACTCTTTCCCGTCTAATCTATCACAGCGCTAAACGCTGGTTTCACTTGCCATTTTCAGGTCTTGGGGCGGGGAGGGGGGGTCTTGACGAAATTTTGATTTTTCCATTTTTCCTCAAAAATAAAGATAGAAGTGTACTAGGCATGGAGGAAACAAGATTTAAGACTGATCACTCGCAACATGGTAATGATAAAAAAACCTACTGAGAGATTACCCATTTATGCGACCAAAATTAATTTTGTCTTGATTTGCAGAAAAAAGAAAAAAAGAAGTGTTAGTTAAAGTTAGTTTTTCAGTCCGATAGGGTTACGGCTGTTTAAGGCGGGCACTGAATTTTTACACTCCCTTTTCAATACACTTCGCTGCTACATATAGGTAATATAGAAGTCAGCAAAGGGCCAACTACTTTTTTGTAATATTGCAAATTAGTACCCTTAAACCCTTGGGCGTACAAGGTATGGGAGTGGGTGAAATCCCCGGAAGGTTTTTTGAATCAACCACCAAGACAAGTCATCACATATCCACTGATACTTTTCTTTTTTCTATCAGAACTTTAACCTCCTCCTCAACAAATCCCAAACGCAGGTAGCTCGGTTACTTAGTGCAATTTTAACTAGCCAATGTTATGTAGTTTTAATCATGTGAATTTTTCTTTAGTGACTCTTTCCTTTGTATCGCCCTTAGTTAGCTTTAAAGTATTGCAAATCTTCTTTGAAAGATAATCAAATTTTCCTTTATTTTATTAACAATTTAATGTTAAATTTGGTGATTTATGTTTACCCGCGACCTTTACCCGCACCCGCACCCGCGACCTCTACCCGCGAGTCGCGACCCGCGACATTTAGACATACTCGATTAAATCGAGTCATTTTGCGCGTTATGGTAACTCGACCAGATGCTTAGTTAAGGGTAGGAGGGAGACTTACAGAAGAGAGTGAGAAAGTCTGAACATAACGCCTTGGAATGAAGTAGAGTTACCGATATTAAAATGCATGAATTGACCACTTTCAGACTGAATAACTCAGCTAGTTTGACTTATAAAGAACCTGAAAAACTTTAATGTTACGATTTTCTTTTTTCACCATTTACAAACAACTTTTGGAGCTTATTGAAGGTTTATGTCAAATAAAAAAAATTATCAGACTTAAAACCTATGCAAGTCTTGTCTGGCAGTACAACTAGGATTGATATTTTTCCAAGATACCTTTAGAAACTAAAACAACGGTCACCTGCAACAGTTTGTAATTGTCCGGGAAGAGTAAACTTATAAGTATCGTGTTGAAAATAATCTTGCCTTGAATAAAGTCCCTATCATTTAATACAGGCTATGAAAAACTACAACATCTTTTACACTTACATGTAGGATTGAACTACTAATTTTAATTCCAATTCTCGTTAATAACCAAGACAAAACATCAAGCTTTTGAAATTAACCAAAAGATAGTATTTTTATATCTCAATTGCCACGGGGGTAACATGATATCAGACACACAGACAGATAGTGATCGTATCTTGAGTCTTGAGTTGTGCCTTGTCTCTCTTCAATAGCGTAACGTTAAAATTTTAGTTAAGAAACGAAATTACCTACTTTTTATCCAACCGTCCGAAAGCAGCTCTTGGATTTTCCTGTTTTAAAGCGGACTCTTATCTACTTGGAGCTCTGTCATTTCAAGCAAGATTCAAGTTCGCATGTAAATATTTAAACACTGATATGATTACGAAACATCTCAGCAACGTTGACACTCCAATAAATTCAGCCTTGATTGTCATTGTGCTGCAATAGGATTCACATTCAAAATAATCTCTGGCAGGCGGTATTTCTATTTCTCGCGACCTACGCTGCTTCGCCACCAAATCTCACGCAGCTGCTACACCATACCGCCAGCTACGCAGGCTACGGACGTTATTACTATTTTATCCAGACAAGCTATTGTAGCCCCATCTCTTGCTATTTCCATGTTTGTATGTTTGTTTGTTTTCAGGTGCTGTGTCTTGCTATTGCTGTGAACGTTATTCAGTCAGAATTCCTAAGATAAAAAAGCCAATTCCAGTTACTGGTGATGAACGGGAGACTTGTACTCCGCTTACAGATGCAGATTTTAGCGACTGGAGGATGAAAAAAGCTGAATCAGAAACTGACTATTGATAAGAATTGATAGAAACACAGAAAAATGCGCTCTTTTTCTGGACCAGTAGCCTATAACAGTCTCCTGTCTGGACTTTATTTACGATAGCTGCCATCTTATGCGCAGCAACCTTGCGCGGCAAATATCAACCTCGATCCTGGGCTACTTTTTCAAGAAGGATGGGAACGAGGTATATCGCTGATGACGCCACCTTTATTAGGCTTCTTTTGGATGTCCGTCAATTTCTGTCTGTCATTCAATTTCCAGTCTGCAATCTACGGTTTGTAAATGTCATGCACAGGATGAATTCAAATTAGTGGCAAGTTCGAGCGTTAACTGAGTAAAGCAATATCAGTTTTTCTTTTTTTTCAAAACGCTAAGTTTGCGAATATGAGTAATGCTGGCACTTTTTCGAATCAGAGAAGGATGAAATTTTCTCCATGGAATTTTTTGGGATAAAATCTATCACCTACCGGTGAAGTTCTTAATTGATTTATGATGTCTTGGAGAGGGGAGAGTCTTTTCACTTCTTTCCAAGGCATTTTCTGGATGAAATCAAGAAAATAGATAAAACATCATTAGGAATACTTAATAGCCGTAGTCCAGCAGACCCAGTGGTCTACATTTAAAGATAATTTCTCCGTTAAATGCTTTTCTTGCCGGCTGAGCTAGCGAAAGAGGAAAGAAATGAAGTTCCCTCAAACTGAATGGAACCTGGACGAGCTACAATTTAGGACGGAATTCAGTTTTAACGCTCATCACGGGAATGATTCAGTTTTTGTTTCTTGCCAAATAGTGCAACAACGTTTTCCAACCCTCCATCCCGCCCTTTACCAGTTCCAAAAAAGTGAGTTAGTTTGACAACAGTGTCTAAGGTTCAGGGAGGTTTTTGTATTTTTTCCTTTGCTGCTATAAAAGTTTTGTGACGGTTGTGATTTAAGTCCTGTTGCATTGTCGTGTGGCAGACAAATTGCATTCAGTGTGTGAGAATTAATTCTTTCCGCCACAATCAACAGTGAGTTAAGAGACATCTTGAAACGATCGAAGAGAAAATGGTAGAATGGAATGGTCTTTGTCCATCATTCTCTTTTCCGGTACACACGGGATTAGTTATGGCGCTTTGTATTGGATTCAAAACGCATGCCTCGACAAACAGACCCCCTAGAACAGTCCATTCCTGAAAGGAGACTTAAAAAGGTGACTAGGCCAGTAATAAGTCTACTTCCATGGCAGATCAAAGACTGAATAAATTTAAAGCAAAGAATTCCAAAAATACTGAGTAATCCACATTGCTTACCAAACTTTTTAATCTCTAGTTTTAACCAAGGTTAAAGGCGAAGCTCCCGTTAATAAATTTATAATTCACTTCAAACGATAACTTGTAACCATTGCAAAGAATTCCACTTGGAATAAACCCTGCGATCAGTTGAATACTTGTCACTTGTCAGCGGATAACTTCAAAATAAAAACACGCAGCCTCGATGGGTCGACACTTGAGCTTGCGATCGGGATACCAGTTAGTGAAAGCCCTTTGTTGACCACAACATGGATGTGCAATGTCAATTTTTAGGCTCCCACAGATTTCACATTGTGGTGCGCACGGACGGACGTAGGGTCACGTGACTACCACAATTTCACGGATGGATAGATAACCAAATTTTCTTAGCTATGGGGCTCCGCTCGCGTGCGCTTCGCGCGCACGTGGAGCTTCGCTATACGCGATTAAAACTGCATCCCACCTGTGATAACAGGCTTTCTTCTTTTAAGTGAAAAGTATTTAATCGAGTAAATACGCCATATTTCATGAAGTAAAAGTAGGGTATGCAATCGTCCACAGAGTTTTGCGCCTGCAGTACACTGGAAGTACCTGGTCAGTGGTTTCAGACGAGACTGCAGTCAGCAGTTGGGTCGCGCAGAGTCTGAATCAGAGTGAGTCGCGTGGGATTGCTCGTGGAGGGGTGTCAGGTTATCAGATGGCGTGGGAATCTCGCGTGGTTGCATGGAAAAGGTCGGGACATCTTCGGGGAATGGTCGGGACAAAGTCGGTTCCTACGACAATAAAGCGTACACCTGGGCGTCGTTGTATTACGCGTGTGTGAGAGGTTTTGTGTCAGGCACGAGTGACTGCCTGTTGTTAACTGTTATGGGTTCGTTGCAATGGGTGAAAAAGGAGACGTGCAGCCATAGTGGACGTTGTTTAGTAAGTAGAAAGTTCAAATTTTTCCTCGGAAATCCTAATATAAACTGGCTCACCGAACAGCGTACACGTACGATTGCCAAGAAATATTATGGACTAGGAGCAACCTCTTCATTAGCGTGCCACTCGCGCGTGACTTCTCAGACTCTCGATATGCCTTAAATGGAGATCTTCCTCGCAGGCTGTTAGGTTTTTATTGCTGTGAGAGATGGTTGCATCGTCATCATCATGGCTCAGTCAATTCCAAGCGTACCCATACCACCAAAAGGATTTTTTAAGTGCTGACATCCCCTTTCTTTCTCGATGTCTGAGCAAGAGCGGACAAAACTGCTCAAACTCTCGTCCGTAGCCAAACCCTTCAATTCCAATCACTTTTGCGAGATTTATCTCCAATTATGGAAAGAAACCGCTCCGTTTTTAGGCAAAAAAAGCTTCTTCCATCCCTGTGTAGCTTTAAAATGCTGAAAATGCTTCGCAATAATTTTGCATAATGTTAAATACCGTCACACAGTCCTGTCTACTTTCATGACCCACACGTACGAGATCTTAAAACCTCTTACAAAAATAAAGTTCTCTAATATTATATGAGATTACTGGTGGTGATTAACAATAAAAACGGTGAAAAAAGAGTTCTCTGCTCTTTCAAAGCCTGCTTTTCGACTAGTTGTAGGCCTGCCTGACTTTCATTTACACATATCCTGAAAATTGCACGCACGACTATTACGCACTGACCTCACCAATATTTGAGCTTTTAAGCTTTTTAGCTCACCCCAACAACGCATAATTTATCACAAGCGGTAGAGTGATCAAACCAAAAAATTGTAGGTCTAGGGGATAGCTTCGCCCCGGTAAGGCATGGATAGGGAGTCAGTGACATTGAGTATGACGTTAGCTAAACGTTTTTGTTTGATATTGGCGTAAAAATAGGTAAGGGACTGTGCGTTATTTATAGTTGGGGGGGAGGGAGCGGGGATTTTTTAACCAACTCGGGCATATTAAAAATCTATCGCCCCTAAAAAGCGTTCACATCCAAAATTTACCCCCTGGTTTATGCAAAGGCCCAAAAATGTGTCCCCGTCCCCCACTAAAAAAAGAAAGAATATTCTTCAGATAAAAGAATCTATCTCTTTGAGATCCTCGGTGTATTAAATACACTGAGCAATGAAGCTCAAGGAAGCTTTTGTGAAGGCAAAATGTGCACGCTTTACAATATTTAAACACAGAAACCAAGAGAGAATAACCTAGACTTATTCTCTCTTGCACAATCCGAGACCCCGCGTAAGCAATTGACCGTGCTGGTCAATGAAGATGACGATGAGGACGGCCACGATGACGATAATGAAGGCGCAAGTAACGAAGAAACTGACAAAGACGAAGAAAATACGGATAGTGACACAGAAAGTGAGGAAGTTGATCCCCGGGATAAACTACGAGAAGAAGTTATCAATGACCTGATTTAAGTTTGGGAGGAACAGGTGGAAGAAAATCTACGCCAGAGTTTGATAAAGGATGATGTTCGGATTTGGGCTTCTAACCTTCAGTGTCCTGATTACCGCAAAAAGCTACGAAACTTGTAATTATATTACCTAAGATGGTATCAACCTCAAAACTGACCCGGTGCACAAAAAGGTTACGAAAACATTATGTAGCTTTATGGAAGCTGAAGAAATGGAATATACGGAGGCTGTAGAAGCTGCCGTCAGTAAACGAAAATACCTTTTGAACAGTCTCTGACAAGGAAGATATTCCAAGACACATCGACTGAAGACGACAACTTAACATATGAGGCACGGAAGAGAAAATTTTGAACTTTTGATCAATTCAAACATTTTCAAATAAGATCTGTAATGACTGACTTCATATGTTACTAAAAGCCAGGAGCGAATCTCCACACTCAGTTGTAAAGGCACTGCACGCCATTATATTGAAGTTGAGGAATTTCATGTTGAGAAATGATGACGTTGAATTATATTATTAGCCTTACGTTATATGCTGGTAACCTTAGGTGATTTTTCAGGGGGATCAATTATTTTTCAACAAAAATATCACTCATCTGCACAATGATGCGGGCAATTTTGGGCAACCAATGATCAACATTGCCGTCAGTCAATAGCGTTGTCCGGGTGAGACATCTACCAATTAACTGGTTATACTCAGAGCCACTCGGAGTAGTTTGCGAGCCCCTTTGAAGCTAACTCATAGCAACTCTGAGTTATCAAAGAGCGGCTCAGAGCAACATTGAGTAAACACTGACTACTTTACAGCACTGTGAGTAACTCGTGATCAGTTGAGTGCGGAGTGAATGTTGTAGTTAGTCGAGTGTGGGTGGCTTATGTGGACTCTGGGGTTGATGTGACAATTGCTTATCTTTCCAACTGCGGGTGAAAGATAACAATACATGCTCAACTCCACACGCTAGCGACTTTGTAGAAAAACGTCTTTGGTACGTCTTAGGTAAATATCTTTCTATGACAGTGCGCATGTGTACTCTCGTAAATGATCCCATGAGTGGACAGAACTTCCACTCCCACGTGTGTGTGACTTGACACAATGAGTAACGGCCTAATGATCATCCTATGCGAATAAATGATACCTGACTTTGTCCCTACCATTTCCCAAAGATGTCCCTACCCTTTCCACGCAACCAGGCGATATTCTCACACCATCTTATAACCTGACGCCCCGTCCACGCACGATCCTACGCGACTTACTTGGATCCAGACTCTTGGTGACCTAACCCGTTTAAAACCACTGACCCAGAACTTCCAGGTACTGCAGGCGCAAAACTCTGGACGATCGCATACCCTACTAGTAAAAACGGTCATATTTGAGATTAAAATTGGTTTTATTGTTAACCAGATAGAATAGCCTTGATATTGTAATGACTTTCGATATTCTACTCCGCAATGATTACAAATTAAACCTGGTAAAAGCAGTACCCAATTGCGATGGTTCTGACCGAGAGGTTTTAATTTAAAACCAATCTTCTAAGTTATACCAATAGAGTAGTTAGGTGCTGATCCACTAGTTAGCAAATTTCCTGATGTAATCAAGTTCTCATTCAAGTTCTCTCTACTACTGTTATGTATAAAAATTTCTGTCAACACGAATCTTACTCATTACCTTTGAGTTGTTACAAAATTGGAGCACTGGTCCTGAAGCAGTTGATTGTTAAATCCTCCCAGGACTAACCGTCACTGGGCTGCTGCATTCAATTAGGTACAATACTTGCATATCATTAGTTTCAATAAAATTATAATATTCAACAGAAAGACAAAAACAACAAAACCGTGCGGTTCACGAGAAGCCCGAATAATTATAATTAAATGTGAAATACTTAGAAAACCGGAAACTGAGCCTGTATGCTGGTCATTCACAAAAAGAAGGGCTTGTCTCAGGTGATGGCTTACTTCTCTGACATTAACAGTGCTGTATCTTCCAGTGAAAGCCTCGGAATGACTCTCATCCTAACTACGCAACAGTAAATGCGCAATTTGTGCCTATTTTCACAGCGCTCTTGTTTCGCTTTTTAATAATGAACATCTTCATTTTTCTATGTTGTCATTTTTTGGGAATAAATTACGGCAAGAAAAAAAATTAAGAGGAAAAACAAAGAAGCCTGACCGCAAGTTGCCTCACTGTTTGCTCAGAATAATTGACGAAGAATTCTTCTGATAATGCCCTATGGTTAGGGCTAAAACATTTTCTTATACAATTTCCATAACCACTTCATATGGGTACAAGCAGGAGTGAAAAAGGTCATCACTGTAAAAGCCGTTCAATGGCAGCATTTAAGTCACCACCAGTTGCAACCAGGGCTGAAAAGAGAAATACAAAAAAATTGATAGACTGTTAAGCTATATACATTCCTCGAATTACATTCCAGAGACAAAACGTGACAAACGCTGAATTTCTAGGCCTTACCTTGTATATTGCGTGTGCGATCTACAAACCCCATCTGAGCCAGTTGTTCTAGTTGAGTTCGGTATCTCACTTCAGGGTTCTGTGGCTGAATGCAAACAACCAAAAGACATTATGCTAAGAAACCCAGCACTGACAGCCAGGATACCTGGAGTTCTGACATGTAAATAACAAGCTTCTGTAATACAATGTTTTAAGGTTCTGAAAGTAATTGGCTTCTATACAACTTTCATGATGGCAACCTATTAATCCTTTTAGAATCTGATTAAGAGATCAGTTAGAGGAAATATTCCCACATGGGTTGGTAAAAGTATGTTACAAAGAGAGAACAATACCTATCACCTATTCCCTAGGTGTTGAACCTTTGAACTTCAAATAACATCAAGAAGGTCAAGACCCGAAGACATATAATAAGTGAAACCAAACCTGAGTCATAGCTTGCATCATTTGAGACATCAGTTGTGCCATTTGGTTTTCCTGAGAATTCCCTTGTACATTCCCCGGGGAACCTGAAGGAGTACCATTCTGCGACGTCCTTTGTGTGCCAGGTGGTGTACCTGTAGAGAGAAATAGACAGAAAACACTATTGCATGTAGTTATTACCGAGAAACAGCGCCACAAAAGGAAGGTAACGTGGCAAATTACACTATATCATATTTCATGACAAATTAAGGTGGTTAGGTGATATAATTAAGGGTCAACGTCCCCACCCGCCCCCTTCCCCCTAACAGAAGTACAAAGTAATGTCTCAAGCTACACGGATTATACCACCAACTCGAATATATTGACACGGCAGCCAGTGGGTTCAGGACCTACTCATTAAATGTGTAAACCAGCCTGTACCTGATGACGGTGTGGATGTGGTGTTGCCTGTAGAAGATGCTGGGCCAGTTGTCGTTGTGGAAGTTGAAGGAATTCCCATGAAACTAAAATAAAATCCATACGAAATGAAAGAATATCTAAGAGGCTTCTATGATCGAGAAACTTTCAAATGTAAGATAATCTTGGTAATGCAAGTCATGAAAGGACTGTAAAATATTTACAGTTTATTAAATTCAATTGTTCAAACATTTCTCGTTTCTCGCCGCTTGAGCGCAATACTTCTGCGCTCAAAATTTGTAACAAAAAGAACGTTAGCCTTAAATATGGCTCACTTTCCCATCTTGGATGTTTATCGAGACCCACAGCAGAGAGACAGAGGAACTCAATAATGTGAATCCGTCACGGTTTACAGTTATTATTTCTCCGGCATTTCTGATTAAAATAAGGTTCTTTGACCTTTTTCCTTGTCACACTGCAATGAAGGTTTCACCAGTTACTGGTTTTACATTAAAAGTTAGCAAATATGACATCAAATACAAATTGATGTTATCATCACGTACCAACGGTAAAAAACCTGGGTCGAATTTTGTGCGATCTAGACGTGCACTGCTAACTGAAAATCCTACATCTGGAACCAAATAGACTGTTTTCAGTTTCCTACTATCTTGTAAGACCGTCGCGATCAAGCACTCTCTTTCAAAAAACCAGGGGTGGGCGTTAGGCTGTAAAGCATCAAGGGAGTGCAAGAAAACCTAACCTAACCCAGCAAATGACAAACTAACTTCATTGGGCCTGATCCAGGGGGTAGAAGTCCTGGTGCTTCGTTTTGCAGCTGCATCATTCCTTGCTGAATCTGCATCAAGGCTTGCATAACACGAGGATTAGCCATTGATTGCTGGAATTCAGGGTTCTGCATCTGATCACCGATAAAAATACATTTAGTAATATCATTACATGTTCAATTAAATACTCTTTTCACTAAAAATAACAACAAGACAAAACAAAACAAAAAGATTCCACAAGCAAATAACAATTTCCAGGGCCAAATATCTGTTTTGAGATTGCGGAATACCTTCAGGGGTGTCCCTCGTTGAAGTGACGTAGCACACTCTGATTTTGCCTGGCCTGTTGCGGGAGTTAAGATAGTGGGGACAGTGCAAAGAGAAAAGCGCCGGAAAAACAGCAAAGATGTCACTGACTTTCCTCAACATCTGCTTTTCTATTTTCTAGTATGGATGTTTGAAAACAGAACCTTTGGAGGCCAACTATTTTATTTTTTCGTTACCTGTGACATAAATTCTGGAAGCCTTGAGGCAACCTAAATAAGGTAAAATATCAAGTGTTGTTTAATTCCAACTTAATTCCAACATTTTAATAAAGAACGCAGTAGTATATAAATTGAGAGTCCTGTTACAGCCCCAAAAAGCCTTCCACGCAGTCAAATTTAGAGGAATCGAAGGTATAAGTTACTCAAACAGGCCATTTCATCCAAAAGCCCCAAATTGTGGCAAGAGTATAAGAGAGCTAGAAATGAGGTCACCTCAGACCTGAGAAAATCCAAGGCCACATACTTCTGTTGAATATTTACAGAGTTCAAGAAAACTTGCGCATATTGGAATTTGCTTAACAAAGCAATAAAACGGTTAACGCATCAGGGCATTGGTCCCCTCCAAAGAGACAACGGTACTCTCGCCTTGACCGACCTGGAGAAATCTTACCTGATGAATTCATATTTTTTCCACGATCGGCGAAAAGCTGGCAGCTGCACTTCCGTCCATCGATAATGTTCCACAATCAGCCCAAATAGTAAATACAACAAATATGGGTATCAAAACTCCACTCTTCGGAGCTTGTGATCTCGCAACGCTCAATACATACAAAAGTCAATGCCCTGAAAACCAATAAGTCCACAGGCCCTGACAACATTACTCCCAAACTCTTAAAACTTGCAGGTAGTGCCATAGTTCAACCTCTGATGTGACTCTATCAGTTCAGCAGTAAAAATAAGAGTGTTTTCTGCTTGGAAGACGGCAAGGCTTGCGCCCATATTTAAAAAAGACGACGAAACAGAATGCAGAAATTATCGACCGGTCTCTTTACTTAGTATCCCTAGCAATATCTTGGAAACAGAGATCAAGGATATTCTAGTAAGGCATATTTACAAGGATAACAACCTGGGCTCAAACAGACAGTGGGCGTACCGTAGTGGCTACTCAACTGAATACTTACTAACGCACTTAACGGAGACGTGGAGAAGAACTCAGGACTCTGGAAAGGTTGTGGCAGCGGCATTTATCACCTTTAAAAAGGCTTTCGATAGTGTATCCCACGTTACTCTATTGAAGAAGCTGAGAAGAGACTGGCATCACAGGGTCCAGAGGAGTTTCGTGTGAATAAATGAATTACTTACCTTGAAAAATGTCTATACCTGTCGCTTAGCACGATTATTTAGCCCAATAGGATCTTTATAAATCTACTGTAAACGATTTCTTCGCTTCTTAGCTGACCCAGATCGACTTTTTAAAATCAATAACCGCAAGCCATATCCTCGCTGGCGCACGGCACGTCGCCCGAAGGGTGATCGAAGGCCGTCGCCCGGAGGGCGACCGAGGCACGAAGTGCCGAGTAAAAGAAAGGACAAGGGAGGAAACTTGTACCACGTGACTTCGTCCTATGTGAACCGCAGCACTCGGTGACGGAAGTCGGAATGAGACCGGAAACGCAAAAGCAACAGACCGCTGCTAATTCGAGAATCAAAACAACAGCTGCGGAGAGAGTTTTAAAGATCTCAGAGATCTATGCGAAAACAACAGAGTTTTAATTGAAGTGAAGATCTTTCAAGACTGGACATTTGTTGTACGTTTAAACAGTCTTCGATGTCTTAAGCAGGTTTTGCTTGTGCGAAGCCAGTAGTCGCAAAACGCACAGCCAAAGACGCAAGAGGTAATATAGTTGGACCACCGAAGAATGGCACAGTCGCGATGATATTACAGTTGCCTTATACGCCCGCTCTACTCAGTGCCACTTTTCATTGCAAGAGTACACACGACCCGTAAATCACCATCCGTAATAATTTAACATTCTCCAAACAAAACTAACAAGCTGGGTCCAGCGTGATACAGCATTGAAGAAAAACATTACATTCACGGACTAAAGAAAATCGCTTAGTTATTCAGATCCAGAAGGCACTTTGGAGAAAACTGGAACCCTTGTTCAGCCGTAACAAAAAGCTTTACGCTTCAAAAGAGGTCAAAGAAAATGCGCTTGCATCACAGGGCAAATCCTGCCGACCAGAAACAATAACCACAGTAAATCGATATGTGTCATGACCTCTCAGTGTGAAACATGCGGCTAAAATCCCCGCTAAAATCACATTTGGTGTAGAACCTTCCAGAGCATAATCTACCCAGCAGAGGAAAAAAACTTTATTGGAACGAGCAGCATTTTGGCATGAGGCAAAAGTCGTGTAGGCTTCCCTTTTATTGCTCCGAAAATGAATTTGAACGCTTTAATATGCCGTTTTCCTACAGTATTTGGCAAATAAAATAAGAATTCTAGATCAGGTTAGTAAAATCAGGCGATTTCATTCAATTCCATTTGAGTTTCAGGGATTCGAAAATCGGCCCCAAATTTGTTTCCTCCCTTTCCGTATTTTATACTGTAAGCAGATATTGCGAGCCCTCAGTCTCTTGGTTTGCGGTCTATAGAATGTGTAACGAAACCGTAACGAGATCAAAATAACCCATTTTTTCAGAGGTTTTCGACGGGTTTTGATGTTCTAACGACAAACACATCTCCTCTGGACCCTGTGCTGGCATCACAAAATCGCTACTGGACTGGTTAAAGGTCAAATGAACCAAAAAATTGAAATATTTTCTTTTGTCGCTTTACCTTCACCAAACACTAAAAAGAACCATCCTAAGTGAGATTTGGGTGAAGATTTTTCTTCCCAAGCCTTTAAAGGAAGATAAAAGATCAAAATCCGAGCATTTCCGAAGACTTCACGAAAACGTATCTGAAATGGCCGCGTGATAGACTGGAGACTATGACGTCAATGTTGGTCTTTCAGGGCAGAAAAACGTTCTGCTCAAGCTTCTGCGCATCCCGTTTGTTTGTCTTGTTCTGTGAGAGTTCTGACTGAGACTGAATGAAATACACGAGGTGCGAACGTTTGCTCCTTGTAAAGGCTTTTTGTTTTTGTTGTTGTTGTTTTTTCGTTCCTTGAAAATTACTTTGGATTCAGAACAACCAATGTTAGAGTAAAAACAGATCATTCCGTCAGTCTGAGGAGGAATAAAACGTTTTGAACATTTCCAAAGAGGTTTGTATTTTTCCGATAATTGTGCATTCGATTTGTGAATTGGTGTCCAGTGCTTCGCCTTCTTTCGCCGGGTTGAATTAAAACCCGCTTGTATACTGGTATTAGTTGTTACGGTTAGTTTTTTACATGCCCAGATTCATTTACCTTTGCAGAACCAGCTTTATCCTTGTCTTATGTCAAAGAACCGTAATGCTAACGCTTGCGAGTGAACAAACTTGAGCGCTAAAACTTCCTCGGAACTATAGAAGGCTAGCAAGCTTATTCGAGAAGAACAGACTACTTCGATCACTTTTCCGTTGCTCAAGTAATAATAGTCAGAGTATTTTTTTTTCTTTTTCATTTTTAATTACGTAGTTTTGTTTTCTTTCTCTATGCAAATTTTCCTTTTCATTCGCTATGAAGTAGCTGAGAACGTCAACTGCCGGCAGTGGCTTCAAAACAATTGACTCTTTGCCCGCAAACAATTGCTGGAGCTGGATTTGACTGAAGCGAGCAAAACAAACCCTTATGTGCAGTTTTCTGTACTTTCTAATGATTCAATTTACTGAGTTTAATTTGCTTGAATGTACCCTGCGAGCAGAGGCTACATTAAGACCCTCGAATGGACCAGTTTTTAAAAATAACTAAATGGTGAATCATGGCTTGGGTGCGAAGCTTGCAACTGATCTTTTGAAATAAGATCTTTCGGTAGGTTATTTCGCACAGAAAATTCACTTCTTCATTGTCAGCAGGTATAAGAGCCTTAAACCTTATGCTTTTTGAGTGGAAATTTGTTGTTTTGCAACCTTATTGAAGCTTTTTTAGTTCACTTAAGCTGAATTTTATGCATGATGGAATTGTTCTTTGCTTGTCGCCTCTCTTTGCGAGCTTAAAGCGGCGTCTACGGTCCTTAAAGTGACCTCAGTCGGTAATTAAATCATATACATAACTGGAGAGAAGTCAACTTTTTTTGAAGGAAATCTTACTTGGTTTTTGAGAAGTGTTATGCATGTTCAACGTGACAACACAAAGCAAACTTTATCTGCGCGAAACGATCAAGTTTGTTTAAAAAACTGTAGTTGCTTTGAAACCGATTTTGGGGAAGATTTTGCTAGATAAAGATTAACTCTTTTTGTGCCGACATATCAACGCCAAAACTTCTACATTGAGGATTTTGTTTATATTTTAGTGTTCTGCGAAGCAAAAGTGTCCGATCGAGCGTGGGTTTTAAAATATCAGCTCGAGTGCGACAAAGTTCAATGACTTCAAACACATTGCGGGCAAGCGTGAATTTCTTTGGGCAAATCACTTTACAAAGATATTTTGTTTTTGTGTCCACAGTTGGAGCTCCGGACCTTATATATCCAGAAACTTCCTTATATGAACACATTTTGTGAATACATCTTGAAAAAAATGGGACCTAGGCACGCACATTTCCAGTACAGCGCAAGGAAATTAATGCCGTCGTTAAAGTCCGTTTAACTATGATGTATTCTTCGAGAAAATTAAATAATAAGGTAATAACCACAGCTTGCAACTTTTGAAGACAAATTGCTTGTTACTTCGGCGGAGCGCGAAGTAAAGGTTTCGCGACGCTCAGGAATGTATCAAAGTTGCAATTTTTTGACAAGATTGGGCAAGCAACGTCTGTAGGTTTTCGGTTCTATTCGGCTATTTGACGAAGTGAGAGCCGAATTAGTTCGAGATATCTCGAGATCACTTCGATTTCTTTGATTTATTCTTTAACTTTTTCGAGGAAGAAAGAATTATTATTTTGGCTTTTCCGGGGTTTGAACCGACTCACCTGTGTGACCCGTCAGATCAGAGGAGACTCTAAGTTGAGGGATTAGCCGATTGCGCTACTGCGACCCAAGGTAGTTTGGGATATGAAAAATAGTTATGAAATGATGAACTAGTTTCGGGACAGGATTGGGCGTGCAAGTTCGTGACTTTTCGGCTTGTTTCAACTATTTCACGAAATGAGACCGGACTACTTCGTGATATCTTGAGATCACTTCGAGACTCGAGGAATAAATAGAGGATATTTCGTGGCCGCGCAGAGACACGAAATTTCTCTTCGAGTGTTGAAAAACATTTCACGAGTGAGCCCTCCTTTCGAACTGTTTTATGATGAATTTAAAGTTACAAAATGCTGCACAAAGACATTTTGCCTTTGTTGAGTGTTACGTAGTAAAATTGCTTTCGTGCGTTGCGTGACTTTCTCGAACGTTCTCTACGTTTTTGGATTAGCCATAAATAATTAATTAGGGCATGTTTACATTTCAGCATGAGTCAGCAGATTTGCATCAGTTAATGAAATCATAAAATATGTCGAAAAGCTACTACTATTCGCCTGTTTAGTATTTTCTAGAACCTTATGTCAAACGGTATACAAGTTCCAAGCGAGTTCTTTTGACGAACTAAGTTTTTTCCCACGAGCTGGACTGCTGTGCTTAGTCAAGTGTGACGAAGGTTGATTTTCAGGTTCTGTGTTTACAAGTTCGCGGAAGCCGTAAGATGTCTGAAGTTCGATTGAGAGTGTGTTATTATTGGTAGAGGCTGTTTAGTTTTACTCAAAGTGCAAGTCAAGTTTGTGTTGGTGATGATGTGTTTTAAAGCTCTGTAAAGGCTATGTTCTTTTGGTGTTAAACTTCCTTGTGTTAATCCGACATCCCTGCGTGCTGATAGTCAGTGAATAATTATCCTCAAAACATTCGAACTCGTGACTTTGAGTTTTAGCCAATTCCATGCTCAAGGTAATTGACTCCTTACCCATGCCTTACATATCTTTAATCAGTACATGAGACTGTTATGCTGTTTTTGAAGCCTGATGTGACTAAGAAAAATAGAGAATTGTTTTTTTAGAAGGATTTGTATGGAGTCATCAGAGCATAACTGGGCTAATATCTCGGAGACAATTTGTCCCGAAATGCTAGTTTTTGGCAAGTAGGCCTTTTGGATGTTTCTCTTTTCAGAATATCCCATAATTTCACAAATTAACACCTTACTCTTACCATATTTGATTTCTTACTATCCTCGGCATTTACAATTAATTAGTTCCACAACCACGACGCCGAAGTGTGCGCTCCGTAGCGTCTTGTTCTTTCTAGGTTTATGGCCGCACAAACCACCACAATTTGTGCGCTAAGTCGACTCGAAAAACACTGTTTTGAATTTCCCGCTTTTTTTCACCTGACCAACATTGCCGTCACAAGCTGTTTTTACCGACAATTTTTCCGACCGCTCTACGAAGATAAGGGCCAAAAAATAACAATTTTTAATTGCGAATATCTCGGAGATGCTTGCTTCAATTGAGCTGAAACTTCATAGTATGTTTATTCGGTTCATATAAAACATATTTCACTAGAATTGAACTAAAATAAAAAATGTCGAATTTTTGGTTCATTTGACCTTTAAGTAACTATCTAAATGGAAGGCAACAGTTCATAGTATTAAATGGGGTTAGGTCAGATCTGCTGCTGGTGACTATAAGCATACCTCAGGGTTCCGTATTGGGTCCAACTTTGTTTAACATATTTACAAACGACTTGCATCGATGGTCCAATCAGAGTCGCTGTATATGTTCGCCGATGACAAAACAGACCTGGCAATCGCACAGTTGAATAAGGGCTTTACATGAAGTTTATACTTGGTGGCAAAATAACCAGCTGACACCCCATCTCGGAAAGAGTGAAGTAATGCTGCTCAGCGCGAGAAATCTAATCGGCCCTATTGCTCCGGCGCTCTTGGGAGGCTCTAATCTTAGATGGGTTTCGAAAACACGCTTACTATGCTTGACGTTCGATGAATGGCTTACGCAGATACCGCATGTCCGGGAAATCAAGAAGAACTTTGCAATCAAATTAGACTTACTGAAACGATGCACGTTCTTACCAACAAAGGTTTTACGCGATCTTTATTTTAAAGCAATTTTACCGTGTGTACGGTACAGTACGGCCTAATATTGTGGGGTGCATGCAGTAATTCAGATTTGTTCTGTTCTATCGAACGATAACACTGTAGATGAGCTAGAAATATTTTTAACTTCCCTAAGGACATGGCGTCACGTGACGTGCTGGAACGTGACCACTGGCCTACTTTGTATTTACCCTAAACGATGGATATTTTTAAGCTTTTCTATAAAGCGCACAATGAGACCCTGCCAGAATTACTATCCAAGAATATTTACTCTAAACGCTTCAACGCGCACTCCTTAAGGCGAGACGATTTGCAGTTTAAAAAATACTCGATACATGAAAGATTCCCTTGCCTATAGAGGTGCAGTCTTGTGGAACACTATTAGTTTAAATGAGCCTGAATTCTCACATAGAAACCAGAATGAGCTGTGCAATTGATTGAAGACAAAAACGTACTTCAGTGACTTTAAATTCAACGTTGTTTCCGCTTCAGTTGTCCGGCGGTGAAATGATGACTTTATTTTTATTATATACATACTGAGAAATACTCACCAAAGAGCTATATCGTAAATTTTCGTACGCAAATTAGTTCTAGCCAATCAGAGGAGCGAACGATGGTTTTCACACGTGAAAAAAATGATACGTCCAATCAGAATCGCGAACGATGTTTTTTCACGTGTGAGAAAAATGATACGTCCAAGCAGAAGCCACAGAGGTGTGTGAGTTTCGCGCCAACATTCCCGCCTTTTATTGCAGCTTGCAGCGCCGCTTCGCACACATTCAACGAGAAAAGTTTTACTCAAAGAGTTTTTCTCGCTAAAAAAGTGAAAAACATTTCGGAAATGGAGTTGAATAGTTTTGTTTGTTTCACTGTCGATAAAGAAAACGGTAGAGAGCCGGCGAAACAACAGCGGAAAGAGAAAAACAGAACGAGACGTAAGCTTTTGTTGCGCTTTTTGTCGGAGCTACTTTGCCTTTCATTTAAGCTTAAGCTTATATTGAAACCGGCCATTTTACTTAAATTCACTCATTTTCAATTGTGCATTAAGAACAAACAGTTAAGATTACTTATAGTTCTTGGATTACCTCATATCCTTACCGTCATTTATTTTTTTTAACAAACGTTTTTACTAAAAAGCTGATACTTCGTTTTCGTTGTCATTTTGCGGTAAGTGTGTAGCGGCAAATTTTAGCATTTTTGAAAGATTTAAAATAAAAAGGCCGCCAAAATAATGAATGTCTCAGTATGTATATGATAAACACAATACCACATGGAAAGTGCTTTGTACGGTATTCAGCACTCGTTGTTTTTGTATCAGAAAACTTACTCGTTCGCTGCGCTCACTCGTTCGATTTCTGATACGTCAACAACTCGTGCGTAAATACCGTACGCCAGCACTTTCCATGAAGTATTCTCTATATATTTGATCGTTTTACTTTAAATAGTGTACATATATTATGCTAGCTGTTCTTATTTCTATTATTCATTTTCCTTATAGTTGATAGAATTTATATTATTTTTTCCACACGACCCCACAAGATTGTAACCTTTTATTATAATCGTGTCAAAATAAAGGTCTCCTTCTTCTTCTTAGGGGCTCGCAAGCTTACCCCTTTGGGGGTTCCCCTAAATTTGACTGCGAGGAAGGCTTTTTTCAAGGAATGGGGGTGTAAACAGGACTCTCACTCTGTATACTATATTACATAGCTTCACACAGTCATCGATGATCGAACAAACCAAAACTTCTGATTTTCTTTTCATAACCTCCAAACTCATGAACTCATGTACCGCGTTCTAAACAGAAAAAACTGCTTCAACCAATATTATGTCAAAATTCAAACCTTGTGAGATTAAACAAATGATTTATTTTGTTTGTCAAATAACAGTTTTCAGGTTTTTAAATTTTTTTCATTAGGAATGTTGAGGCTTGTTTTTTATTGTGTTTGGCTCGCACCGTCCCTTTGACTTTAAAACACTGTCCCAGTTCGGCGCTGTAAATTGGAAATTCCCGGTCCGTGATGGCGCCATCATTAAAAGCCTTAGAAACAAGGCTCTGAATCGTGGCACGTTTGGGAAGGGCCAGGGAGTGAATATTTTTGTGTTTGGTGTCCTTCAAACAACAACAACAACGTATTTATTTAAAGAAATAGAAAGTTTACAATACTTTATGTCCTGCAAATAGCTATAATGCCAATCTAGGCAGGACAAGACTTTAAATAAAGACGTTATTAAATTACATAAGAAAAAAGAAAAGAAAAGAAATACAAAACATATACAGAAAGAAACACATTACATATAAATTCCAAGTGTTTTTTTTGCCAAGACCAGTAAGCACTGAGGAACCAGCACCTGAGATAGCGGCCAACCAGCCGAGGGGAGCGCCTACAGTTATTTCAGGGCCCAGAGACAGATAGAATGGCAGAGAAAACCCAGACAAATGGTGGTATAGTGCAAGGCCATTAGTGCCTTCTTATGCTTTTTGCAACTGCCCTGTAGTGTAGAGATCCGTCGAAAATTTGTTTCTCAATTTCGGTTATTCGAGTCAGGTGAAAAGTGTCAACAGGCACTTCCGGATACAGCTTTTCTAGTGGGGCACTTGCAACAAGGTTCGAAGAGGACATTCTATATGTAAGAATTTCAATTTATTTCCAACTCAAATTCCACTGGGAGCCATTCTCATCTTTCACAAAAAGAGCTTAACTATGCAAATGTGTTTCCCCAAAGGCAATGGGGATTAAACATTTTGTATGGGTTACCTTGGATTGAGAACTTAGCCAAAAGATTTGAAGGTTTTCCGTTCAAAAGGTTTTCTGTTTTTGCCATTAAATCACGGTGAATGAAATACCTAGTTGGCGCAATCAAGCGTTCTATGTATGTTCTTTTCCCTAATTTTGGGTTAATTAACCCAAAAAGTGCTAGCAAATTTGAGCCAAATATTACATTTTCCTCTTCAACTTGTTAACACAGAACTTGAAAATCGACCTTCGTCACACTTGACTAAACACAGCACTCCAGCTCGTGGGAAAAACTTAATTCGTCAAAACAACTCGCTTGGAACTTGTATACCGTTTCACATAAGGTTCTAGAAATACTAAACAGGCGAATAGTAGTAGTTTATCAACACATTTCATGATTTCATTGACTGACGCAAATCTGCTGACTCATGCTGAAATGTAAACATACCCTAATTAACTGTTCAGAGAAACGCAGAGAGCGTTGGAGAAAGTCACGCAACGCATGATAGCAATTTTACTACGTAACACTCAACAAGGACAAAGTGCAACATTTTGTAACTTTAAATTCATCATAAAACAGTTCGAAAGGAGCGCTCACTCGTGAAATGTTTTTCAACACTTGAAGAGAAATTTCAAGATATCTCGAAGTAATTCCGGTCTCATTTTGTGAAATAGCCGAAACAAGCCGAAAAGTCACGAACTTGCGCGCCCAATCTTGTCCCGAAACTGGTGCATAATTTCATAGCTATTTTTCATTTCCCAAACTACCTTGGGTCGCAGTGGCGCAGTCGGCTAATTCCTCAACTTAGAGTCTCCTCTGATCTGACGGGTAACACTGGTGAGTCGGTTCAAACCCCGGGAAAGCCAGTATAATTCTTTGTTCCTCGAATAAGTTAAAGAATAAACTACGGGTACCTTCCAGCAAGTGCCAACGAGGCGAATTCGTACGTTTCTCTTTTGAGCACTGTTCCTATCCAGATCTTCGCGATTTGTTACATAATTTTAGAGGTTTACAATAGATATCGCTATAGAAAAGGATGGCAATCAATTTTAGAAAAAACCTTGGTACATTCTAGGCTTTCACTTCTATTAAAAAAAACAACATCGCTTGAAGCTTTGATGTCTCTGTTGGTAAATTGGTGCAAGTTAGCACTTATATTCTATGGAAATTCAAAACTATAAACGTCAGAAAGTAAATATAGTTCAAGTGAGGCCTTTGACTGCTAAAATTAAAAATTAAAATTAAATTCCGAGCTTTCGCCGGTCAACTGCATCATCGGGGATACGAAAAATATTCCGCATGGTGATATACATAAGAAAAAATTAATGTAAGCAAAATGTGTGAAAAGCGCAATAATGGGGCGGAATGTATCCAGAGGTATAAAAATATAAATTTGAATAAAAAACAAAGATCTAATGAGTGAGTGGCACAGGACAAAGAGTCTCTCGAAAGGAAAAATGATTCATAATGATGGTCACTAAAACAAAAGGTCAGCAAATCATGGTAGTTTAGGGCTGCAAAAAGACACGCTGGTTGACAAAAACCTCTCCAAAGGCAGACAAAACTTCTAAAAGACAAAAGGTCCTCAAATGCGTTGCATTCCTCACGGGAGGTGAGGACCGGCTCAATGTAAATCGAACTGCGACGAACACGCTGGTTCTGATAAACGTTTTGAGAATACAACCCTATTCCTTGACAGACTATTGCATAGAAGTCAATTTACAAAGGAAAGAATAATACTGAAAACCATGATTCTGAGTCGAGAAGCGAACACGTACCTCAGTGTAAATCGAGCTGCGAAGAACAAGCTGGTTTTGACAAAAATTGGAGCGTAAAAGCCTACTCCTTAATAGCTGCTGCTTTAAACGCAATTTATAAAGCAAACCAGAGCACTAATAGCCCTTGCAAAACAAGAAATCGTATTAAAGCTTGCTTACCTGCTGGGGCCTCTTGAAAAGAAAACGAACAGCTGCACAGGGGATCACCTAATTTCGAACCACGAGTTGTAAATACAAGATCATGACGTTACTACCCAAATATGGGGTCTTACCTACGCCAAAATATAGCCAAAAAGGCAATTTTTAGAGGGTTACGCAGAATTTGAGAGTTTTTGCCGACATTGCATGGGATTATGAATCTGCCGCCGAGGCACCTCGCTTCTTAGCTCGGTTGCCTCGTTGGCAACCAAAGAATTCGAAGTGATCTCGAGATATCTCGAACAAATTCGGCTCTCACTTCGTCAAAGATCCGAATAAAACCGAAAACCTACAGATTTTGGGTGCCTAATCTTGTCCCAAAAAAAGCATTTTCGGGACATTCCTGAGCATCACGAATGCTTTACTTCGCGCTCCGCAGAAGTAACAAGATTTCGCAATTAACTCGAAATTGTCATCTGTGGCTGGAAATATGGCACTGCACTGCACTGCACTGCAGCTACGTGCATGCAATTGCCAATGCCGCACTTATTACAGCAAAGCACATTTATTTTCATAAAGACCCTGACAAAGAACCTGTTGAACAACACGAATCAGAACCTTACAACTTCTCCAAGATCTTTTATTTTTCATATAAGCATGGAAGCAAACACCACCACTGAAGAAAAGCACGCCCCTGCTCAACCTGCTGTCACCACTGAAGTAATTGAAGCAAAGCCAGCAAAAGATCCTGGCCAAGTTGCAACTGGAAAAAAATTAGCAGAACACAATACACGTGCTCGGAAAGCAAAAAATCGAGCTCCCGCTTGAAATCAGCAGCAGCACCAGCTGATTCTCCAACTGCCACAGAACAAAACAACAGCAACAACATTTACCTCATTCTTGGCGCTGGTGGTTTAATTGTCTCTACTTTGGGCATCTGTTACCGGCATGAAGCCATCATGTCATCTTTGCGAGAAAAAAATGAATCACTGAAACCCGAGGCAGACTTTCCAGGCCCTCTCCCCAGGATTCCCAAAAGAGTCCACATAAGAAAGATGGATTGAAATTTTTTGACTTAATAGATAAGGATGTCCGACAAGAAGCTTGTTAAAACTGTTGTCGATGCAACAACCCTTACCTGCCTGGCTGCAGGCATGGAGAAAAAAGCTGTTAAAGAAAACTTCATCTCTAACCCCAGCAACAATACAATGAACTACGTTAAGTTCACGGTCTTGATGGTGGTAAACATGGCTCTGAAGCAGTACCTCAAGTATCAAAAAATACTCCCACAAAACGCTTAATTTTGAAAGGTTTGTGTATATATAGTATGGCAAGTGTTGCTATTATGGCTGGTGGTGCTATTCTTAATGCTGTTGCTTTCATTGGCAGCAATTACCTTGCTCGCTTTCTCTGCAGGGATTCCTCAAAGGCTCCCTTTGAAGGAAAAAAAAAGACATGACGAATCTTTTGAGGGTTACAAAGCCACTTAAACCAAATATGAAAAAGAACGAACTAAGCTGCTTGACTGGATCGAAACCCGGCACGAAAACAAAGAGCAGGCCAAGCAGAATTTCACAAACACCGGCTACGCTTTTAAACTGAACAACCAGGCCCACCAACATGCACAAATTATAATGCCCAAGGAACAAAAGTTCTCTGACTTCTACCAATTCCCTCTGCAAAAACAGGGGCGTTTTAATTTTTTTTGGCACAAGTGCTCTTCCGCTTGGATACGCCGCTTTTCATTTTCTATAACATCTCTTGTAACCAAAACTCATCATCCATACATTTGAGCCTTTGCACAATTTTTTTATCAAAGAAAATGAGCAACTCATTCATAACTTCTTTCATTTCTTCTCTTGTCTCTGCAACTATTTCCAAAACAAAATTTTTTCTTGCATTTCAGGAGACGACGTGTCCCAGGGGCTTTCCATTTTCATGATTTTTTCAAATCTTAATCTTCATTATATTTTCAAGCTTTTGAAAGTCTACTACAGCCCTCAAGGATACTGGAAAGGCCTTGCCGCAATCAAAAAGCTCGCTGCTGCAGCAAGTCTCTGATGATGCTGCCAAAAAGTGGGTAATAAAGCAAACCCTGGCAAGTTTATCTTCCCGCCCCAAAGCGCATTCCTGGCCCCAAATTCGATGTACCCATGACAAATGCAGTTCACCAAGCAGACCTTTTTTATCACATGACATTCAAGGGTATGGTCAGGGCTGGAAGACTTACAAATGTGCTTTGACAGTGGTCGATGTCGCCAGACATTTCAAAGAAGCTGAACCATTGACCTTGAAAGACTCTACTGAAGTTGCAAGCAGTTTTCAAAAAAAATATTTATGCGTCCCTTTGAAATGGCCACAATGGCTTCAGGTTGACCCTGGCCGAGAATTCATGGGCACTGCGACTAAAGAAATGGAAAAACAAAACCAAACATTCCACATGGGTGCCCTGAGCTCCCCTGTGATTAGGCGATCATTGAAAGGTTTAACCGCACCCTTGCAGGGCGCCTGTTTGGCCACCAATATGCCATTGAAATGTGGCTTCCTGAAGGCCAACGGTCCACAGTTTGGGTTAAAAAGGCTTGTGGAAGTAGTCTCTGCTCTAAATGATGAAGTCACGCGTCTCATTGCCAAAAGACCCACCAAAGCCATCAAAGAAGAAACCATTGCTGCGAAACCCTCCACTCCTCATCACAGACCTGTTGGGGCAAATGAAAAAAAACTCCCCACCCTTGTCAATGTAAGATATCTCTATAAACCAGGTGAGCTGAAAGGCAGAGGGGTGGGGGTGAAAGAGCCACAGACCCTGCCTTGTCTTTAAAGGTCTACAACATTAAAGGATCGATCAGCACTCCCAAAGAGCCTGTTCTCTACTATTTACAAAATGGGCCCAAGCGAGGCTTTGTGCCTCCTTACTCAGAATAACCTCCAGCAACTCACTAATGTAAGTATCAAGCTCTTCTGTAAATCGGTGTCCATACGCAAGTGTGTCTATTCGGTTTTCTGCGATATATCGCTTTGAATCAAAGAGAGATTTTGTAAATCAGAGAGATTTTGTTTACCCGCACCCCATATATCTCATGCCCTTCGATGTGAAGCATGTTCAGTTTGCGGTTTTTTGCAGAAAAGCATCTCTTTGTAATGCACATGCCTTATCTCTTTTTTCACATACATACTTTTTCGTGCCTTTCGACTTTTTGATGTTTTGCTTCTCTGCCTGGATTGAGTAAATTTTTGGCCCAAGGCAAACACACTCAGCAGTTGGCGTTCCGTTCATCTCGTCTTTCATCTTGCCCAAAACCTACACAGGCTTGTCCAGCTTCACCCTATCTCTGCGGATGCTGACACCTACAAGGTTGTTGTGAATTGCGTACACCCCGTAAACAAAGGGTTGTAATCAATTTGCAATCTTTCCCCTTTCATCACTGCGAATTATTTTTCTGTCTATGCGTTTCTGCATGTTCTCCATTGTTTTACCAAAAACCGCATTGTTCATGAGCTTGTAGAAGTTTTTTTCAAAATAGTTTGTTGCATGCTTTCTGAATTCTGCATTTTTGCACTTAGAGCTTGTCTATATCTTATATTGGCGTTGGGAAACTAATTACTGCGTAGTTAATTTCATCGTCTACTGGGTAACTGGTCGTTCCCAGTGGATTATTTCGTTTTGGCGTGGGAAACAATGTTGCTCGAAGTGACCATTGTCTCTTCTGTTTTGCCCATTGATGATCACTTTTTTGTCTTGAAGCTTTTTGGGGAGGGGAATGTATGTTCTGGCAACAAGCAGTTCCAATCTAGCTACATTCACATAAGCCGTTTTGATCTCTTCAAAATGGATATCAGGCTCATTTCCTATCCAGGCTTCAATTTTATTTTTTTTTACTTTCTTAATGACCTCCTTGAATTCTTCCTTGATTTTTTCTTTGCTCGCATTATGAAACACTCTTCCATCGTCGTCTTTGAAATAGTGTTTTGTTCGTGTTATTTCACCTTTTTCAGCCCTTTTTGTCATTTGCGCTGAAAGTGCAAATTCAACTTTATACATGCCCAACGCTTGCATTTCTTTTTTCACAGCATCCATGCACTTGTTTTCTTTTTTTCGGAAATTAGAATGTCTTTGTTTTCATTTTGGGAAGGCTCCATTTTCCACGCACATTCAGCCATTCTCCGAAATCATTTCGAGCCAAATGAAATTCATTAGCGAGCACCTGTTCTTCCACGGCCTGTTCAGGCATCTCAGACTCGTCAAACATTTGCAAAACATCACTAGAAAAGCGTTAGGCAGCCATCAAATATATATGCTGTTACAAAAAGTGTACAAAAACACATAATCCGGTCAAAAAAGTAACCTCAGTAAGAAGACAGACTTCATTTGCAATGCCACAAAAAGAACCAGAATGAAATGAACAGGAGAAAGTAGAATATCAGAGGTTTTGGTTTGTTTGATCATCAATCCCTGTGTGAAGGTATGAAATGTAGTAGGGAACCCCTGGAGGGGTGAACTTAGGGTACCCCTAAATTTGACTTTGAGGAAGGCCTTTTTCCAAGAATGGGGCTGTAACAGGACTCTCTCTCTGTATAGTACTAATGCAGCTAAACATAACAAGAAACAGCCTCTATGAAAAGTTCACGTCAAGGTTACAATTCTAACACACATTTTTTTGCTAAGGTGAGAGGAGACCAAAAAAAGTGCATACAGTTGTATATAGCAGGCCCATTATACGGTTTACCCTGGCAACAATGTAATACCTCTTTCAGTACAAATTATGTGATACAAAAGGTTATTTTGATGATAAAACAATGTATACATTGTGGTTACATTTTATTCTCTGTTTAAATTTTATTTTCCTTTGTTTTTATGGTATGGTAATATATGTTGATTACTTTAAAATTTAAAACAAAGGAAAATAAAATTATACCAAGGTTAAAATTGAACAACAACATATATACACTAAATGCCCAGGATAAGTCCAGGTAGGAATTCTGGTATGTTGGTAGACATCCCTGGAAAAATAATGATACTGGGTATTTGCCTTTCCAGCTATGATAGAGTCCAAAACACTTACATGTATTCAGGGCTGGCATAAAAAAGTAAATTATAAAGTGGAGAACGCCGCTGGCACTGCCTCCAGGCAATTACCCACCTGATCTGCAAGCTGACTATTCCCTTGAAACATTGGGTTAGTCCGTATTACCTAAAACATTTAAGGTAGAAGACAGATTTCAGAAATTAAGTAAGGTTTTGATGGTAACAAACTTAAAGCATCTGAAGATCATGGCCGACACAGTTGACAACACTCGTATGTGAAGAGAGATGCAATACTCATTTATAGAGATGCTCTCTTACATCAACTTTTATTCTTACATTGAAGCTGATAGTCCAGATTGCTTTCAATTTCTCTGTAAAATACTACTGCCATCGAAATTTATCGCCAAGCCCATTTCTTGATCGCTCAAACGAACACGAAAATAAGCGATGAGGTTGTAAAAAAACAAACATGTGCTAATGATTATTATATTTTGCTTTGAGATATACAGATCGGTCGTAGGATTTGGCATCATTGTTGTTCATCCCCCTGGCTGAAGTGCGAATTCCGCTTAGAACTGCCGCCCATGTTGATTTTGACACTTCTAACTTAGCTCTGATACAAGGTAACTTATAATTCCAATACTTATTTCTTGACCTAAGCCTGTCAAGTTGCAAGAAATGTTGTAAAGAATATTACAAGAATAAGATTAAGGACCTGTCCTCATCGCCTACATGTTACTTGGGAATCGCACCATTATCATAATCTACAGTTTAAACTTGTAAATTTTCTGACAAATACTTTTTTTTTCTCTCCATAAATTGTAAGTTATTTTTTAAATTGCTTGTGGAAACCCAACAATAAATACCGCAGCCCCCTGAAAGTATTAGCCTTGAGATAATATTGGCTATTTTTAAGCATAAGAAGTTCCTTAGTCAGATGACCAAATTTGCACAATAATGCGGTATCAGGTGCAGTAAACAGCCATCACAGCCAAAAGTGAAACATGCCTTTTGCAAAAGAGGACCCACAACTTGTGTGTTGAAATTTGTCATCATAAACTCTATTAAGTGAAGGTGCCATGAAAAAGACCACTCTTCTATAAAATATTGACTTGATGATTCATGAATAAAAGAAATGACTTACAGAAGCCATTAAGTCAGGATTCTGCAGCATCTGTTGCATCATTTCTTGCATGTATGGGCTCTGCATCATGTTTTGAAACATATCAGGATTAGCAGAAACCTGCTGCATCAGGTTCTGCATGGCTGGAGTCTGAAAAATGCTTGTCCGAGAATTTTCAGGAGCACTATCACTGCTGAAAAGAAGACTATGCACATTAAAATAAACCAAACAGCTGTAAGATACTTTTATATATCATCCCCATTGTAATGCTGGTGGACGGAAATTCAGTCAAGGGACATCATCATCACTTTCAACAAAAGAAGCGGAAAATTTTTACCTGCTTTGCGCACACTATGTGTAGGAACACTGATGCAGAATGTGCATTTGGTCAATAAAAGCGGGAAAAATTAGTAAAAATAGAAACAAACAAACATCCGCCGATGAGCACGAAAAAAGAAAGTTCCTGAAAGCTACTAACTATGCCAAAAGAGAAGAAATAAGAGCTGTTTGTATTTCGACACATCGTTTAGTCGAAAATGCCACATTAAGCATAAGGTTAGGTCGCTACAAAAGGTCACATATTTACTACTAGTATATACTACTAGTATTTGTTCACGGATGAAAATGTGCCTGTTCACAGAGCCCACACTGTAAAAAAATTATAAAGATCAAAACAAAGTAACCTCTAAGGAATGGCCAGCACAATCACCAGATTTAAAATATAATAAAAAAATATTGCCTTTACATCAAGAGAGAGCTCCAAAAGTCCACGGTGAATATTGCTACCAAAATGCGTGAAATCCAGAGCGTGTGGCAGAAGATCAAATTTGATTATATAAGAAATCTTTACCAGTAAAACGGTGTAAAACTAGCATGGGTAAAAGGCAAACAAATGCTGCCATATTGAAAGTGACAAATACTTATGTCCTTTAACTGTAGTTTGGAATACGTTAATGAGTATGAGCTGGTGCTAATTTTTTGGTAGGTGCTCTTGAAAAATCTTGCAAAGTGATCAGGGGCACTCAACGACTGTTTTCTGTAAACTATCTGTTTAGAGAAGCAAAAAATGCCTAGAATTAATTTTCTGTAGCTTGAGAAACGCTAAAAATTTCTAGAGGCCATTCAATTCATGTACAATTTTCGAAGCTTATGTTGAAAAAGGAAAATTGTCGTATTTGAAAATGCAATGGAGCGAGGAATAAAAAAATTCAATACTGAAAAAAAGACCCAAGTTGCCCTAATATGACTGAACAGATACAAATTTTATAGCGTCACTCAGAATGCATTTCTACAGATCTAAAATTATAATCGCACCTCCACTAACAGCCACCTCTCTACAACGGCCTTTTTTTTGACCCGGCAGAGTCCATACATTGACTCTTGTTTAAATTCCTCTACAACGGCAATGGCCACTAAAGCGTGTCCCCAACTGCCAAAATAACTCCTCGACAACAGCCAGTTTTTTCAGTGACTGATGAAAAAGTCAAGAATGGCCATGAAATTTGATCCCTATGGTACGTTGATGATTAATCGCGGCAATCGCATTTTGAATGTCTTCCATTTATATTGTGTATGACATTTATAGCAAATGTTGTGAACCTTGCCTGTTTTGTCACATTAACATTTTGATTGAAAACATTATTCAAGTTTTTTGTGTACTTCGTCCCCTTTTACCATTTGGCTACAATAGCACGCGTGCTGTTTGGCTATTTTCCTGTAATGACCGCGCATTACTAGCTAGGTGTGCAAAGCATATAAAATCTGTGTTTAACTTGATAGTGGACATCCTTATAGACATCCATGTTATTGTCAATTGACACCTGTCAAAAAGGTATCTGCCGTGTACAACTCATTGAGGTGACGTGTTTTTTTTAAAGTTATCTACTGATATAAATTTCGCCAGGGCTAAAAGTGAAACTCTGGTTAATAATACTTATGAACAAAAAAATTAAATTGTGTAATGCTACACAGGGATAGCCTGCAGTGCAGGCGTTTTCTTTGAGCCCGCAATTTGCTTGACTGACGGAAACGGAATAATCAACAAAGACTTACAGTTAATTGACAGGCATCAATCTACTTCCCTATGCCGCACCAATTAGGAGCTCCATTTGCCAGCGTATGGAGTTTCTCAAAAGAACAATGATATCGGGCAGGCGTATTTTTTCTCCCCTCTCCCTCCCGCCTTTCCTTCTTTCACCCTCGCACCTACTGTAAGGGTTACTATTTCTACTCTCCCCAATCTTCCATTGTCATAAAATCAAAGATTGCGGTTACAACAATATTACGAACACAAACAAGGTTTCGCCGACCCAAAATACGAATGCACTGCAGGGTAACACAGGGACGGCAATGAAAATAGCATCAAGATCAATAGATCTAATTACCAACAAGAACGCTCTTAGTAGCACTGAGTCTCGCTTGCTTGGAGATAACTTTTGTTGTCAAAGGCGCCGGTGCTGTTATACTACCTTTTCGCTTGGAGTACAAAACGAGTATTATATGTCATAATGTAAATGCTCAAAACAGAGAGAGAGACAGGCCGCACATCTTAGCTTCAAACCAGTGTGAAACCTTTGAAAACCTTCTACATATTGATACTGCTCCATTGAGGAGAACTCTTTCAGGGATTTTACACCCAAAATTGAACGATGATTTTTATCGGTATCAGGAGCCCATGACTCTGTCAGTATAAATATACATAGCTTCTTTGTAGTGGACCAAGATACGGCTCGGTACAGTATATGTTCAGCACAGGAGAAATGTGCAAGTTTAACAGAGCCTTATAGAACACACAGTTAATTCAGTTCCCGCGTACTCCTGCCGAATTTGTTGTCTGTTTTATAAGATATCAATATCGCGTGAAAGTAATTACATTTTCCATAGCTGCTTGGTATCTACTTTTAATATCTCCGTACAGCCTCAGAGTACAATGTTTAGAGTTGTACACAGCATGATTTTTATCATAGTATCACTGGGATAAAGCGTTTCATTTTCCAGGAAAATTTCAATTTCTCATCAAAACAATCACTGACTCAGACAGACTCGGACTAGTTTACTTGAATTTAGTGTTCAGTACAGCGAACGGGGCTATGTTCTGTGAAATTTATCTACAGTCTGTGGCCCGCATCACCACTGATCCACGATTTATTTATTTATTTATTTTATTTTCAAGTTCTTTTTAACCGATCCTCGATCCTGATTTTCCAGTAAACCTTGACGTTTTTCTCCTTAAGATTATTATTATTTTTTTCAATCACTGAAGTGATCAGTTGTCCCAAAATAATCAACACTTTCAAGCGATAGAAATCTTGGACCAACCCGTTCCGGAATAGCTCGATATGGGATTGCTATTCTATGGACATGAAGTGCTGCAAGTAGAGTGCGCGGATAGTCAAGTTCAAAGCTACCCGTATAAAAACATCCGTGACACATACGTAACGTTCGGGTGGATTTCCACTGACGCGTTTTTGGCTCCACACGTTAATGCACATAAATTTTAATCACGTAAATAATATAGAGGCAAGATATAAATGGTTGAGATTAAACGTCAAGTTGAGCGAGTTTCTACTTTTACGCTTACATAATTGTACGTGCGACCTTTCACACATTACCTCTATTTTATTTGCGAACGTAAATTTTACGCACGTACACACATAACAATTAAGCGACAGTGGATACTTGATATCTCAAGTATTTATAAAGTGCAACACGACTTCACATGTTAACTGCGAAAATCTATCAATTAAATACATAAAACAAAGTGAACCTATTTAACCGTAGATTTCCAGTAACTGCAACAATATTCTGAGAAACGTAACGCCTTAAAACACCACAAAATAGGATTTCCCCGCTATAAAATTTTTCTCATCCTACTTGGGGATATTTCCGTTTTAAAATATGCCGGCATGTCGTGCATAATTATACGAAAATCAAGGGCCTCCATTCGAGGAAAATGTCATCATTGCCAATCCCGGTCGGGAATGGTCTTCCTTTTTCAGTGGTACATGCGTCATCTGTCAACCTTTTCAAAGCTAGTATTGTACTTAATTAGTGTTATTTTATTAGCTTTCTGTTCTTATTAGCTGCTTGTTTAATTTGTTATTCTCGTCCACAGTATACTCAGTTCAATGTAAATTATATTTGTTTAGCTAGTTGTTGACCAGACATTGCGAGATTAGTGTACTAAAGGCAATTATCACAATTAAAAATTAAAGATAGCATGGGGAGTAATACCAACACTATAAACACTTGCCTGGAGTGGCAAGCCACCAAGGCTTTAATATGGTATAGAGATAACTATCGCAAATAACGGACAAGTCATTAAAGTACTAAGGACATTGGGCTTCTCAGAGTTAACATTGACAAACACCTTGTATTTAGCAAACATACCCTATTTTCTCGATTAAACAGCCCCGGCGTTTATTCAAACATTGGCCGTTTTGATCCGGCATTTAATCAGGGTACGGCGTTTAATTGAGAAAATACGGAATTACTGAGCAGTATAAAAAAGCCAGTCAAAGATTGGGTGTCCTCTGTAGATTAAGAAATCTGATCCCTATGGAAGCAAAGTTCCTTTTCATATTCGAGGTCGTGTTCCCTCTGAACCAAAACGAACCTGGCGATGCGATCAAAACCACAAGACACAGATTCTTTGACAATGAGACAATTGGACAATTTGACAATTGGAGGTTGCCACCAATTAAAACCAATAAACTGGTCAGCGGATACTTTAAAAAACACGTCACTCAATGAGTTGAACACTTAAGCCCGTGTTACAGTCCTGGGACACTTGTCAGCAGATACCTTTTTGGCAGCTGTCAATTGTCCATAACATGGAAGTCTACTATCAATTTAACACATTGTATATGCCTTGGACACCTAGCTAGTAATGTTCGGTCTTTACAACAAAATCTTGCCTGCTCAGTAGCCAATCAGAGCGTGCATACTATTGTAGCTACATAATAAACATTTTGGAATTTTTGTTTTCCCTCACCGAGTGTCCCCAGTTAGCTTGTATTAGCAATATAATTGTTCAGGTGTTTCCATGGGAACAGCCGAGCTAAGAAACGGGCTTTGTTTTTGTTTTTCTGGCACAAATCGTCCTCGGGTGCATACAGTGTGTGTGTGCAAGATATGAGACTATGTGTGAAATAGGCCAGCGGACTAAACCAGTAACTTGCCTGCTGAGGTGAGCAAAGCCATCTGTTTTCGGTGTGTAAAATTCAGTGATTGCAAGAATGAATTCTGTCATTTCTTATGCACGAAATCTTTATACCAAATGCACATGCTTTTTATCTCTAGACCTAAGGTAAAAAATGGCGCGTGAACGGTTCATTTGAATCGGTGACGGACTTTATGAGACCAGTTTACTAACAAACTCTTCCGGGTGAACCTTTTCAAGAAGCCTTCTCAAAGTAGTAAGCTACCAACAGAATTTGAACCGGGTGTTTTTGATCAACTCAAGAGCCTTGTCGAAGATGTTATGAATGACTCATATTTAAGCCTAGTTGCTTTGCAGAAGAAAAAACAGGAAATGAAGTGAGTACTTCAATTAGCTTTTGTGTAACTATATTCTAGCTCTTCACTTTGATGTCATTGATTTTCTCTTCCTTTGTTTTTATGACCTCGATTATACAATTACTGAAATCTAATGCCTTTTAGTAAAATCCAACTAGTGGTCTATTATCAATGCTGCGTTCTGATTGGTTGAGCTACTACTAGGCTATATGTTGTAGCCCCCTAGTAGCGAAAACCGCGGGCTTTTTGGCGGCAATAAAGGCTTACAGTCTAGCTTTTAACTAGCTAAATTTTTTTTATTCTCGATATTTTGGACCAACTAGTTGGATTTTACTAAAACAATTATTCGTCTCGCCCTCATGGCCTCTGAGTCAATAGCCCATTCGGCTTTCGGCCACATGTTGGGCCACACAGTTTTTATGTGTCTAGTTTGAATCAGTCAGCAAATTTTAGAGGTACTTAATAAGAAATAATCGAAGTAATCAAATGGAGGGCATCAAAGAGTGTTTTTATTTCCATAATGAAGTAGTGTTTGTAAAGACTTACCCAGTACCAGGAGATGCATTTTGGTTTCTTGAAGAGGTGACAGTCTGAGGAGTTGGCTCCTGTTGAGCTGGTTGGGTCGGCTGATTGGCTACTGCAGGAGGTGGTGAAGGCGACCATGGGTTTGGGAGTGGTGACGTGTTTTCTGTGCCTTGCTGAGGATTTGTGTTTGGGTCAGAGCCAGTTCCAGTGCCTTAAACCAAACACAAATTATCAAAAAATTACCAAAAATCGATTATAAGGAGCAAGGCCAAACAAAAAACCCCAAACATTTTACAGCTGGGTTAAAAAAGACAGTGCATATGTCAGTGGTCTAAGCATAGCTATCTTTGTGTGCTGACAGGTGATAAGGATCAAGCATGTGTTCCTACTTAAGTTCAATCTCAGCAACAGAAAATGCTTTGAAAGACGCCCTCCTTTGGATATCACTTTTGCGATTTTCAGACATATAGATCCTCACACCTTTGGAATAATATTTGGGAATTCAAGGTTCTTAAAACTTCCTTGAGATGAGAACCTGGTAGCAAAATCCTTATTGCTCTTTTCTGGACCCGTTGATTAGTTTCAGACATACATACAAACATACTTTATTGAGACTCCCTTCACCAGGGCTTTTCATTCACAATGTTAGCTATTACATAAAACTGGTAATTGAGAAAAGAAAACTTATTTACAGTAGTTCAATTAAATTCAAAATACATTCAAAATCATTCAAAATACACTCAAAATTATTTTGTATGAAATATATCATTAAAAAGTGTCCGCTTAAAACTATCAATATCTTTCGTGTTCTTAATATTGTCAGGTAGCCCATTCCATTCCCTTGGACCCCGAAAATAGAATGCCATTTACCCCATTGATAGTCTACATCAGGGGACCACAAATGTAAAGGGAAAGGATGGTGTCATAAAAAACAGTATTCCAATACATATAATAGTAATAATAGTAATGATAATAATAATAATAATAATAATAATAATAATAATAATAATAATAATAAGACGAAGAAAAAGAGGAAGAATTATAATAATTTTAAAAGTAAATTATAATTATCATAAAAAAATCTCCCAGAATCCTTAGAGGCAATTTTATAAAAAGCTTTATAACTCTGACAATTTTATACGTAGAAGACTGTTAGACCACAGCAAGATAACATTTGCCATAAAATATCTTCTCATGTCACATCTAAGGTGATGACGTCATCACTCACGTGACTTCTTCCGCATTAGGTTTTTTAGTTGCTGTGGCAAGATTTCATTAAGGAGTTAAAAACAAATAGCATATTTGAGGTTTAAATTGTGTGGGGCATTTAAAAATAACCAGTTGATGTCCGGCATTTAAAATTTAAGGGGTAATGAACATGAACGAAAAAGTCAGGAGACTAGGCCAAGGGCTGTAGAGAGTCAACCTTTTATCACAAGGCAGAGAAAATTTGCGGGAAAGTAATGTTCTACGTGATAATTTTTTTCACGACCAAACGAGGGACATGGCGTCATCAGTCACGTGATCAAAGCGTTTTGAAGGTTTTAGTTCGTTTTTCAGGTACGTTTTCTTTACATAAATTGGCAAGTTTTTGCTGTTTTTCTTAACAATTCTTTACACTGTATTGTCTCTGAGTAATTATTATTCCATTTTCAAAGCAGAACCAAACGAAAACTGAGCCAGAAGTTTAAAAGTTGCATAAATTGACCGATATTGCAAGTTAAAATTGAAAAGGATATCTACTCTTGAGACTTTTGTAAAATCCTTTTTCAACTTAACTGTTTGTTTGCCGGAATAAATGTTCAACGTTTGTTAATAGAGAAGAACTTTAAAAACTAAAAGGATGTATTTGGCGGTCATATTTTTTTCTTCATTCTGAAGAGAGAAGTCATGTAGCAGTTCCTCTAACCCTAAAAGCCAAATGATTTGCTACCCTAACCTAAACAATGGAAACAAGAACGCGCTTACAGCCGCATACAGATCTCGCCTGCTTGGAGATTAGATAGAAAAATGAGGAGGTGATTAATTCTACAAAAAACATGATAATAAATGATAATGAACTTTATTAAGGTATTAGATCTGCTATAAACCCACCCATTTGAAAAATTAATTTCTCAAATGATTAAGAATTTTGCGAAATAAAAATTTCACAGGCCTATCAAGAGAGAGCTGAGCTTTCAGAAAATTGATATGGAGGTGTCAATTTTCACACCTAAGGTGTTATTTCCGATTTATAATCGCAGGCTCAAACATTAAATAGCTTTGTAATTCTGGCTTTCTCTCGACAGCTAGGAATAACAAGAAAATCGGAACTGACTTATACTTAGTTTGTTCATTTACCTTTAAATTCCCGGCAGTAGCCAGTACATTTTTCCTGACATATAGAGGTGGAATTTTTTTGTAATGCCCTGTAACTTCAGGCTGCTGCAAAAATTCAAAAATATTCCGGGAATTGCCGGGAATGCAATGCGTTTTTCCTTTACATCATGTGAATAAACCTGGCAACTTTCAGCGCGGTATTATAAATCCTCATCTTTTTACATCGATTTGTTTCCAGTGCGGTCCAACACAGCCGCAAAATTTCCCTTAATTCGCCCTTAATTTTCGTGGCGCTGCGCTGTTTCTTTGTCGCCGTCTTGAATTCTTACGAGTAAACCGCTGTTCTTAATGTTTATTGTGACACTGATCCGATTGTAACACAGAAAGTGGAGAGAAAATACGAAAATCTTCGTTTGAACTCGTTGGGTGACGTGCTGTCAATATGGCGTCGTAAACAATGTTTTAGCCTTAGCAACGTGCTAATTTGCATCACAGATCATTAAACTGGGGGGGTTGTCATCGTCCTTACAAGGATCACATATTTGATGTGTCTGTAGAAGGTTTTTTACAGCCATAGAAATGATTTAGAAATATCAAAACAATCGTACTTAATTTGGGGAAGCAGAATGTAAGCGAATTTTGCTATAATTTGCTCTGGCTTACTTGAAACTTATAACGCGTTATCGCGTGTCGGGTTGTGAAAATTGCAACATTTCTGTCAAGAACAGAAAGTATCGCGTCGGATTTCAGCCCTGTGATTATAAATATTTCCAAAAAAGCGCTCTTAGATACCAACTTTGGCCTTCGTTTTCTCGGCTTATATTTAACAAAAATGTTTCATCTCAAATAAGCCATTTTATAAGCATGATCATTTTTTGACTTTAAAGCAGTTCTAATAGTTTCATGTCTTATAGCTCAGGCACAGAGCCTTACTAATTGGGCAGACTGATTTACATACTCGCTAAAGGTTTTTTTACTTCCTACTTTATCGACGCCGATACTTATTATTTGTTTCTGCATTGATTTAGTACGCGTGTTAGCGACGACCAAAAATACCTCTCCGGTAGCAGGCTATACGCGTGTTTAAATACACGAAAATTCAAGGGCCTCGATTCCAGAGAAATTACATCATTGCCAGATATCGAAAAAGGGATTTACATGGCTGGTCATTTCAATCCTCGCCGAAAATAAATCGCATGCTCATCACAAGACTCATTTGCATATGGTGAAAGTTTACAACACCTGATCATCGCAATTTTGCTAATTAAGATTCTTATTTTTTTTTTCGACCACTCAGTAGTGTTCACTTGCTCCAAAGTAATCAACGCTTTCAAGCGATAGGATTCGTGGACCGACACGTTTCGGAAAAGGTCTAAATTTAATCTTTCCTAAGCTTTCTTCGCAAAACATGCGTGGCTTCAATCACGCAACGATTCTTAGTCCCAGTTTCCACGGTCTCCACAAGGAACGCCTGGCACAATGGCCTGCTTTTTGTCACCCCAAAAACGGACCAAAAATTCCGGGGGGGGGGTACTTCCAGAAAAATTGGGTGGGGTGTGCAGCACGCTTCCTGATACCCTCACCCTATTTCAGGCCAAAATCTGTGATTTTCCCTGCCCTATTTCAGACCTGATCAAAAATTTGATACCCTATTTCAGACCTGAAGCCCTGGAGCCCGGCGTGTGACCTGAGCGCATGACAAGCTGTTACGGCACGTACACGGTGGTTGGCGTAAACATTAAAAGGGAAATGGTCTTATCGCCAAATGATGAAGAAGTAGCTAATTCTTCTAAAAAACATACCCAACTCAAGACTAGAAGGCACAAAGCATACTCTGTTTCAGACCAAAATGGTCGAAATTGATATCCTATTTCAAACCAAAACGGCTAAAAAAATTTTTTTGGGTGCGGCACATCCCTATACAGCCTATATAAGGGACTGCCCCTCGGGGCGAAAAACGCGTTGCAGATTATGAGTCTCGCTGCTTACGCAAGCGAGACTAATAATGATGAACAATGTTGTGTTTTTTTTTTTCCACCGTTCACCGTCCTTTCCTTTTATTGTAAGTAGCTAAGCGAATTCAAGCATAAATGTAACCTCAGCTATTTTTATGTTTGTTTCGTCAAGTTGTAATATGTATACGTTTTGTGTGATGTAAATTTAGCTCAAATAATAACAATGTTGTGTTAATGCTTTCCCCGACCGATGAAAAGACACCTTACGAGCAGGGAGAGAACAGTACCGTCATACGGTTAAATAAATAAATAAATAAATAAATAAATATATAACTATTTGCACCTGATTCCTGGTCGAATTGGAATTTGAAAATGCTGGTTTTTGAGGAGAAGGGAAAACCGGAGTACTCGGAGAAAAACCTCTCGGAGCAAGGGAGAGAACCAACAACAAACTCAACCCACATTTGGTGTCGACGCCGGGATTTAAACCCGGGCCACATTGGTGGGAGGCGAGTGCTCTCACCACTGCGCCACCCTTGCTCCCCAAATAATACGGTATAGTTGGTAGCTGCGCGATTGATATTTATAAATTTATTCAGGTAATTCCCTTGTTTTGCACTGCGCACCCTCTACTGCGCATAACAATGCTACATCCAAGATGGAGTGGTTGCGGAAGGGGGACCTCAAGGGTTGATCTGCAGTGCACAAGAACAGGCTTTAAGAACTAACTGTATCACACTTCACACTGACAAAACCTCAGAATCACCTATCTGTAGGATGGCGTTTTTAAAATAAAATATCCCTGGACTGGCCGCTTACTTTGAATGAATGTCCAGCTATTCAACTACCATACAGCTGGCACTCAAGTTCGTACTCGCCAAACTTCAGGCAATCCAGTCACCTCACACACAGAGGTCTCTGGTAGCACTACCAGTAAAGTTATTTGCTATTCTTGGAATGCGGGTTCCTGCATCGCTGTCAATCCTGGCTGTCTGTCGATTCTGCATGTAGCAGGTTTGGTGGCGATCATCGTATATATATATATAGAGAGAGAGAGAGGGAGAGAGACAGAGAGAGAGAGAGAGAGAGAGAGAGAGAGAGAGAGAGAGAGAGAGAGAGAGAGAGAGAGAGAGAGAGAGAGAGAGAGAGAGAGAGAGAGAGAGAGAGAGAGAGAGAGAGAAAATACTTCATGGAAAGTGCTGGCGTACAGTATTTACGCACGAGTTGTTGAAAAAAAAAACGAGTGCGTAAATACCGTACAAAGCACTTTCCATGTGGTATTGTGTTTATTATATACATACTGAGGCATTTATCATTTTGGCGGCCTTTTTATTTTAAATCTTTCAAAAATGCTAAAATTTGCCGCGACACACTTACCGCAAAATGACAACGAAAACGAAGTATGAGATTTCTAGCACAAACGTTTGCTAAAAACATAAATGACGGTGAGCATATGAGGTAATCCAAGAACTATAAGTAATCTAAACTGTTTGTTCTCAATGCACAATTGAAAATGAGTATATTTAAGTAAAATGGCCGGTTTCAATATAAGCTTAAGCTTAAATGAAAGGCAAAGTAGCACCGACAAAAAGCACAACAAAAGCTTACGTCTCGTTCCGTTTATCCCTTTCCGCTGTTGTTTCGCCGGCTCTCTACCGTTTTATTTATCGACAGTGAAACAAACGAAACTATTCCACTCCATTTCCGAAATGTTTTTCACTTTTTTAGCGAGAAAAACTCTTTGAGTAAAACTTTTCTCGTTGAATGTGTGCGAAGCGGCGCAGCAAGCTGCAATAAAAAAGGTGGGAATTTTGGCGCGAAACTCGCACACTGTGGCTTCTGATTGGACGTATCATTTTTCTCACACGTGAAAAAACATCGTTCGCGATTCTGATTGGACGTATCATTTTTTTCACGTGTGAAAACCATCGTTCGCTCCTCTGATTAGCAAGAACTAATTTGCGTACGAAAATTTACGACATAGCTTTTTGGTCAGTATTTCTCAGTATGTATATAATGAATACATATATATATATACTCCCAGGCCCTTTGCAACTGTTACAGGCTTGATTTCAGTTCCCAGCATTGTTGCACTTGGTAAGGGCGAGGGTAATGTCCTCACGAGTTGTGGGACGCCCACATAAAGGAGCTTTGTTTTGTTTTGTGCAGAATTTCTGTTCAGAAAGAGGTAATTCATAGTTTTAAAAATCACATTTTGGTCACGTGACCAGCTACGAACTGACTCATTTTAAGAAAATGGTGCGGGTTTGATAAACTAAACCACTATTATTATTTTTTTAAGATAAGACCCACTAATGGTTCTTTAAAGGCAAAATCATATAACTTTTATTTTCATAAAAATGATGTCACATGACCTCTTAGTGCAAATGGCCTATTCACACACTTCAAAAGACCCAAACATTATGCACTTGCTGTGTAGCTTACTTAAAGTAGTGGCCTGCCTCAGTGTACCTTTGTTACTGTTCATGTTTCAGGAAAATCTAATGGCATAGTTGATGCCTTTTCTCGCTTCAATTTGCAGGAATTTCATTCTAAAGCACCATCTGCCAAAAAGTCTCTAGTCCTCATTTCTCCATAGCTTTTAGCTCAGCTTTCCATAGTGATCTAGAAGCTAGCTGCCTTTCCCTCATGTACCAAGGCTTAGCTGCTTCAACTCTCCTCACTTGCTCTTGTGCTCAGCAAAAGTTAATAAATTTCTGTGTCATGATTGATTATGTCAGCTCCTCTGGCTCTCCATGTCTGGCAACTGAATGGACCCTGTGTCTTTTTGCCACATTCTTGGCTGATTCCTTGCGCACTCTTCTATTAAGGTGTATCTATCTGTGGTATGCTCTCTTCATGTGGATCAAGGATTCCCTGACCCATTGGAGAACTGTCTTCGGCTTCAAAGAGTTGTTAGAGGAATCAAGCGTTCACAAGGCTCTTAATCTGCTAACCCACGTCTACCAATTTGAAGATCATATGTTTTGGGCTGCCTGTTTACTGGTTATTTTGGTTTTTTGAGGTCAGCAGATTTCACTGTCCCCAGCCTTTCAGCCTTCGACCCTAACCGTCATCTATCTGTGCGTGATATTGCTGTGGATGTTCCTCTTAATCCATCTTGCCTCCAAATATGCATCAAAGCTTCTAAAACTGACCCATTCAGCAAAAGGTGCAACATTTTGATTGGGGCCTGGTTCTCCTTTGTGCGCAGTTCAAGCAATTGTCTCCTTCCTTGAGCGTCGGGGTAACCGTCCTGACCCCCTGTTCCTTTTTGAGAATAGCCTTCCTTTGTCTTGCTCTTTACTTAAAGACAGATTAAGAGCTATTCTTCTATGTGCTGCTCTGCCTGGCGATTTTTCAAGGCACAGTTGCCAAATTGGGGCAGCCACTTCTGTTGCAAGGGCTGGTATTCTGGATCACCTCATTCAAGTTTTGGGCCATTGGAAAAGTGATGCTTACAAACAAAATATTCGAACTCCTCCTGATCTCTTAACTCGGGCTGCCAAATCAAGGGTGGATTAGTTTGGTGAGTGTATTTTCATTTAGTGATGCTAATTGCCTTTTTTGCCACTGCTAGCGTTTTGGTAGCATCTGTTTGCCTTTGTCGGTTGGAAGCCTTGGTTACTTTAGCTGTTACCTATTACCCTTCCTGCCAACTCGCATTTCCTGGCTATCTTGCCTTGCCTGGAGGGTGGTGCCTCACCCTTGGAGAATCTTTGTTTGGAGGGTCGGGCCCCATGGCTGCCTCCCATTGGGTCCTCCTTTCTACAAGCACTTACAATCTAGCTTGGAGTTCCTATTTCCCTTTTAGTGGTAGTGGATCCAACATATTGAATGCCACATACCTTACAAGTCATAAGATAAACCACGTTTTTAGAGTTACAATTTAAGTTGTAATTAATACGGAATTCCTTCCCATTGGTTTTGCTGCAGAAAGTTCTCCCCACACACAGAAAAGTGCAAATTTGGCACCGATTGCTACCACACTTTGATGTTCCTGTTACCTCTTCCTTAGCGGCACTCCTAAACTTTGCTCGAACCAAGAAGTCGGAGAGGCACTTCGGTCTTCTGAAAGCAACCATTGGCACCCCTCTAATGGCATCCCGGCATCTCTGCGAAGGGTGAAGAACCGGATGTAGCTTCCTCAACATGCCTCCGATGTTAGGAAGGCCCGGGTGGTACGTCACCGTGAAGGGAATCCTGCTATTTTCCTTTCTTGGTTTATCCCTCAATGCTTCATCTCTAGGTGTTTGTCTCGCTCTATCCACTTGTTGTTGTATGACATTCTTCTTATATCCCCTTTCTTCTAAAGAACTACACAAATCCCGCGCTCTGCTTTCAAAGAAAGCCTCCTTGGAACAAATCCTCCTCAAACGTAATGCTTGTGCATAGGGAATCCCTTTCTTGCAAGAGTTCGGATGACACGACACCCGGTGGAGATACTGATGGCTATCGGTGGGTTTGATGTAAACATCCGTCTCCAGTTTTCCCGATTCATTCACGACTTTAACATCTAAGAATTCCACTTCTTGATAGGACCATTTTGATGTAAACTTGATCGTTCTATGCGCACTGTTTAGATAATTAATAAAATCTTTAAGACTTTCCTCCCCTTCTGCCCAAATTATAAAAATATCATCAATATATCGCCACCAAGTTTGGGGTTTTATTAAAGCGTTTGAAATCAACTGTCTTTCTAGTTTGTCCATAAAAATGTTAGCATACGACGGTGCCATCCGAGTCCCTATCGCAGTGCCTAGTTTCTGGACAAAATGCAGCTCATCAAATTCAAAATTATTGTTCTTAAGAACTATTTCTGTAAACTCTACCAAGTCGTTCTTGAGATCCCCTAGTTTCCTCCCATTCTCCACATTGGAATCCCATGTTAACAACGCCTCTTTCACCGCCTCTATCCCCTCATCGTGTGGTATGTGGGGATATAACCCCACAACGTCGACTGTACATAATATCGCCCCCTCTGGTAAGGTGTCGATGTTCTTGAGTTTTCTTAAAAAATCGTTAGTGTCCTTTATGTAAGAATTAATGGTCGGAACTATAGGCCTTAAATGGTAGTCCACAAAGCTAGAAATTTTTTCCGTAGGCGTGTTGCAACCCGATATAACCGGACGTCCTCGGAGCCCTTCTTGTGGAGTTTGGGTAGCAAATAAAACCTTCCGGCCCTCTCGTCTCCTGAAGCCAACAAATAGTCTTTAGTTACATCATCGATGTTCCCTTTTCGATGCGCTTCTAGTATGCTTTGGTTGACTTTCTTAATCATGGCGCTTGTGGGGTCCTTCAGTAGTGGCTGGTATATCTCCTTATCAGTTAATTGTCGCATTGCCTCCGGCACGTAAGCTTCTTTATCCATGACGACAACTGCAGACCCTTTATCGGCTTGTTTGATAATAATATCATCATAGGTACGAAGATCTTGAAGCGCCTGTTGTTCTTCTCTTGTGAGATTGCGTTGATACGGTGTTCCAAAATCATGAGCCAATTTGTCCCTCTCAAGCGCTTCAACATAAGCGTCAATTGCTAGCTCCCTGTTCCTTCCTGGACTCCAACTTGACTTTTTCCGAAAAGCTGGTAAGCTTGAAAATTCCCCCTCTACATCGTCCTGATCCGTGTAAAAATACTCTTTCAACCGCACCCGTCTCACATATTCCTTAATGTCTTGTCGCAAAGAATAAATATCGATCTTTTCCGGAGTTGGGCAGAATTTCAATCCTTTTGACAGCAGTGAGACCTCTCCCTCAGTCAAAACTCTCTTAGACAAATTCACAACAGTCTGATAACCCCGACCTCTTGTGTCTCCCTCCGCCCGGCTGTCACCAACCCCCAGTGCTTCAATTCGCCTACTTTCAAAAGTCGAGCTCTCATCCCTCGATGTTTGAGCACATGAACGTGGTTCAATGAAACATTCCACCGAGCTATTGTCCTCACGACGCTGATCATATTCCCTTAAAACGGAATCAATATCCCTTGTGACACGTCCGGTGTCTACCAAAAGAAGAGGGCAACTAATCGGAAGTGGATTAACCCCTGCATTACTATCTTCTGGCCCCAAATTCTCAACCTCAACCGACAACTGACTATCTCTGCTCAACGCATTGTCAACCGTCCGTCTTATATCTGAAACAAAATTATGAATCCTCAACTCTAACCCATTTTCCCCATCACCTTCAAATTGCTCATCCTCAGTAACGGTCGTGTCGTCATTTACAACAGAAATGGCATCAAGTTTCCTTGACCTTCGTTGCATTAAGTTCCCTTCGAAACGTCCACTCACCTCTTGCACTTTCTTTATCAGCCCCTGTGATCTCCCCGGTCCGTACTCACGAGAAATGCTACTTTCCACCTTACGAATTTCCTTCGTAGTTATTTTAACAATCAACTCAGTCTCCCGCTCCAAAAGTCGCTGTAGCCGGTGAGAGGCCTCCGCCAGAATATCCTGCCAATCTGTGACAAACTGTGCTCTCACACTGGCAATGTTTGCATTTTTCCTAAGCCGTAAGTCTGTTGCTATCAGTTGTTTCTCTTCACAAATTTGAAGAAAGCAGCGATGATGTTCATACCTCAAGCGTTTCTTGTATAAATTCAGCAACGTAAAAAACCAATACGATTCACTCCTTTCCATGATGCGAAATATAATAAAAAGTTGTCCCAAGCATCTCTCTCCCCCGTCCTCATAAACACAAATATATCTTAATCACAAATGAAGACAGAAAACAGTTTCCTTTCAATCCACCTATATTTCGATCACATTCAGTGATCTTCTTCAGGGTGACTAACTAGCCGTTAACGTACAGAACTTTTAAATTGCTGAATTACGAAGGTAACGTGCGCGCATCACAACTGAAATGACTGTTATTTTAAACATCTAACGGAAAATGTCATAGATGACACTATCATCTCCTGCGCGCGCCCGCGCGCGTCTTTCGGTTCTGGGCGTAAAAACCATCATCCTCAGTAAGTCCTTGAGGGCGCAGCGTTCCCAATCTATACATCCACTCTCCCTCCTTCTTCCGCAACTCCCTCTCTCCCATGGCTCTGTCTATTAACTGTATAGTTAAATGGCTTAATCCTAAGTGTCCCGAACTATGAAAATGCTGGTAGAGAAAATCGTCATTCCTCTAATTTTCAGAAGACAACTTGAGATGGGCATTGATCCTACTTCTGTGATTATTGAACCTAGACCGAAAATTAGTGGTAGTGGATCCAACATATTGAATGCCACATACCTTACAAGTCATAAGATAAACCACGTTTTTAGAGTTACAATTTAAGTTGTAATTAATACGGAATTCCTTCCCATTGGTTTTGCTGCGGAAAGTTCTCCCCACACACAGAAAAGTGCAAATTTGGCACCGATTGCTACCACACTTTGATGTTCCTGTTACCTCTTCCTTAGCGGCACTCCTAAACTTTGCTCGAACCAAGAAGTCGGAGAGGCACTTCGGTCTTCTGAAAGCAACCATTGGCACCTCTCTAATGGCATCCCGGCATCTCTGCGAAGAGTGAAGAACCGGATGTAGCTTCCTCAACATGCCTCCGATGTTAGGAAGGCCCGGGTGGTACGTCACTGTGAAGGGAATCCTGCTATTTTCCTTTCTTGGTTTATCCCTCAATGCTTCATCTCTCGGTGATTGTCTCGCTCTATCCACTTGTTGTTGTATGACATTCTTCTTATATCCCCTTTCTTCTAAAGAACTACACAAATCCCGCGCTCTGCTTTCAAAGAAAGCCTCCTTGGAACAAATCCTCCTCAAACGTGACTTGTGCATAGGGAATCCCTTTCTTGCAAGAGTTCGGATGACACGACACCCGGTGGAGATACTGATGGCTATCGGTGGGTTTGATGTAAACATCCGTCTCCAGTTTTCCCGATTCATTCACGACTTTAACATCTAAGAATTCCACTTCTTGATAGGACCATTTTGATGTAAACTTGATCGTTCTATGCGCACTGTTTAGATAATTTATAAAATCTTTAAGACTTTCCTCCCCTTCTGTCCAAATTACAAAAATATCATCAATATATCGCCACCAAGTATATATATAACTTTCAAAACAACTGCTCCACAGAATGTCAATGATAACACGTAACGCAAAAGAGTATCGAAGTATGATTGCACAATAAATGTCACAAATCTACCTAAGGGGTCCCTTCCCGATTTTCTGTCTTTACGTCATCCTAACCATTTCGTTCTTGCGGGCGCAAACAACAGAAACATCATCATTACCCACCGATTCCTTGCGGCCCCTATTCAAGCAAATCGAGTTTTTTTCTGGCATACTGACTGTATATTTCAACTGCAAGTACTTTCCTTAATATACACGCGAGTTACTAGGGTGCCTCCTCAGCATTTCGCCTTCTGGGCAAAATCCCTGTGGGGGCAATAAACGGACACACAGAGACACCAAAAAATAAAGAAAAACGCTGTAAGAATCTGCATTAAGCAGTGAACGGAAGACATATCACACGCACTAAGCAAAACACATCTGCCATCTTTGCCGACCTCTGACCGTTCCTGATTATTATAGTAATAAATAACAATGCTACTATTAAAACCCTATTTACAAAAATTAAATTAAATTAATTTGGTTTAAAAAATTATCCCGTCAAAACACTATTTACAATTCCCTTCATTAAAAAACACATAGTTTTGATTTGAAAAAATTCATTTCATTAAAAAATTATTGGAACCAAAAACATTTCATTTCAATTAAAACAATCCATTTAGATTGGAAAAACTATTTTCAAGGTTAAATGCATTCTTACTAAGAGAACTACTAAAAAAGAAAATTAAATAGCGTTCTCAATGCCTTATAAACAAATACTTGCATGTCCTTTTTCAATATCTAAGTCTAAATTGCTCTTTATTAAATTCCAAACAAAAAATTCTCTGCCACAAAATATTCCAACTAAACAGTGTATATTTAACAATTATTCGCCAAAGGCGAAGTTAATATTGTTGAATAATCCCTGAGACGAAGTCGAGGGGATTATTCAACAATATCAACTGAGCCTGAGGTGAATAATTGTTTTACTGTATTCACACTGAGTGTGTATATACTAAACATTATTACAACCACGAAAAACTACTTGATAAGAAGGGATCACCTAAAATTGAAAGACATCTGTCTATGAAGCAAGGTTTACAATGTTCAGTTCTGATGGCTGGAAGGCTGGAGGAATGGCCTCAGTTATGCAGCAATCTCAACTAATAGGTGAGCAAAGCTGCACTGATGGGCCATCTATAGAGCTGGTAACACTTTTCCACAATTCTCTATCATTTTTGTACACTGGTGTAACCTCTTTAGGAAATCGGAACCGTGTATTTTATCTAGGGTTGCAAGATATTTGTTGTAGCTAACAGAACCTGATATGTACAGGAAAGGATTTGGGAATCAACCTTGTGCAACAAAGTGCGATAATGATAATAGCTAACCCTGTATTCAAAATAATTTGTTACAAACTACGTATACGAATAGTACCAAGAAACAAGGGTTTACCTGAGCTTCCACCAAAGAGGGCAGAGAATGGATTGTTCTGTGCCTGTCGCATCTACAGAAAGTGGATTTTGTACAATAATACAAAATTAATACAAGTTAATGTTTAGGGACTTTAATGCCTTAATTCTTCGAAAAAAAATGACTTTCAGGTAATGAGGAGTAGAAGGGAAATAATTTATGTTACCTAACAGATAATTCACTGAGCTATTAATTAACTGTTGTGAACAACATCTTGTGGACTATATAGTGACATTGGAGCCTAGTGTAATAGGCTTATATTTAGTTCTAAGTGATGGAATTCAGCAGCTATTCCAAACACAAAGGAAGAAGCCTCCTGTCTGCACTCCACACTTGTATGATTACAAAACAAGTCACTATGGAAATGATAAAAACTATCCAACAAAGAAGTCCTCTGTATTATACCTGTTCTTGTGTAGCATTTAACATTGGTTCTTGAATGTCAGTGTACATTCTCTGTAATGCATTAAAACCTCCAGGTAAGCTCTGCAGTTAAAGAGAGAAACAAAACGACTAGGGTGAAATTGGTGTTTTGTAAACCTTAAAGTAAAATAATAGGCCATTTTGCAGTTATGTGCTTAGTGCCCGGGCCTTTGAATAGAAGTGAGGCTGGCGGTGACCTTGTTTTGTTACAAACTTTCCTGCTTTTCATGTGGAAATCGTGGTATTCTCATGCTAACAAGCCCGTGAACGTCATCATTTACATATGAAAAAACATAGGCACGTTTTACGTGCATGAGCTATTTTGAATGCTTCAGTTTAACAGTACCGGCAATCTACTGTTTTAATCCTAAATTAAGGCTATGTTTTGTGCGAAATTGGGTATTGCTGTACATTAATGAAAACGAGAACCGCTGCGCATAGCTGAGTCGATCCTCGTACTATAGATTCACTTTTCTTTTTCTTTCCTTAAGACATCTGGCACAGGGTTAGTGCGAAACTTAAACTCAGATATGAGAGCTTAACAAGCAAATTCAGTTTAATTCTCTGTCTTTCCTTAGTCAGCCTTAATTTTGATTTCTTTTTTGCACATACTGTCCACCTTGACTAGTCTTACTAGGTGCAGGTAGTCCTTCTGTTATCTTATCTGCTCTTTAACAAAGTTTTGTTGTTGTTGTTGCTATTTCAAAATTGAATAGATTTCACGTCTAGTTTTGCCCATCTGTGGCATCTGTTGTGTTATTTTAACCTTCCTTTAATGTTTTAAGCAGTAATTAATTTTTACGTTTCTCTTACTTTAACAGGCATTTTGTAATAACCTAATTTGTCTGAATTACGTGACACAGCTCCTTTAAAGACACAGCTGGCAATCTTCATGATTCTTTGATCGTATAAAGAGACAGTTCCTAGTTACTTAAGTACTTCCATGTAAGAACTGCTTTTGTCGTTAAGCACGAAGTGCAGAGCTCTTTTGTTTACTTTTTCTAGTTTATCGGATTTGGTTTTGCTGCAGAAATGCCACACGTCAGATCAGTAGTCAAAATGGGGGGCAATAAATGTTTTTCCTTATATCGAGAGGTCAAATATTTCTCAAACGTTTCAATACTGCAAGCTGTTGGGATACCTTTCTTGTCACATTGGCAATCTGCTTATCGAATTTTAGCTTGTCAATAGTGACACCAAGGAGTATGAGGTCTTCACTAAATGGCATCGTATTATCACAATGGAACTCTTTTTAGCCTTTTGTCACTAAATGCTAGAGGGATTCGTACTTTTGAAAAGCGGAAAGCAATTTTTAGCTCGCTTTTAAATTCTGGAGCCGATATTTGTTTTCTGCAAGAAACCTACAGTACTCGAGAAGTCGAAAATATCTGGAGAAAACAGTGGAAAGGAAACATGTTCTTTTCGCACGGTAGTAGCCATAGTCGAGGTGTACTTGTACTGGTAAGGGATAACTTAGACTTTCAACTACGAACTATCAAGATTGATTCTCAAGGTCGCTATGTTTTCCTAGAGGTTTCCATTCAGGATTCACTATACTTTCTTTTAAATATTTACGCCCCAAACAAATGTAGTGAACAATGTACCTTTTGTAAAGAAATATCAGAAATTTAGATTTTTGGCTTATAAGGGACAGTTTGCAAGATGAGATAATTTCAGCGGACATTAAAACATCAATAAAAACTGACCATTCGGCAATAACCCTTTCAATTTGCGGCTTAGATGAAACTGACAGAGGACCGAATTTCTGGAAATTCAATTCGAACTTAGTAAATGACTCGGACTACTGTGAACTTTTAACCACTGAATATGTGAATTGGTTAGAGGAATTTAAAGAGGTTCAGGATAAGCGTGTTTTATGGGATTTAATTAAATACAAAATAAGACAGCGAATAATTACATACAGTAAAGGTAAAGCCCGTGAAAGAAGAGCAAAACTACAAAAGATGGAAGATAAGCTGAAGGAATGTACAGAAAAATGTGATATTGATCCAAATAGTGGAAATCTCGAGGAACTGGAGTGCCTTCAAACAGAATATGATCAATTGTACGATTACAATACACAAGGGGCAATCATTCGCTCTCGGGCAACCTGGTATGAAATGGGTGAAAAAAACAACAAATATTTTTTGAATTTAGAAAATTCAAACAAAACTAAAAGCAGTGTCCGCAAAATCTTAACAACCGATGGAGCTTTAACTAGCGACCCAAAAAAGATTATGAATGAATTGGAATTATATTATTCTAATCTCTATGATGGTAGAAATTCCGCAGACACGCAGACTATTTCTTCGTTTATAAATGATCTCACCGATGTTCCATTTTTAGCCGAGGAGAAGAGAAACTTTTGCGAGGGTATCCTTAGATATGATGAATGCTATAATGTATTACAGACCTTCCAAAAGAATAAATCGCCAGGGAACGATGGTTTAACAGCCGAGTTTTACTTAGCCTTTTGGCCCTTGCTTGGAAAGTTGGTAGTTGATAGTTTGAACTATGCTTTTGAATACGGTGAACTATCGAACTCACAGAAACAGGCCGTTATCACCTTAATTGAAAAGAAAGGAAAAGACAAAAGGTTGGTGAAGAATTGGCGTCCAATATCCCTTGTAAATGTTGATGCTAAATTGGCGTCTAAAACTTTGGCAAAGCGTTTGGAAAAGGTGCTTCCTGAAGTGATTCATTTTAATCAAAACGCGTTTGTAAAGGGGAGAACAATTTTTGATGCCGTCAGAACGATCGATGATGTGATTGAATATGCTAGGTACAAAGATATACCTGGGATTCTAGCAGCTATAGACTTTGAAAAAGCTTTCGACTCGCTCAATTTAAATTTTCTTTTAAGAGTATTACATGCATTTTACTTTGGTCCTTCTTTTATTCAGTGGATACGGGTCTTATATAACAACGCCTCTAGCTGTGTAATGAACAATGGTTTTACAACAGGACCTTTTGCACTAAGTAGGGGAGTAAGGCAGGGAGATCCCCTCTCTCCCTACCTGTCCATAATAGCTTTGGAGACCTTAGCTATAAAGATAAGAGAAGATGATGGCATTAAGGGCATTACGATACGAGATGAACCTGTTAAACTTTCCCTTTTCGCTAATGACATGACCTGCTTTATCAAAGATAGTAGTTCATATACAAACCTATTCGTTACGCTGAAGACTTTTGGTGAATGTTCTGGTTTAAAAATAAATAATGAAAAAACCGAAGCCTTAGCTTTAGGAAATAGTAGTTCTCTTTGGAAGGGGTATTCTGATATGCCAAATCTTTGTAACACTATTAAAATTCTAGGCGTCTACTTTGGCTATGACGCTAAACAAAGACATGAATTGAATTTTAGGAATACTTTGAAATCACTTAAGAAGACGATCAATTTGTGGAAATGGCGTGGTCTTTCTCTCTTAGGTAGAATACAAATTATAAAAACCTTTGCCATCCCTAAGTTTATGTTTAGAGCGTCGGTGTTGCCGATTTCTAAAGACCTTATCAAAGAGGCCGACTCGCTTTTCTACTATTTTATTTGGAATGGAAAAGATAAAGTAAAACGAAATGTGATGATTTCGGAAGTTGAGAAGGGTGGCTTAAATATGCTCGATATTGATTCTATGGTTCGTACCAGACGACTGATACGTATAAAAAAATATTTGGAAGACTATAAAAGTCCGTGGAAAGCTTTTTTAAATGAGGTTCTTATCCCCGTTGGTGGGAAGCTCATATTGCATTGTAATTTTGATACTTCTAAATTAAGAATTGATCTACCAAGTTTCTACAAGCAATGTCTCGACGCGTGGTCAGAAGTAAATGCAAAAACACCCAGCTTGCTACATGAAATTGCAAATGAAGTTATTTGGAATAACAAGCTTCTCTGCATTAATAAGAAATCTGTGTATCGTAGAGATATTGCAGATTTAGGGTTTTTAAAAATTTGCGATTTATTTTCAACTAAAGAAAATCTCAATCCTGAGCAAGGTTTCTTCATTATGGGTATTATTAACTCTATGCCTGCCAGTTGGCGCTTGACAATTAAAAGGGCAACTACTGCACCGGTGATTGATCCACTTCCGGATTCACCTGCTACCCTAATAATTAACAATTTGGTTCCAATTCTTGATGCTTCGTCAAAGCAAATCTACCGGCTTTTCCTGGAGAAAAAACAAACAACGTCTACTGCTAAAGTAAAGTTAGCTGCAAAGTATTCAAACATTGATATTGATTGGAAAAGTGTTTATTCGCTATCTTTTCGCACAACATTAGAATCTAAACTTAGAGAATTTCAGTTTAAAATTTTAAACCGTATTGTCTTTACAAACGAAAAACTGTTTCGTTTCGGCTTGGCTGAGTCGCCATCCTGTGCTTTCTGCCAAACAGAGGTTGAATCCGTAGAGCATTTACTCTTTTCCTGTAGAGTATCATCTAGTTTTTGGAAACATGTCTTGTCCTAGTTGCGCGATAATAATATCTCTGTTGATAACCTTAAAGAAGAGGACGTCATTTTTGGTAAGTTCGATATTGCAGAAGATTTTCTCCTATTTAATCATATTTTGCTTCTGGGTAAGTTTTATATTTACTCTCGGAAATACCAGAATGGTATACCTTCTCTTCAAGGTTTTATAGCCAGGACAAGGCGTATTTACAACATCGAACTCCATATTGCCAGGAAAAGAGACAAATTAAACAATCATTTTAGAAAGTGGGAAAAGTTAATAAGCGTTTTTACGAATAAGTGATGATATGATTAATTTCAATCATTAGTTTAAAGTGATGTCATTGTAATTTACTTACTAAGTAACTGTATTGCTGTAATAGCTTTGTTTAGCTTTGTATTCTTTTGTTTGTACTATATATATGTGTGTGTGTGTGTGTGTGTTTTTCTCTTTCTTAATTTCTATTTTGTATGTAAACGTAAGAAATGCTTTAATTAAAAAAATATTTAAAAAAAAACAACAACAATGGAACTTTGGTATAGAAAGCTTTTTTATGTTTGAGACTTCCTTCAGGGGCACCCAACGACAATTTTCGGAAGAATATCTGTTCAGAAGAAGATTTGAGATCTAGAATTTTCGAAACATTTGTTGTAAAATTTCTTGCTTGCCTGCCTCTCCTGGGATTTTCGAACAGATGAAAAATTTTTAGGGGATAAAAATATGACTCTATCTACCGTTTAAATACTAAAATAGGTTTCACAATGCTATGTTTAAGTGGTTTTGAACTATATTCTCGTTGGGTGCCCCTGTTCCTTGGCAGTTCCTTCGATCTTTTGATGTCAAATCATTTTATTTTTCTGTAGTCTCAGGTATTAAAGGAGTTTTAAATAAAATTCAAGCACTGCTTCTACAAATTCAAGGAGTTTTTAAAGATAAATCATTTTCAAGGAGTTTTCAAGGACCTAGCAGTTTTTCAAGAAGTATTCCAGGCCCATGTGAACCATGCAAGGAGCCTTTTTCACTACATGCATGTTAGGGACACACAGAAACAAAACAAAGAGTTTGAATTTCTTCTGGTGGGCCTTCAATTTAAATGTTTGACAACCTTTTTCAAATCAATGTTGGTAATTGTTTAAAAGGAAAATGGACCAAGGATTTGCCATCACTGTTAAGCTATCATCCAGGGTAAAAATTCATTTATTTTGAAATATGCATCTTTTACATGATAAGATAGAGCTAGTTCAGGACTTTCTTTTACAAAAAATTAGTGTAAAAATGTTATTTCTGCAGAAACTTATGGAGTGCATAGATTCTTCAATGCTTGTTAATTCAATTGGTTGCAAATGCCTCTAAAAAAGAGAAGAAAGATGTTGTTTGTTGAGTTTTAGAGTTATAATATTTTTCACAGTTTATCCTTGTGATGTGTTATACCTAACCTCATCTGCTTATAGCAAAAGAACAACAGCACTTGTCAAAAATCTGAAACACATTTTTTTAATCAGACATGTCAAGAAGTGAATGTGGTCCCTCACAGAAAGCTCTTCATTTCTCAAACATATTAGCATTTTGCTTTCTTTAAAGAATTAATTAGGCGCAACTGGAACTATTGAGTTTTCACAAAACATACGGTTTGTAGCGGTAATTATTGAAGATACAAGTGCTAGCATGATCCATGTGAACCTGAAGGGTGGATGACGAGCAAGAACAAACCAGTGCAAAAGTTAATTGCAAAATACGTATTCGACTGCTATGAGAAAAGTCAGTGAGTAAATACAGTATGTGCAAAAAAGCCCCAGAAACTGTACTATGGAATTTGATTTTTCAGGAAAAAAATGGACTAAACTTCAAACTAAAGTATAAAAAAGGTCAAAATTATTTTGATTTTATCCAGGAGATTTGGTGACCCGAACGGGAGAGAGGGTGATTGATGCTGTATCTGGGAGAGTTGGTATAACGCAAATTAATACTGTTGAGGTCACTTTGTATGAATATGTTGTGGTTCAATTTTATCCTTGGTTTAAATTTTATTTCCCTTTGTTTTGGGATATGGTAATATATGATAATGAGTTTAAAACAAAGGGAAATAAAATTTAAACCAAGGATAAAATTGAACCACAACATATACACTAAAACAATATTATTCTCTTCAACCTCAGTGAAGAATTGCTTCAGATATTTTCAGACAATATTAAATCACTTGCAATGGGTAACTTGAAAGATTTTGCCCCCAAGTCTTGAGCTCTCAGGAGCGGATCTAGGGGGAGGGTGCAGGGGGTGTGCACCCCCCCCCCTCCCCCTGAGATGACCTGCGGTTTTCTAATACAACTGGTATTCTGCAAAAAAAAAGCAACTATGTGGTGTTGAAGTAGAGCAAGAGACGAGTGCACCCCCTCCTAAAAAAAATCCTGGATCCGCCCCTGGCTCTCAACTGGTTACGGTATCTGTAATTTATTATTCTTTATCAAATGAGTCAAATACCATCATTTTCACCTAAGAGTTGACATTTAATTTGGAGTTTGACATTCTTGTGCAAAGTATTTCACTAGTTGGTGGCTTGAAGCATGTAAGCTGATTTGTGTAATTTTAAATGTTAAGCAGTGAAACTCCACAGAGTAATTCTTGAAAGGAACTTTGCGGTTTCTGCATGAAAATTTTTTCTTACATTCGGGAAAAATTTGTCTAAGGAACATTTGTACAAAAGGTGCCAATGGTTTCAACTTTTAGCATGACAGTTGGTTTAACGGCTGTCAAACTTCAAAGGTTTGGCAGCAAAGCATGTCAAGTTTACACCCCATTAGGATAGTCAAGTTCATCTGACAGCAACATTATTGTACATATCTCCAAGATGAAAATTAGTCTGTTTAGTTTCTTGAAAAAGGCAGGGTTCACGCAAAGGATTTCTCAGCTTATGAAAAGGCTAACTTTTGTAATCATCTGTACTTGTAATCTAAAGCCACATACCTCTAAGTTACTTAGAGCTCTGTCATGTGTTCTCATCATTTCTTGCATCAAGGAAGGATTACGCACCATCTCCATTGTCTAAGGTAACATGAAGTTTACACACACATCACTTACGCCTATCTAGTCTTTACTTATACCAAGGAACAATACAATGAGCAAATCTGAGCAATATGAAGGCATATTGTTGTAACTTAATAACTAAGCATACATGTACCTGTCTCATCAAGTCTGGGTTGTTTAAGATATGAGATATTTCAGGATTCCTCTGTTGATAAAAAATAGCACTTGGTTTCAATAAAGAATTTCCATCAGATAGCAACTATATATTTGTGAAAACATAAATGCATAAAACTGTCTTATAAGTAAGTTAACTGATACTCTACATGTTGACTGCTGCTGGTTCAAGTATTACAAGAAAAAGAACCAGGAGTGGGTGAAATTCATCATTTTCATGAGGAAAAACTTCCATCTCAGACTTGGGCAAGCATAAGTGAAAGTATTTTTGATTAATAAACATAAGTTGTCAAAGTAATAAGTTTTTAACCTTAAGAGAGCTGTTTATGTCTCTCCATCTTATTTAATTTGCAATTTTTTCAATCACAATAATAATCCTCAGTCTTATTTTCTTAACATTTGTGTTCAAAATTATGATACCTCTATAAGTTGCTGCATCTGTGGGTTACTTAGAAATATTTGTCTGATTAGATCAGGATTGGACATCATGCTCTGCAATAAGAGAAAACAAGCCCTTTTCAATTAGGGCCACACTACAACTAGTCACAAAAGGCTAAGTTACAATGCTTAATGGGGGAGAGAATGGACTATTAGTTTTAGTACAGAGCGACTGCAGAGGGGGAGGGGCTGGTAGGGCTTTGGCCCTACCACTTTTTTGCTAGGATTTATTATCTAGAACTCCACCAGGGTGCAAAGAAAGTCAGTTTTACGGCTTGCCATTTGGGCAAGTTGTTGCTAATTACATACTAGCCCAAGAGTCTTTTAAGTAGCTCCCAAAAAATTTTGATGAGCAGCATTGATTACAGTTCTTCTGTAATTTGAATTTCCCCAAAAACTTCAATTGCCCTTCAGGCAAGTTAAGAACATGATTCACTAGCCCAATTGCAAAATCCACTAGCCCTGGGCTATCAGACACGACTTTGCACGCTGCTCCAGTTGACATGGAAAAAATTCCTGCATATTAAATGGACTTTGCCCTAAAAGGTGGATGATTAGAGCCGGTTGTTTTCAACAAATTCTTGAGAACTATGCTGTTCTTATGGAAGAGTGGGATGTTTTCTTGTCCGAAAGATTACAACCCGATCTGCGTGCAAGGATAATAGGATGTAAGGCCTGAATGGAACGATTTGACTTTTTCTTTAGTTTGCATCTTGGTCAGTGGACAGCGCCTGGCAAATGTAACAAAGGAGATGCTCACAAAAATACCCACTAGATCAGAGCTTCTACCATTTCTATGCTAATGTTTCCCGCAAGAGTGAAGGCTTGCTTGCATTGGTGAACCAACGCTTCCAAGATAGCGATGCACTTTGGCCAGACTGGAGGTTGGCACTAGCGCACCAAGCTACCCCCAAACTGCCAAGGATCAATTTAGAAGGGTCCGTTGTGAGGTTATTGATCTTATCATCAGTGCTATCGATCAACGCTTTAATCAGGAAAGCTTCAGCTCCTATGCCCAGATGGAGACCCTTTAGGTTAAACCTGCTAATGGTGATGACTATGAGGGAGAGTTCATGTTTCGTGACGCATCATGCAACAAAGATGTTGATACAGGGGCGCTACCTAGGCATGCAACTAAGTATTATGGAAGTTATGTTAAAGGAGAAGATATCATGTCTTGACGGAATCCTGTTGGCGGTGTCAAAGTCTCCAGAACCAGAAAAGAAGCTAATTCAGGAAGTCCAAACTATCTGTAAGCTGCCTGCTGTAAATCCTGCAACCAGTGCTGCTGGTGAGTGTTCATTCTCATCTCAGTGCACGGCATCTGAAGACGTGGTTTCCATCCAGGATGGGTGACCTTGCAGTGTTGAATGGTCACAAGCAGAGAACAGACAGTATCTCTATAGCTACACAGGAGTTTGTTTAATTTACCGCAATGAAAACCACAAGAGAAACTTCGGCACTGAGGGCAACTTCAAAAAGTAGCAACCTTAAGGAAGGTTTATTTAGCATGTCGGCTATATTGGATAGTATAACACGTGAGGACATTTATGTTATATCGAGAAACTTGTTTCAGAACCCTCCACAGTAAGGGCTTGGAAAAAAAGCTTTTCAGAACTTCCTGATTGGGGTGATTGTTTTGTGAATATATACAAGTCCTTGAAAGATAATAAGCTTAGACAATTCACTTTTAAGGTTGTGCAAAGAATAATCACGACAAAGAAAGAACTACTGAAATATAAGTTAGCCTCGGATGATAAATGTCCTTTCGGCCTTAATCCAGATTCAATTGAACACACCTTTTTATATTGTCAAGAGTCAAATGAATTCTTTTCCAGAGCTTTAAGGTGGTTTAATAAATATCATAAAGAGAATGTACAACGATCAAGCAAGCAAATTTTATTTAACATGTTCGATGACTCCCTTCCAATGCAAATGCCAATTTCAACTCAACGCAAACTTTGTCTATTAGTTTTACTGCAAAAGAAATACTTGTATACTTGCAAGAACATTGTAACGAAACCTAATTTAGAGGATTTTTTGCACCAGCTTTTTGAACAATATCGCATTAAAAATTGTGGCAAACAATACTGAATATGTGTGGCAACTGACAGGTTTTTTTTTTAATTTTCCAATACTTTTTATTTTTATTGTAATTTGTTTTGTTACTTACTGACATATTTATTTACTTATTTATTCTTTTACTTTCTGCTGTGTATTAATGTTGTTAATTTGTTGTTAATAATATATATATATATATATGTTGTCGCAATAATACGATGAATTGAAATCTTACTATTAACTATTGATCATTATATATATATATATATATATATATATATATATATTTAGTATAATTATACTAAAACAGTGGATCGTGTTTTTCCCGCGCTCTGATTGGTTACTCAATCAGTGAATATCCTGTACTATTCACTGATTCATGTCCAGTTCCTCCGAGTGAGCGACGCCAAACTCGCGTAAGTTGCGAGCAAAATGCTTTCCCGGTTTACTGCTGTAACAAACTAAGAATTACGAAATACATGAAGGTGACGAAGTTCAGTTTGGAAGTTTTAATAGGTAAAGCTTTGTCTTTATGACTTGAATTTATAAATAAAACAGGTGAAAAAGTTTTTTGTTTACAAATGCAAATTAAGCTTAAGTCTTGCCTTACTTTATTTAGTTGTCTTGTTCATAAATAAGCTTAAGACTAAATTTAATAATCTTTTTTACAGAATGATTTTAAATACAAAAAGAATTCACAACTCCTTTCGAAGAAACTTTCTCGCAAGAGCTAAGAAAATGCCTTCAAAAGTTTTATTTGTCGCCAAGGAAAAGCGACGACCGCGGCCGTTCGGTCATCGCGCACCAAAATAGTAATAGTTGGCAACAGTTAATGAGTTAAAAATCATCATTTTTGTGCTCAATTATCTCACTGTTTTAGTATATACTAAAACAATTATTCACCTCAGTATCGGTGGCTAGAAGTGGGTACTTACCTCGCTGCTTCGCAGCCTCGGCAAATATCCACTACTAGCCACCTCCACTTTGGTGAATAATTGTTATATATACATTTGTTGAGGTGGTAAATAAGATGGCAGCAAATGCAAGATAAATGGGGAAACACCAACCTGAATGTTTCTTTGTATTGGCCAGAGTTTTAGCCCAACCACTTTAAAATGGTCCCTGCGGTCCCTGGTAAAAAACCTTTCGCCCTGCTGGCTTTACATTAATAATCATTCAGCTGTAGTTACTAAAAGAAGGAATCATGACCTAAAATGAGCTAACAATGGTATCTAAAATAAATATACTTAAATCAACTACTATACATTTAACTAAAACACGCAAAATGATACATATAATTTCACCAACCTCACATGTAGTTTTAAAACAACTGAATAGACTTAAGATTCATAATAACTATGGTCAGTTGTTGTACTCACTCCTAAGTTTGCTGTTGAAAGGTATTTGTAATTGAATGTTTCTTAAATAACATAATTAATAGGCCACTTCACAGCTTATCCATTCCAATCAGTGCGTTCCATCAACAACACAAGCCGCCAAGTTCTCCTGAGCAAAGAATGTTACTCTGATCTTCATTGCAACGATTCGCCAAATCTTTTGTCTCTCGCCACTTCTGTTAATGCGTATCTGATGTCAATTCTTTCCATCGTGAATACCATTTGAACACTCCAACTTTTCTTTGAGATTACAGCCACATAGTCCCATTAAACTATATTTAAGTGATCTCCGAGACCTGAACTTCAATTGTATACAATTTAGTGGTTTCAGAAGTTAGTGGAGTAATATAAGACCTTCACTGCATTGTCCATGTACTATTAATTGACAGTTTTCTCGCCCTGAGCGGTAAATATTTTTCTCTCGGGAACCTCTCGACCAAGTGGAAATATCCGCACTCACAGAATGCGAGTCGAAACGATAATTGTTTTAGTTTTTACTAAAACAGTGAGATCATAATTGAGCACAAAAATAATGATTTCTAACTCAAATACTGTTGCCAACATTTACAATTTTGACGTGTAATGACCAAATGGCCACGGCCGTCGCTTTTTGCTGACAAATAAAACTTTTGAAGGCATTTGTTTAGCTCCTACGGGGAAATTTCAAAAGGAGCTGTGAATTCTTTTTGTATTTAAAATCATTCTGTAAAAAAAGATTATTAAATTTAGTTTTAAGCTTATTTATGAACAAGTCAACTAACTATAGTAACGCAAGACTTAAGCTTAATTTGCACTTGAAAACAAAAAACTTTTTCACCAGTTTTATTGATAAATTAAGGTCAAAAAGACAAAGTTTTACCAGTTAAAACTTCTAAACCGAACTTCGTCACCTTCCTCGTATATTTCGGGAACAGTTTGCTTGATTAGTTGTCAAATTCCTTTGTTTGTTACGGAGGCAAACCAGGAAGGCATTTTATTTGCTCGCAACTTACGTGAGTTTGGCGTCGCTTGCTCGGAAGAACTGGAGGTGAATCAATGAATAGTGCAGGATATTCACTAATTGAATAGTCAATCAGAGTGATTGAAACAAAAAAAACACAACAAATTAGCGAGATCAAGGTTCAACTTAAGTTTAATGTCCGAGGTGGATGTGGATGACAGATAGATCACTGTGTCATTATGATGTTGGATACAGGACGGTAGGTCGTTTATATAAAGGGTGAACAGTACACGGCCAAGGATGCTGCCTTGCGGGTATGCCACTAAGGACAGGCATTGGACTGGATAGTTCATCTCTGACACAAACAGCATGTCTCGAGTTCCATAAGTTGGGTAGCTCGTCAACCATGTGACAGAGTTTTCCTCCAAGCCAAATCTTCTGAGCTTGCAAATGAGGTCATCGTAGGGGACAGTATCGAAGGCCTTTTTTAGATCGATAAATAAGGCCCTAGTTAGTTTTCCCACATCTGCAGGGGACAGTATCAAAGGCCTTTTTTAGATCGATAAATAAGGCCCCGGTTAGTTTTCCCGCATCTGTGCTTCTTCTAATGTCATAGAAATATGTTACCGCTGTATAGGTCGAATGGTGTCGTCTAAACCCCAATTGAAACGAATTTAATATGCCATGTTGATGTAAAGACCATTGAAGTTGAACATTGACTGCTTTTCCAGCAATTTTTGAGATAAATTGTAGGATTGAGATAGGTTGGTAATTGTCCATAACTTCCCGTCCACCTGATTTGTGTAGAGGAACAACTCCTTCCTGTTTCCACTCATCTCGTACAAGGTGATCCGCTATCTCTGTATTTATTTGTTGTAGCAATTGAATCTCTCACAATAGCAATTAGGAAAAATCCAGCTATAAGGGGCATTATGATTGGCAAAGAAGAAACAAAGCTTCTTCAATATGCAGATGATATGACAGCAGTTTTGTCTGATATAAACTCAGCTCAAGCTCTTTTCGACCTCCTTGAAGTCTTTAAGAAACTGTCAGGGCTCATGATAAACACTACCAAAACGGAAGGCATGTGGATAGGATCCTCTAGGAAGAATAAAGCCAAACCATTTGGTATAAAATGGCCTAATGAACCAATTAAAGCTCTTGGGGTTCATTATACGTACGACTTAAAATTGCTACATGAAAAGAATTTTATAGAAAGACTTGACAGTGTTAAAAAAGTTATAAATATCTGGTCTTCAAGAGGTCTTTCGATTTATGGGAAGGTGACGATAATTAAGTCTTTAATCAGTCCAAGACTGGTTTATATTTCGTCATTGCTACCCACCCCTAAAGAAATCATTCAGGAACTAAATCGATTACTATTCAAATTTTTATGGAAAGGAACTGATAAAGTAACCAGACTGTCCGCAATAAATGAGTACGAAAATGGAGGATTGAAAATGATCCACTTAGAGAGTATGATCCAATCTCTTAGGCTAGCCTGGATAAAAAGAATTTTTGGGACAAATGACGGTACATGGAAAAGTTATCTGCGACACCTTCTGAATCGGTTTGGAGGCCTTTTTCTATTTCATTGTAACTATGACGTCAAGGACATTCCTATCACATCTCAATTTTACTCTGAGCTTCTTAAATGATGGTCCGATTTTTGAGAGGAATTTGACACAGAGAGAGATCAACAAATTATAGTATGGAATAACAAAGAGATACATATAAATAATAAGCCTGTATTTTACAAAAACTTTTTTGAGTCTGGTATAATCTATGTAAATGATCTTTTATTTCATTTAAACAACACGGATTCGTTTAACATTATTTCAAAGAAAATTAGTAGAATAACTGTCTTAATATGGGCTGGACTCCGACACTCTGTACCTTCACATTTGAAAACAACTAATCGTACTTTTTCTATGACCCCCTTTCTTTTAGAATTGATAACAAGGATTTTGATGCGCTGAAAAAGAAGTCGAAAGATTATTACCTATTGATTAAAAGCAGAAAAGCACAGTTTCCAAATAATTCACGATTTCTGAAACATGATTTTAACTTAACCGATGATCAACCGAAAAAAGTTTTTATCCTGCCTCATAATCTAGCCTTCGAACCATATGTTAGAGCTTTTCAGTACAAGATTCTTAATTCTATATTATACACTAACAACAAATTATATAAGATAGGTTATACTGCGGATGATAAATGTTCTTTCTGTGAATCAGAACCAGAAACGCTACCTCATTTCTTCTTCCATTGTGTGTACTCCCAGCTTTTCTGGAAACAGTTCGAAACCTATTACTATTCTTTAACAAAGGAATTCTTTCACCTTACTCTGCAAGACGTATTGATAGGAATAATAACCTATAAATGCCCCTTACTCAATTATTTGTTACTGATTGCTAAGGTATATCTTTGGGATTGTAGAAGGTCTGAAACTCTTCCAAATATAACTGGTTTCAAGCCAAAGGTCAAAAATAAATATGAGACAGAGAAATATATATATGTATTAAAAACAATACAATAGAAAAATTTACTAGGAAATGGGCGATAACCTCTGGCTCTGTGCTTCTATAAGTTAGGTTTAGTATTAGTATAATTGTCGTTGCATTATATTGTTACTTTTAAGATACTGTGTACTAGTAAGTAGGCACTGTGTAATTGTTATGCTATGGTTACTGCGTAAGTGTGTAAGTTTATTTTAGTAAGTAGGCACTGTGTAATTGTTATGCTTTGGTTATTGCGTAAGTGTGTAAGTAAGTTTATTTTAGTATTATTAGTGTAATAGTAAGTATGCACTCTGTAATATTATTGTAGTTTTATAGGAAATAAACAGACATATTAAATATAAAAAAAAAATAAAATAAAAAAAAACTCATCTGGTAAAATGCCTGTGGTCAAAGAGAGATTTATAAGGAAAGTTATTGTCTGGGCGATAACAGCAGCACTGTCTTTCAGCAAGCATACAGGGATTCTATCCAAGCCCGTAGCTTTCTTCACCTTTAAGCCTTTCAGTTGTTTAAATACAAAACTCTCCATTGCTGGTAATAGACACAATATCTGATCTGTAAAGTTGTCACCGGAAAACTTGCAAGTGCCTCTGGGCTCTTGAACAGTTTCCAAAAGCTTAGCGACGGCATTTGTAAAGGAATTATTAAACTCCTCGGCAATAGTTGACTGATCAGTAGTTGTATGTCCCTCCTCGGACTTGATAGATTCTGGAATTGCTGACTTGCCTTTCTTGCTTGGAAAAACTTTCTTAATTGCTTTCCAAAAGGCTTTGGGCCTATCTAGATTTTCCTGAATTTCATTCCTATTATAGCGACGTTTTTCATTCCTGATTTTATTTGCCATTGATTTTGTAGTCAGTGATAAGAATTCCAGTCCACCTCAGCTACAGACTTTCTTGCTTTTTGTAGGAAAAAGTCCCTTTGATTCATAAGCTTTTTAGTTTCACCAGAGAGCCATGGAAACTTCACTCCTGGTACTATCTTTCGCTAATAAGGTACGTGTCAATCACAAACATTCAAAAAAAGCTCTTTCCAGTTAATAATAATAATAATAATAATAATAATAATAAACTTTATTCAAGTGTCGTGGCACTTTAGCACGCAAAACAAAAAACAAAAACACTAATATATACATACTATAAGTAGTAAGCATAGGCAGTGTTTACATTTCTTCCTTTCAGAACATCATCCCACAGGATATCTCTTAGATCATCACAGAAAGCCGAAGGATTCTACTTTGCATAATTCCTGCATTCAGCTGTCCTTGGTGGTAGTTTGCACGCACTAATTTTCCTCACTACAATCAACATGTCGTGATCACTAAGGCTAGACTTCTAATAATAGGCTATTGTTCGAGCATAATGCATATAATCTCTTATGCTTAACCTGTATCAAATCACTAAGACAAGATAAACTTGATACGACAGGTGAAGCCAAATGAAGTTCATGGAGAGCTGGCGTTATGTGTGAGAACTTATATTAGGTATGTTCATAATGATTATGGACATAATTATTAGTCTAGCAGTGGCATTTTGGACATGCTGTAATTTGGAGATTTGCACATATTTTGGTCTATTATGATAGTCAAGTTGAGTGGTAATAAGGGCATGTTCAATTGTTTGCAGACTATCCACAGATAGATATTTCTTAGGACTTCTGATGTTATGTAAATGAAAGAACACACTACTGCATGCCTTGGCTATATGTGACATGGACATTTTTTCATTGAACCAGACACCTAAATTTCTAGCACAGCCAACAGGCCTTGTGTCATCATCATGCACCTACATGTAAACAACTGCTGTGATCTGACTTATATAGCTGATACTAGTTTCCAATACATTTACATCAATTTTTATTCCCCGCAACCCAGATCCGGTCACATCTAGGACTTTCACTTGCTAGAACCACATTTGGCAGAAAAAAAAATGATAGAAAGTTAACTGTTGTAATAAATTGGATCTTTCTTTTGCTTTGCCCTATCTGTAACCATTTCTAAATGCTGGTTACCAAAGGAATAGACCAATAGGCAAGGAAAAAAAGATTCAAAATCTCACCTTTAACCAACACCAGACACTCAGTTGGGTGGTTTTCAACATAGCTGGATTTCATTTGGGACACCAATGTTCTAATTTTTTATCGTTTTAGATACCATGAATGTAGCTCATTTTGGGTTGTTGCCTTTTACAGTAACTAAATAGTTTTAAGCATGTGCTAAACAAGAATCAAGTTGTCTCCTGAGGGTTCTCTTGGTCCTGCATAGTAGTCACTCAGACAGGCAAATGGTATACAATGTACAACACAAAAACACATTGGTACCTGTTTGCAGTCTCCAACAAAGTTTTACAGTAACTCCTACATTACCTGAACCATGGGATTGTCCATCATTTGTCTCAGCATGTCTGGGTTTGACATCAGCTGAAATTGAAAAAAAAAGTTTTTTCTAGAACTTCAGGAGATCAACATCACTTTACAGTGACAACATATCCATACACATGGTGAGACGAACTTCGTGACACTATCTACACTTTTCAGGTTCAACTAAAAAATCCTCTGTAAATAATGTGTAATTAGTAAAGGTTATAATGCAATTGAGTTTTATTAGATTTTGATTTAAGAACAAACCTGTTGAGACATTTGCTGAAGGTTTCCTGAGTTGCCAAACATGTTAAGACCTCCGAGTCCATCTATACCTGCTAACCCGTTGCTTGATGGAGATGTATTTTGGCTTGACTGTGAACTTCTTTGAGTTGATGAAGGTGTACTTGAAGGGGACTGATGAAAATATGAAATTATGTTGAACCCAAAACATATGAATGTAAAACCACCCTGGGATGCCTTTAATTTGCCTTTTCCTATTGTGACAACAGACATGACAGTAACATTTTTCGTAGCAACTTGACTACAAAATATTCCATTTTAGCAGTGGTGGCCACCTCCAAAATAATGCCGGTTGCCAGAAAGGGCTAAAATAAGCACTTACAAATTACTCACAAAGTCCAAAAACTATCTAGCTGTTAGGGGAAATTAAAAAGAGGAAGTACCGGTAAGTAAAAATAAGTAAGCAAAGAAGAATTTCTCTAGACTGAGTGATCACAGAGACGGAATGATATCATGCTTTGTGAGCTGCTTAAAGCTTTTTGATGGTTATGATTACCCGCCTTTTCCAAGAGGCCCTTTACCTCCGAAAAAAACATGACTGACTTGTCACCTTAATACACTGGTCAAGGCATGACAGAAAAAAGCTCTCAATTCAATATTGCGGGAAAAAAGACAGCAAGTATTTGAAATCAGTTGCTAATATATCAAAATTACTGAAAGAGTATGAATTTAATTTGCTATTAAATACTGATGATTGATCAACATTTCACAGTAGTGAGTGAAATGACAAAATTATATTATTTTATGTGTTCATGTCTACTAATAAGCAAACAAACTTTCAAAACAAAGACCAGACAGCAACACATGAATGAACTGATGTACATAAACATGGAGCAAATGGAGCATGTGTCATATACATTTTGTACATCTAGCCAGCATAATGTTCACATTCATTCTGTTCCACCAAAATGAGCACTGGCAACCATTCTAGATCCCAGAGAATCTAATTTTTGCTGATTACAGCATACTTCAAATTATTTATTTATTTTTTTTTTTTTAACAGTTTTTATTGAATTAAAGACAAGTTTTACAATGTTACTTAAGAACAAACATAAAATACAATTCTACTTAAAAAGGAAAAAGGATAACAATAACAACGAAAAAACGAAATTATTTATTATTTATTATTTATTTATTTTATCAAATTATTTATGCTTTTTTAACCAACAAATATTTGATACTGGTATACTGTGGCTCAGTAAAAATTTGAGGTTTTTCAAAGACCAAAGCGAATAGCATATTTTCTAGTGTCTACAGGTCTTTCAAGACCTTGAAAATGGGCAGTGATCTCCTAATTCAAAGGTTTTTAAGGTGTTATGCCAATGAGCTCTTACATTTACATCATCTGTCTACTTCTGCAATATTCATTTCATGCCCTCATGTGAGCCATACACAATGACAACTGTAACAAATGAATAACGATAACACCGTATTTTCAACAGGACAAAGCTTACAGTATACAGTCACTAGGAAACCTCATCATGCTTTTAATCACTGTTTGAAAACTCAGAACTTCAAAAAGAAAATTAACAAATATAAATTGAAAGTCACAGTGATAGAAAATCTTTTTTTTAATTACTTACTTGTTGGGTAGAATGCTGAGCAGCCTGTTGCTGAGCCTGAAAGATGACCATAATGAACACAATAATTTCCCCGCACTTCAAATGGAGATAACAAAATAAGAAATCAGGAACAAAGAGAAAACAAAAACATATAAAAATAGTCACAGCAGCAAGTTATGGACTTTATTTAAGTACACACTCATAAACCTCAGCAAAGTACATGCACTATATTAATATATTAACTACTGCACAGGCTATTGAAATGTCAGTCACTGTCAACAGCAGGCTTCCTAAAGACTACACTCACCAGGACAGTGACATTCCACCCCCTTAATATATAGATTTAGCCAGGGCTAAAAGTGAAGCTCCAATTAATAAATTTTTAATTTATTAAAATCAAACAATAAACTTGTAATCCACAAGTCAGTTAACTTAAGGGCACATCCATGTGACTTTTGAGGGAAAAGCTAAGTCATGTAAGAGTGAAACAACTTACATCGAATTGATAGCCTTATATGTACACCAAAAAAATAGCAAACATCTTCGATCACATTCAAGATCACAGTAGATTAGGCCTCGAAAACAAATTCTTGGAAAACAAATCAGGCCAAATTTTTTTGCGTTCGACAGGTTTACTATACAAATTCTTGCCAACAAATCTGGGGGTGTGTAAACCAACCTTTTATAATTTTTACACATCACATCTGAGGTGAAACAGTACTATTTATCATATAGACGTCAGACAGAATGTGGTATTTCACAATTTTTCAAGACAAATTGCACTCAGTAATATTTAGGACGATCAATCATTGGCTTTATACAAAACCATTCAAAAAATTTCCAAAATCACCCACACAGCCAGCCGGTTCTCATTTCTATAGTGCGAGCTGTCAGTGTGGTCGAGTTTTTGAATGAACTTGAACAGAGTTAGGTTCAACATAATAACGCATTTATTATTATTATTATTATTATTATTTGTTTTTTAATGGTTTCAGTTACAACGATTTGTAATCTTATAAAGCGTTTCATACGCGCGACATTTTTTAGTACTTCTGCAAGCGATGTTCATGAATGATGAAAAAACAGCACAGACAAGCAATTAAAATTGCAAGAAAGACTACTAACAATCAATGGAAGAAATTATATAATTCGGTGAAACATTTACCGAGACAACAATCTTCATTCACGAAGACATGTATTACAGTGTCTCTAAAAATCCTGAGTCTTTAAGTGAAAGCTTAAGTCATGTTTTAAGCTGGCTTCTCGACACGGTGTTTACTGTTAGAAAGATGAACTCCTTGAAGCAAGAAAATCGCTCAAAGTTTTCTTTCTACAGCCAAATTTATAACTAAATAATTCTTTGGAACATTTTCTCTCTATTTGTGGTGAGAAAATATATCTGAAGGCTTTTTAAAGTTCTGTATTAAGCTTATATCAAACCTGATACAAGGTCAGATCATTGACTCAAATCCTACAAATGTGCATAAACTTGCCGCATAAACTGTGCTTCATGAAACAAGATATAACAAAAACAAACATCAAATACAATAATTACTCAGGCTAATTACCATTCGAGATTCAGTTCCTGAAAGCTATCACAGTTGCTTGAGACTTTTAAACCCTCTTACACATTAAGCAAGGTGAAAAACGAAAATGATGCCATCCAAAATTGAATTACCGAATTTTGACAAGCAATGCATTTCTCAACCAAAAACCAAGTAAACAAACCAGCCATGAATAACATGTACAGAAGACTCTTGATAGCAGCTGTATTTCATTTTGTACATCCAGAGGAAAATTAGACACTTAAAAAGATCAGAAGTTGACACAAAACTCTGTCAGCTTCAGCTGTCAAAGTAAACAACTTTCAAGATTTTGCATAAATTTTCCGCATGAACTCACCCGTCAAATTTTGACTTATCAGAGCATAAACACTGGATGTAGAGCGTGACCAATGTGTGACCATAGTAAGAAAAGGTCTTCCCCGCCTGTATGTTTGCGTCCGAGGTCAGTTTGAAATCAAAATCCTAATACAGCGGGGCCATAGTGACATAAACACAACATATTTGATATTAATCATTGGAAAAAATAAACTTGAGCCTGCGATCATTTGATACACTGGTAATTTGTCAGCGGATAACTTGACCCCGATGGGTCGACAACTGAGCCCGCGGTACGGTCAGGTGATAGTGGTCAGTAGATACCCTGTTTTGACAGCTGTCAACTGATCACAACATTGATGTTCAATTAGTTTTCTCTTCAGCTCCCAAACTAGCTAGAAAGTGTTAGAGTAAACATTGGTTCCCCTGTGGTGCGGACAGATCGTCAGGCAGGCGGGTGGTCGGTCAGTCAGTCAGTCGGTGTAAGGTCACGTGATTACCAAATTTTCTCAGATGGGTAGATTACCACATTTCCTTAGCTATGGTGCTCCGCCCATGCGCGGCGCCAGTGGAGCTCTGCTATTATGAACTTAAGGTGATTCCCTAGTTTTGCACTGCGCATCTCTTACTGCGCATAATAAGATGGCCGCCGAAAAAAGGGCATGTGAAGTAATATTATTAAAATGAAGTTGACTGAAGAGAAACGCTATTGGAATTTTTGCTTGCTGTTGTTTCTTGCCGAGGTGAGACTCAATGTGTTGGGAATGTGCATAACGTAAGCAGTACGCGTGTTGCTGAGTTCGACCTCCTCTCGGAGAACCTCGATAGTGGATGTTTAACTTGTGCTTACTCACTTTGATTTTCATTTAAACACTTTCTTTATCACATTGTGTCCTAAATATGATATCTCGATGTAAATTCTGTAAAAACGGATTTTTAAATACTTTCTTCCCCCTTTCACATACATTCTATTTTGAAATTCGCCCCAGTCCTCTCTCAAAAATCGGAGAAAATGCGTTTGGTGTGCACTTTCTGCAGCTCTACCGCAAAAACGAGTACGGTGACCCCCATTTTTTATATCATGCTTTTAATAAGGACAGTGCTTCCTTTCGATGAGAAAAAAATTGGCACAAATCTATGTTCAGTTTTTTGGCAATTTTACTAAATTGTACGGATTGTGCCATCACGGGTCGAAAAGCGCGCGTCCAATTTAATTCCACTTTGGAGCGTAAAGTAAAAACAAGGGCATTAAAAGGCATTTTTCTGGTACGTAAGTGGATAAACAATACATTAAAGTCAAATTCTGTGTGATGTCACATGCATCATCGAAAAAATCTCTCCTTTTTGTCTAGTTTTGCGCTGCCCGCGGTTTTTGTAAAAGGGTCCTAAATAGCCGTATTTGTCAGCATTGCGACGTCAAAACGAGCACGGTGACCCCCACTTTTTATTACTTTTTCATCATCTTCTTGACTTGTTAGATCAGTGTACCAAGTTTTAGCTAAAATCTATGTTAGGTTCTTTTACTATGGAATCACCTTAAGAGCCAACGTCGGAAAATATCGAGAGTCTCAAATCAGTTCTAAAAATTCGAATTTTGGCTAATACCACGCACACAACCCTTTAGGTGAACTATTTCAAGAAATGATATTAAGAAATCCTCCAGCACTTTACATAATTTTTGAGAAATTTAGAAAATTTCAAAAATTCCATAAAACTACAATTTTTTATTTGCAAAATTGCTGCAAATTCCTACATTGTATTTTACAGTGCAACATTGCTTAAGAGCCAATGTCGGAAAATATCGAGAATCTCAAATCAGTTCTAAGAATTCAAATTTTAGCTAATACCACCCAAACAACCCTTTAGGTGAACTATTTCAAGAAATGATATCAAGAAATCCTCAAGCACTTTACATTTTGAAAAATTTGGAAAAGTTCAAAAATTCTATATTCACGAAATTGCTGCAAATTTCAACAATTTTCAAGAAAGCAGTACAAGCGCACAAAAGCTCCTATTTGCTTGATGTTGCACATGCATTTATCAGTTACCCAAAGCTTTAAGACTGCATAAAAATGTCTCACAAAATGACTTTTGTAATATAGTTTTGGGCTTTCATTGTTTGCACCTTGATTGTGGGCTGTTTTGGCGGTCGAAATAACGCCCAACTTTAACCGCAAAAAGTTGATTCTGGTATGTCTCAAATTTAAAATATGATTATACCATATGAAAGAGCCGTGATTCTTTTAACTGAAGATTCAGCTCTGCAAATTTAAACGCTTGCGAAATATAAAATTTTAAATATAGCCCCTCGGGCACCGTAAGCGACAAGAAAGTGAAATGTAAACAAAGCGGAAACTGTGTAAACAAAGGACAAAATCACACCAAAGTAATTTCTAGCCCATCAAAGCACAAGGAAATGTTGGAAGTTTTGGTATCTAAACAGGAATTACTATCTGAAAAGCGAACAAAGGTGAAATTATATAATAAAATAACAAAAATATAAAAATATAAAAACAAAAACAAACCTGAAAAACGAGCAACTGAGAATAGCGTCGGGTGACCATTTACTTCTGAACTCAGAAGTAAAAAATGCTTCCGGCTGGTCAAGTCCAAAAGGCTTCAAGAACTGTTTTCGAAATGCCCCAATAAACTATCAACAAACTATGCCAGTTGATAGATTTACTTTAGTGAAAATAAATATAACAAGAAGTTGGAATCATGATTACAAATGGCACTTCTACAAAATGAGTTTAAAGCACACGTCCTAGATTTTTACAAAGTTACCTTTCAGTGTCCATTTTTTTTTTCTGGTGATGCAAGGCTCTGCAGCTCACCTTCATAAGTTGACTTAAAGACTAGCAAATAACTGCCGCTTAAAGCTGGTTCTTAAAAAAGGTGTGTAACTTGGTGTCATGTTAAGCGTATGGTAATTTGAATGAATTACCCTGGAGCCCCTTCACGCAATCTTTCACAGGGTACACATGCACGTGACACATACTATCACCTTTAGCTCTGGGGGCGTGTGGAAAAAATGTTGTGTAGTTTTTCAACTCTTGTTGATGGCAATTTTTCCATTCGGTGTTAGTGGGGAATATCCTTGTCAATTCAAATTTATCCCTCTTTTAAATTGCGAACGAGGCGTCTGAATGCCCTGGAAGTACATGGCGCAACCACATCAATGAAGATCCAGCCTTGGACAATTAAAGAATAACTTCTATTATCTTGCACTGGTAAATGACAATTGGTTTAATTTTTACTTTGTTTTTAATTTCATTGAATGAGAAGATCCCTAGTGTGGAACAGGGATTGGAAATAGCTGGTTGTACCTTAAGAGAAATTAGGGAGGGACTCGGCATGTGGCCTAGCCCACCCGCACTAGGGAAGTGCGCTGAAGAAGATATATAAACAATTAACCGTAAATGACCTAATCAACACCCGCACTGACCCGGGGCGTCAGTTAACTTTATGGGTCCAAGTGGGGGCTTTTAATAAATATGAGGCATTTAAAAGGGAGAGGTGCTTATTGTTATAACTGTACCACTCAGTAAAACTTATTTTTTAACTCGATATTTTTTTCCCACTCCATCAATACTATCTAAATACTATCTAAATACCTATTTAGATACTGAAATTTCCAACATTTCCTTGCTCTTTGGTGGGCTAGAAATAACTTTGGTGTGATTTTGTCCTTTGTTTACACGGTTTCTGCTTTGTTTACATTTCACTATCTTATCACTTATGGTAGCCTGAGGGGCTATAATTAAAATTTTATATTTCGCAAGCGTTTAAATTCACAGAGCTGAAACTTCAGGTCTAGTTATAAGAATCACAGCTCTTTCATATAGTATAATCATATTTTAAATTTGAGACATACCAGAATCGACTTTGCGGTTAAAGTTGGGCATTATTTCAACAGCTAAAACAGCACACAATCAAGAAGCAAACAATGAAAGCCCAAAAACTATATTACAAAAGTCATTTTGTGAGATATTTTTATGCAGTCTTAAAGCTTTGGGTAACTGATAAATGCAAGTGCAACATCAAGTGAATAGGAGCTTTTGCGCGCTTGTACTGCTCTCTTGAAAATTGTTGAAATTTGCAGCAATTTTGCGAATATCGAATTTTTTAACTTTTCTAAATTTCTCAAAATGTAAAGCGCTTGGGGATTTCTTAATATCACTTCTTAAAATAGTTCACCTAAAGGGTTGTTTGGGTGGTATTAGCTAAAATTCGAATTTTTAGAACTGATTTGAGATTCTCTATATTTTCCGACATTGGCTCTTATTAAGCAATGTTGCACTGTACTATACAGTGTAGGAATTTATTACTCATAAAAAAAAAAAACTTTTAAACATGAACTGTTACATTTTGATCCATAAATCAGTACTGCTGTGTGCATAATTTTAGAAAGCTCATCTTCACCCTGCCATATAATTGCTTCACTTTATAATCAATGCAACTTTTCAGGATTTTTAACAAACCAGAAGTAACACAAAAAATTCAAACATATGAGTCCATAAGGGGTTATTTGCACACTTGAAATGTGAATTCATATTTAAATCACAAGCTCAGAAAAACAAAGATTGCAACTTTCTACATTTTCATTGATAGCCAACGATAAACATGGGCACGTTTAATGTGCAAGAGCTATTTTGAATGCTTTAGTGTACCTGAATAAACAATCTACTGTTTTAATCCTAAATTTAGACTATTAATTTTTTTCATGCATAATTGGGTATTGCTGTACATTAATGAAAACACGAAAACGTTGCGCACAGTCGAGTCGATCCTCATACTAAAGACTCATACTTTTCTTTGTCTTTCCTTCAGACATCTGATGAGAATAAACAAATTGTTTAAGTACTTATGTGAATATCAACTCACCCAATGGGTGTCAAGGTCTCTTCATGGTTTCTTAAGATAATGAAGCTTGTTGAATACCGAATAGCTAAGAAATGTCTCGATTTTCATTATTGTTGTAGATGGTTGCATCATCATTGTTCCTGAGGTTGTCACAAGCTATTCTACTTAATGAAAAAGTCTATAACTCTGATGACTTGATTCTACAGGTGTTATAAGTTATTGCTTCTTAAAAGAAAAGAGCCTTTACATACATGTAAGGCACTAGTTACAGAACTAAAGAGGTCTTCATATGTTCAAGTTACTATTATTACTGTGAAAAGCCAGTCTGCATGAGATGTACAGTCACACAGTTAGCTCGAGAAAGTGTTAGACTTTCACCCTTGTGTGCTTTGTACATGAGGGAATTCGAATTATCGCACAATAATCTAGTAAGCAGGATTCTAAAAATAACTTGTGCACACAATTTGCACGTGAAGATGTTGGACTTTGTCTCTTTTACAATTCGTACCTGAAAGAAAGTAAATTGTTTGCTAGAAAATTGCTCAAACCATTTTAAGAAATCAAATCGGCTTAACAACATCTGCAATTAAATTATGCGTCATGCAATGTGCAGGTTGATAACCTACATTTTAATATTTACTTTCAAGAAAATTATCAAATAAAACAATATCTAATTTTTTTGTCAACTAGCTTTCTCCAATTTTATCCCCTGACGCTATTGTTTCTACTTAAGTTAAGCATCTTTACTAAATAAAGTATGTTTCAATATTAAACTATAATGACTCTTAAGCAGCAAGCACGTATCATGTTGTTCACTTAATTCATGTTTTTTTTGCCAGAATGAAAAAGGTCTGATGAACTTTTTACGTGAGAGAAAAAATTGACTTACTCGGTACAGCCTTCACAAAAAATAAGCTGCCTTTCAAAACTTCTTAGGCCATATACTTCCAAAATATTAAAGTCCATATCTAAATATCAATTATTGTTTCAGTGGAAGAACTTTGAAAAATATATGATCTTTTATACTCTACCTTGAAGCAGGTAAAACGGAACTCATAAATTATGAAATATGTGCGTTGTACCATTCATGATAGCCGAATTAGGTCAGAACTGTCTTGAAGCACACATCACTGTGCTCAGTATTTGAATCATGAATATATTTAAATGTCATGCTTCTAAACACCTTTAGCTCTAATAAAAGATGAAAAAATTGTGAACAATCAAGATGGCCGACTCAAAGTGCCCTCGTTTGACCTTAAGCAGTGTCAAATTTAGATGCCTAAATAAAATCTTATTGACTCCTAAGCATAAACTTATAGTACCTTCAACCTTATTGGCCTCTGCAACACACATCCAAACAGACAGAGACACAACGATACATATGCTCAGACCACTGACATAAATTATGAGCTATTTAAATAGCTCCACAAAAAATGATTGGAACTAATTGAACTGAATCAAAAACAACCAGTTCATGCTTAGAATGATTAGTTCTTTGATCTAGAAATTGCACATTCACTCTCATACATGTATATCTTGCTTAGGTCTAGAGGACTCATAAAATATTATATGCTGTCATGTGGATGCTCTTTGCATATTTAAATCCAGATTGTAATTAATTTTTTATCTTATTTTGCAAACTTGTTCTCAATATCAGGGTTGACAAATACTATGCTGAGAGTGCCCTTGCTCAGAGTGTCCACTTTTTAACGAGAAACAGCTGACAAAAAAAACTACAATGACTACCATAAACAAAACCACAAAGTTGTAGTCATTGACTGCCATACACATTTGAATATGTTCAAAGAGCATGATAGTTAATAGGGAGCTTAAGGGTTAAGCAACAACGTTTTTTAACCAGAAAGTACCACATGAATGAATTGATGTACATAAACATGTTAATTGAAAAAACAACACAAATATTGTTCAAATGGAGCATGTGTCATTTAGCCAGCATACTGCTCATGTTCAATATATTCCACAAAAAAAAGCACTGGCATCCATTCTAGATCCCAGCAAATCTCAATTTTGTTGATTACAGCATACTTTCATCTACGCATTTTTTAATATCAAATATTTGAAACTGTGAAACTGTGGCTCAGTAAAAATTTGAGGACTTTCAAGGATCAACGCCAAGAGCATATTTTCTAGTGTTTACAGGTCTTTCAAGGCCTTGAAAATGGGCACTGATCTCCCAATTCAAAGGTTTTCACAGTGTGCACAACCATAACTCTGGTACATTTATATCTGTCTACTAAGGCATAAGTTATTATTAAAAGAGAAAAGGCCTCAATTCCAGTTGATATACATCCCTCAAAAATGCTTTCGCTCAAAGGGGCTGTGTCATGGCTGTCCATTTCATTTTGCTAATATTGCTAATAATACACTTCCTTACGTGGTCTGGAACTTAACATTAACAAAGAAATTACTCATAAATTACAAAATCACATGAAAAATGATGTGATCAACATGTCAAGACAAAGAAAAATCTGAGTCATCGACAGGAAGAGAACCTATGACCTTCCGTACAACTGGGCAGGATGCATGTCATACATGAACCTTGTATATAATTATGGCCCAGCTCACCACGAGTCCTTTGTAGCAGTTAGAGCATCCAACCAGTGTACGGAAGGTCATAGGTTCAATTCCTGCGGGGGACTCAGATTTTTCTTTGTCCCGTGCTCATGACATGTTGATCACATCATTTTTCATTTCTTCACCGAGCTCAAAAGTACCGCTCAAAAGTAAGTTGACACTCAAAGCTCGAAAAACGAGACTCGATCCTCGCATCTCGAAGCTCGAACGCTTCGAGTTTAGAGATGCGAGGATCGAGTTTCAATGATCGAGGATCAAGGATCCAAGAAGCTAGGTTTTCCAAAAGAACAATGTTGTACAGTCACATAGCCGTTGAGATATTTGCACCGTCGATCAGTGCTTGTGGTGTGGTGTTCTGTAACTGCCTGAATTGTCGGGGTTTGGCAAGCTTTCAATAAGTGCAAATCCATATCTTCATTTTCGAAGATTTATCCTGCATGTACAGTGTATGTAGCCTTTGCTCGCCATGTTCCAAGATTTTCACAGATGAACGGTGCAGCTCGGCAATTCATTCTGTGAATTAAGCTTTTCGCGGTTTTATGCAAATCTTGATGAAGATTACGACATTTGAGTTGTTCAATTTGCTTGTTTGTCAAGCTTCAACTTCTTTTGTGTAAAGGCAGTTTAGGACATATAGCCTTTCACTCAATAATTTTATTTGAAAACTCGGCAATTCCGTGGCTTGTCGCACGTTTGGCGTATGTAAATAATGTTGATAAAGTCATGAGAAACTACGTTTGTTCTAGAAAGTGAAATTTTCACCTGCGCGTTTCAGTCGATACCATGGCTTGTCATGCTGTTACTGTATGTAAATATGCAAATCTACACAGTCACACAATAATTTCACGGAAAACTTTTTTTGTAACAAAAAGCGACTTTTTCATGAGCATTTGAGTTATTAAATTTTCCATTAGTCAATTTCACATAATTTATGTAACCTTTCATTCACCATGTTCATTCCAAAACACGGCTCAGTGACTCCATGAATTATGAAACTGGCTTTTTTGCAAATCTGGCTGATGTCACCGGAAACTTTGTTTCGATCAAACAACAGAAAGTGACAAGGCATGCACGAGCCTGACACGGGCGCTCTGCTAAAAATCAGAAAAGTAGTTGTCACATGGGTCGGAGTTTGACAGACAGACAGACCTCGTGGTATCGATTTGTGAGATAGATAAGATCTAGTATTTGGATCGAAGCATGTGAATCTGTGATCTTGTTTTGAAGGAAGATTTATGGTTGAAAAATTTGGTTTGAGTACAATGATCTACAGAGTCGTTTAGTTATTGTTCGCTTTCAAACAGAGGTTCTTTTTACTGCTAAGTCTGACGTAAGAACGATGGAAAGTCAAAAAGAATTACGGCTGTATACTGTGCATGAGCAAAATTAATACGGTCATTTCTAGTATGAGTTGTTTCATTGTTGTTTAGTTTTTAAAGCTATTACAAATATGTATCTCGCCTTCACTTCTAAAAAGCAAGTTTCAAAAGGACTATTAACAGGAGACCAGAACTGAACATTTTCGCTTTCAAAGCGCAAGCTTCGTTAACGCAAAAGCGAACGAGTCTCACCCAATGCACGGAGCCGTGATTTTTAGAATGAAAGGTAAGTGTACACTTTTAGAGACAGCGCTTTCTCGACTCGAAATTTAAAACTCGATCCTCGCTCCTCTATCATCGAAACTCGAGACTCAATCCCCCAGACACGAGACTCAATCCTTGAAAGTTTCGAGAATCGGGAATCGAGTCTTGCATCTCGAGGATCGAGACGCAATTGACTGTCAACTTACTTTTGAGCGGTACTGTAGCTCTTGAAGCTCTAGCATGAGGTGGACATTTCCTGTTACATTTTACGGAATCTCATCCCTGTTAAATGTATACGTTGCGGTTCAATTTAATCCTTGGTTTAATACTTATTTTCTTTTGTTTCAAACTCATTATCATAAATTACCATATACCAAAAAACAAAAGAAAATAAAAATTAAACCAAAGATAAAACTGAACCACAAAATCTAAATTTCAGAAAGATTTTATTTATTTATTTTCTCCAAAGCGTCCAGATCTGGAATGTTATTTTGCTGAGAACAGCATTGCTTTATTTTTATGTCTTCAGGGGTTACACAAAATGACAGTGGGTAAAAGTCCTGTCTTCCAGGAAATGGAAACTGCAATGTGAATGGCAAATACTTTGAAAGAAAATGGCTGTTCCATTCAACAAACATTTGGGGAAAATTGAAAAAATTCATTTGGGAAAGTGTGATTAAGCCCTAACAACATCAACGCAGGAGGATAATAGGAGAGTACATGACAGTCAATGATAGGTGTAGTAATAAACCATGGTGAAGGTTAAAACTACCATTAACTATCATCAACTATTATAACTGTTTGGTCAGGTCTTTTACCATCTCTAACAATCTCATTGGTTCATTGGATTGTCTGCATCTCGTATGATTGGCCAAAGTGGAAACTTTTGTTTTATACGTTACCCCACGAAAAAAGTCCTACATAAGAAAAAAATCGGGTTCTTAATTTTCAATTCAGCTGTATGACAGTACTTTTGTCTCAGCGCGGTATTTGGAGACGATTCTCATTTTCGCCAACTGAAAAGTAATCGGTGTTGAAAAATATTTCGACAGAGAGTCGTCTGGCCGGTGAGTGCTCTCACTATTAAATCATAATCTCGTAACAAAAAGTTAGCACTACAAACCGTGTTTTCAGACTTTACAACCAGATGAACGGTCAAGCCATCTTTGATCGCTGTCAATAAAGGAAAAAAACAAGATTGATGACAGGATATAGCCAGTTTTTTAAAAGGAAAAATAAAACCTACCATAAGACGCTAGGGTGTCTCCATCTTTTAAAATTCGCCCAGCAAAAATCAAACACAACTGGGGCACCGGCGCGTTGAACTTGGCTGATACGAGCTGTTTGAACTGGAAAAAAAATCATTAACGTTAATATCTACCGGGAAATTGTACTCTTAATATTACAGATAAATACCTCTAATATCGTCGTAGTTGGTTCAGTTTCAATAGTCTCCTTGCTCTTTGAGGTTTTCACCACAACATTTATTTTCGAACTCCTTCCTTCCCTGTCGTCGGCCATTATTGGTAAGTATGTCCACGCAATTGGTGCCCAGTTTTTTATCGATGAGCTTGTTTTTCTATGTGGAGATTGGGGCGAAAACTTGGCACTAAAGATGGCGCTCATGTTCCAATCAACTTCAAGGTTAGTCCTTTGTTTTCAGTGGTTTATAGAAGACTTTCATGTGGACTCTCGATAATTCGAACCTTCAAGGGAAATAGAAAAAAGTTCGAATTAGCGGGTGTTCCAGTTATCGAGGGTAAAATTATATGGAAAATGATCTGAAGGGAAATGAAAATTACTTCGAATTAACGGGACGTTCGAGGGCTTACTGTAGCTTGCCAAACGAAATGGAGCGAAACGAAACGAAATGAAAATCTGTAGTTTGCGAAATGAAAATCTGTAGTTGCGAAATGAAAATCTGTAGTTTGCGAAATGAAAATCTGTAGTTTGCGAAATAAAAATCTGTAGTTTGCGAAATGAGAATGTGTAGTTTGCGAAATGAAAATCTGCAGTTTGCGAAATTTGGATTTTTGGCGCAGTTGCAAACGTAAGAACAATAGAGGAAAACCATCCCCTCGGTCGCCATTCAGAAACTCATACAAAGGTTGTTATGAAGTTGTTTGAAGCCGCCAGCTGCTTTTGCTGAACTAGAGAAGAAGCTATACTTATGCCTGGATTGCTGTAGTGAATGGCTCCTTAGCCAGTATTTGTAGCTACAATTGTAGTTGCTTGTGATATTCTTTATGTCGGATGAACAGGCAGTTATCTATTGGCGAATAGCTTCGCGATCAAGAAGAAACCATGACTTTCCTCCAAAGGGAATTCCTGCTGTCAAATGACACTTAAACAACAAAAACTTCTGCTGGAAATACTTTTTTTTCCTGCGTTTGTTTATCTTTACAAAACGTTAAAACTACCATGTTCGAAAGTAAACAACAAAGCCACAATGATGTATTTTATCGGTTCGTTTGAATATCGCGTGACGTTTCTGGTTAAGATAAGGTGTTTGAACGGCCAGCGGAAGTGGACTTTTTGCATTCTTGGGCGTTGGTTCTTGGGCAAATTTTCAGGCAGATCGTCTTATCAATACAAATGTGGTGGCGTCAAGGCATATAAAAAGGGAAGAGGTCTTGCTTGCGGTTGCTGTCCGTCGCTCAAAAACGCCTGAGCTTAAGTTAAACTTTATACGTGGCAACAAAAACGTCACGCATTCCGCGCAATCTGAATTTTCTGGGCGAAACGGCTTTTTGGGGGGGAGTTTTCTGTTTAGAATATCCGAGTAGAAGCAGCGAGAAAGTAAATTGTCATTTCCTAAACTACAGATTGTCATTTCGCAAACTACAGATTTTCATTTTGCAAACTACAGATTCTCATTTCACAAACTACAGATTCTCATTTCGAAAACTACAGATTTTCATTTCGTTTCGTTCCATTTCCTTTCGTTTCGCTCCATTTCGTTTCGCAAACTACAATAAACCAGGTTCGAGTTATAGAGGGTTCGAGTTACTGGCAGTGGACTGTATTTTGCATTGGAAATTAGCCTGTATTTTTCTTAACTCCTATGCCAAAGTTAAGAAGGACAACCTGGTTTAAAATTGTATTTAACACAACATCAATTCAAACGCATAATAATCAAATTCTGGAATAACAATGTGTAATCTTCTTATTTTGTTCCAATTTCATCATTCCCAAATACTCGTAGGGACTTGATATACATAACTATCAACCAAAGGCTAGGAAGTGCAGGTGAACATATATGTTTACCTTAAAGGTGCGATTGACGTTGAGAACCACTTTCATAATTGTATACGTGAATCAGAGAAAGCCTTTTTAGTTACCGTGTCAACAAATCAAAACAGGACCTGAACAACCGATGAAATCAATAATCGATGGCAATTGATAACAATGATTATCATCGAGTATCAATATCAATCGATAATCGATGGGAATCGATCAATTAACATAACAGATTGTCTTCAATATGCAATATCAATCAATTACCTATTCAGTCAAACATTTCCATTGTCAATTTCATCGAGTACTTATAAAGTTACACATTTTGATATCATAAAGGTGAATGTCTCTCGCTATGATTCCCACGAGAATCACTTCTGCACTGCTTTGTCACTGTTTGCTGTGCTTGTCACCTTTGATGCCCATTATGATTCCTGGGAACGAGAATCACTTCTGCGCTGCTTTGTCATTATTTGCTGCACTTGTCACCTTTGATGCCCACCTGGAATTACCTTTTTCCTACCCCGTAAATCACTCTCGGGAATTCCACACAAAAGATCGAGGTGGACGTGGGCGTCTGCACAGACATATAAAGAAAGAAGGAAAAAAGAAATAACAATAAGCTTAATCGTGTTTGAATGACGACTGCGTCCCAGGTCAGTTGAATCTTTGCAATGAAGTTGAAGCTAAATCCATCAAGTTTATACTTCTGACAACAAGATATGTTAATTGTCTTAATTATTTGTGCTGTTTTTCACGGAGCCACATCAATGAACAATTCTCAAACTTTGCTACTGAGGTTTAAAAATAATATACGATCTGCGTACACTCCCATGATACCTGAAGATACGGAGACATGAACATAAATTTAGTGCCAATCGATGGCAATCTATGAAGTTCGTGACCACCTAAGTATGATTATCAATTGATCATCGAAATCGCTGCTAATCAACAGTAATTAATCGATTGTCATCGATTGATCGAATGATTTTCCGATCATCGATTTTCATCAATTGTTCAGGTCCTGATCAAAAGGAATCATGGCAGATCATGACAAGGAAACTGAATTGAACAGCACAGTAAACAAGACTCCTATTAAATTCAACGATTTTGTTTAAACTGGCTTCGGTACAATTAGCCTGTGAACAGTGAGAAGCGAGGAGAGATGGGTGTAATTGCAGGAAAAGGTACAATGAAAACAGTAATTTTGAGACATAAACAATGCTTAACATGGAATGTATACAGTCATGACTACTTGAAGTCTTATTATTCAATCAGATATTCAATAGAAAATCATGGAAAAAACTTATGGAAGCTTTCAAACGACAAATGACGTAACATGCTTGGAAAAAAATATAGAAACCATGCACAGTAGTGTAACCTTGATTAGCTTAGTTACATCAGGGGCACCCAACGACTGTTTTCTGTAACATATCTGTTTGGAGAAGCAAAAATTGCCTAAAATTTTCTATAGCTTGAGAAAGGCTAAAAATTCCTAGATGACCGTTCCACTCATGTACAATTTTCAAAGCTTATCTAATAAATTCCCAATGATTTTCTGAAGTTAAATTTTTTACATTTCTCTCTCCAGAATAAGCTATTTTTCGTAGAGAAAGAAAACCTAAAATTTTCGGACTCGAAAATGCGTAGGAGAGAGGAATCAGAAAATTTCTTACTTTCATAAAACATTAAATTGCATCTAAAGTTTCCGGGAAAATAATGCTGAAGCCCTTGTAATTTAGAAATTCCTCAATTTACCCTAGGATGACCGAACAGATTCAAATTTTATAGCGCCACTTAGAATGCAATTGTAGATAGAGATCTCAAGGTACTCTGGATAGCCCAAGATGTGTTTTTAATGTATTTAGAAAAAAAGCCTCGTTGGGTACCCCTGTTACATGGATTAATAGACTTGCAATCATTAGTTTCTTATGGAAGACTCGTCCTGCACTAAGCTGAGATCAGGCTCTACTTTCATTTCCCTTGGTAAATAGATTTCCAGCCGGCAAGGTGAATTGAAAAGTCTTGCATTTAGTACATTGCGTGTAAAACGGAATTTAATACGTGCATTTTTAAATTGAATTTTAATTGCATTCACGTGATTTCTGTGACATCAGATGGACCTTAAACTCAACACCAGGGCCTTCGTGGCCACATAAAGTCACTATTATTATTATTATGACAAGTGATACCAGTAAAAGTAAATTATAATATTATTATTTTATTTTAGACTCCTCTTGTCGCCTGCAATGATAGTAATTAAGTCTGACCCTTAAGCTTTATAGCTTGACTTAAATCTATTCTCTGTACATGAATTATTGTAAATGTGGTTATTTCTGTTTTTATTATTATTTTTATTATTATTGACCATTTTCACATAGACCATAATGCACCTTGTTTAACTCCCAAAATTTTGTATAACCTTTATTTTCAGTTTCTCTTGGGTGTTACAGATGTCCCATGGGAAATCAAAGATAATGGTTACAAAACATTTTGGGGGTAAACGAGGTGCATTTTGGGGTTTGCAGTACTGTTCTAAAGTAAGTTATCAGTCGCGTCTCCTTTCCTTCACGACAAGAATCACATCGTGGATTCTCGTAGCGCGAAAATCATCGCAGCGGCAATTTTTGGCATAAATTATTGACTACACTTCCAGCGAGAAAGCAACGAAAAATTTCACGTGGCGTTACCTCGAAGACTGAGGAAAACGGGCGTTAGATTTTGGGTTAAGTTTCTTTTGAGAAGCTGTCTTTTAACATGTCATTAGCACACTGTTTAATTGGAGTTTCTGATTGAGTTTTCAGATTTGTTATCGATTGACTAGCCTGTGAGCCGCAGACGTATTTCCGGTCATCGTTTCTCTCCCTCCGAAAAGTAACATCTGGAAATGCGAGCAACAAAACGGTTTCCATAACGTAAAACCTTTTGTTTTGATGTTTGCCGATCAGATCAAAGGATAGAATGCAGCTCGAGTGACTCATCGTGACCTTACGCGCTGGCGTGTCTTGGATTTGGTGAGAGTTACCAAATACGATTTGAAAGGTGAATTTCACAACTATAACGAGGTTTCCTGTGACGTTGAATGCTGACTTCTTTGTGAAGCAATGGCTTCTTAAGCCATGTATGTGATGTGGGCCTTTGCAAGGAACCGGAAAGGAACAGAAGCAACAAACGGCATGATGCGTCTACTGTCATTAGGACATTTATTGTTTTGAATATGATCAAAACAACAAGGTGTGATAAATCATTGACTCCGTAGTCAAACAGAAAAAAAAAATTCCCTAATCTTCTCTTCAGTACGAATCCTCTTGGTGCTTATTTCATCAATCCGTAAACGCATCGTTCTGAGGAAAAAATATGTCTGCGGTTCCCAGGCTAGAAAAAGGGCGGTTGTACACAGGCTATAGCCTGCGAGAGCATCCGGTTTTTTTAGCTCTATTTTGTTAGTTCCACAAAAGAATATACAATAGACAAAGCCTGAAATATTACAGGTTTTCCAAAACCAGCTGGAAGATTCATGAAAGCTTCACTCTTTGATTTAACAACAAGTCACAAGGCTTCCTCTTGATGCTTGCTGAGTCTTTCAAACCCGAAAACTTCCCATTCTTTTCTCAGTACATCTTCCACCATATTTTCCCACACGTTTGCACAAGATCCATGCAAAAACTCAAACGTTACTTCTTCAAATATGCAAGGTGAATTTGATTGGTTACTAACAGCTGATGTCTCAGCTTGGTTTCACAGACGGTTTTTCTCGGCGGGTGAAACCAGAAACCGAAACGCTGAAACCACTTCTAGTTTCCTTGGTTTTTCTTAATGAACAAACCAAGGTGAGAAGAATCAATATGCAAATTGCTAGCGATGTGTTTCTCCACCAAAAAAAAATTGTCAACTCCTGTGATTTGCGTAGTTACTGTTCACGCGTAGGGGCAACTTTCGTCAACGAGATATCAACAACATCGCTAAAAATTCAACTCAGCGTAAGGTCATGAAATAATGTTAGCTTAATTTGTTCTTTATAGCCTTAAAAAACAGCCACTACTTGATGTATGAAAGAAAATTGCCTTGAATTTAATAAATTACAAAAAATGGCTTCTGAACCACTTATCTTATTGAACACAGTTCGTGCAAATTTATGCAAATTTTCGTGCAAATTTATCCTCTAAGACAAGTTTGGTATACCTCAAGGGTATACTGATGATCTTCAAAAAGTAATATCTGTTGTTGTTGTGGATTTCAGATTACAGGTTCCATCATTCTGCATTCCATAATTTTTAGACAAACTCATGTTTTTGTGTCTATTTGGTTTAAGAGAAAAGGGGGCTCAGTTGTAGCCTTGAGACTGTGCCTAATTTTACTTTATTTATTTATTTTGAACAATATTTAGCCAGGGGTGCCCAGTTCAGCGAGGCTGGTTTGATTGGGGCACTGATGAAAAGAAATAACAACACAAAAATAGATAACAGATTTTAAAAAAAATGGAACAACTAAATATAGCGAAAGTATTGGAGGCTCAATTTGGCTTGGATCTAAAGTGCCTTTTTAGGCCAAACCCAAACTAACTTAAATCATGCTCGCTCCTCAGGGCCAGAGGAAGCGTATTCCAGATCTTGTCTCTACAGTAGTATAGGGCGCACCGGTTAGGCCTCTTTTTTGTGCAGGAATTTCATTAACTTGCGCAGGAATAAATTAACGTCGATGACGTCATAACTTTTTGTCTTTATCTCATTATTTCTATTGTTTTTCCTACACCACCACCACATTTCTATTGTTTTTCTTTCCACCACCACCGCCACCACATTTCTATTGTTTTCCCTCCACCACTACCACCACATTTCTATTGTTTTCCCTCCACCACCACCACCACCACTGCCACCACATTTCTATTGTTTTCCCTCCACCACCACCACCACATTTCTATTGTTTTCCCTCCACCACCACCACCACCACTGCCACCACATTTCTGTTGTTTTCCCTTCACCACCACCACCACCACCACATTTCTATTGTTTTTCTTTCCACCACCACCGCCACCACATTTCTATTGTTTTCCCTCCACCACTACCACCACATTTCTATTGTTTTCCCTCCACCACCACCACCACCACTGCCACCACATTTCTATTGTTTTCCCTCCACCACCACCACCACATTTCTATTGTTTTCCCTCCACCACCACCACCACCACTGCCACCACATTTCTGTTGTTTTCCCTTCACCACCACCACCACCACCACATTTCTATTGTTTTCCCTCCTCCTCCTGCTCCACCTCCACCTCATTTCTATTGTTTTCCCTCCTCCTCCTCCACCTCCTCATTTCTATTGTTTTCCCTCCTCCACCTCCTCATTTTTATTGTTTTCCCTCCTCCTCCTCCTCATTTTTATTGTTTTCCCTCCTCCTCCTCCTCCTCATTTCTATTGTTTTCCCTCGAAAAGGCCAAAATCCGGCCTATAAGGCCAAACTCAAATGTGATGGTCTGATTTTGGCCTTTTCGAGGGAAAACAATAGAAATGAGGAGGAGGTGGTGGTGGAGGAGGAGGAGGAGGAGGGAAAACAATCAAAATGAGGAGGAGGAGGAGAAGGGAAAACAATAAAAATGAGGAGGAGGAGGAGGAGGAGGAGGAGGGAAAACAATAGAAATGAGGAGGAGGAGGAGGGAAAACAATAGAAATGAGGAGGAGGAGGAGGGAAAACAGTAGAAATGTGGTGGTGGTGGTGGAGGGAAAACAATAGAAATGTGGTGGCGGTGGTGGTGGTGGAAAGAAAAACAATAGAAATGTGGTAGTGGTGTAGGAATAAAAAAAAAAGAAATGATGAGATAAAGACAAAAAGTTATGACGTCATCGGCGTTAATTTATTCCTGCGCAAGTTAATGAAATTCCTATGCAAAATAGAGGCCTAACCGGTGCGCCCTATACTACTCTCCGCTGAACCTGAAGGAGCCCTGGTACTTAGTTGTCCAAGCTAGCAGCAGACGGAGCAAATCTCTATGGCGCGTGTTATATGAATGGAAATCGTGCGTGTCGCTAAATTAATTAAGTAAATATGCAGGAGTCAGGCCATGAAGGCTATTAAACACTAGCATGCACTTTAGATAGTTCTGGCAGGACTGGAGCCTAGGCCAACCGAAAGTGTGAGATATCTACAATTGTGAGACTGTGTAGCCTTCAACAATACTGACGGCAGCCTATGCAGCGTATTCAAGTACTCTTGGTCAGCCTTACTGCAAGAATCCCATACGACAGCGCAGTAGTCGAATATTGAAAGTATCATGGTATTATAAAGTGCTAAACATGACTCACGCGGAATGACCTTGTGCGCTTTATGAAGCATGCCAAGCTTTGCCGCTATTTTGCGCCCGATGTTGTCTATTTGGGCATTCCATGAGAGGTATGGATCCAGCATAACGCCAAGATACTTAACCTGATAGACTCATGACCTTGCGCTAACTGTGAAACTATCAACTAGGGCAAGCCTCTGATGTGTAGCAGTGAACATTACCTTAGTTTTGCTATAGTTGAGGTAGAGGAAGTTATTATTAAGCCACTCTATTACATGCTTAAGATCTTCAGATAGCATAGATTCTATGCCAGTGATAGAGCTACTGCTAACATATAGGAGAGTATCATCTGTATACATTGGATTTTACAATGCTTTACCATTGAAGGTACATTGTTGATGTAGATTATAAATAACAAGGGACCGATCAAGGACCCTTGTGGGACTCCAAACAAAATGGATCGGGGATCAGATGTTGACCCATTCACTGCAACGCTTTTGTCCTATCTGTCAAGTAAGCCTTAAACCATTGCACGGAAGCGTTACTGAACCCTAGTGATGTTAACTTATCCAATAGAGCGGTTTTCATTTGAGTGTCGAAAAGTAATTGGTTTTGCACTTTCTACACGATGCGATTGGCTTAAAAGATTCGCGCCACCTTTTCATCCAATCAGAAGTAAAACCAAAGCCAATTGTGACGCGCTCGCATGCATTTTCCCGCGCTTTGCGTCAGCCACATGTAATTACTTCGAGTTTTGATTGGTTGAATGTATTGTCTGTGTCCTATGTGATTGGCCAGAGTAATTACTTTGGTTTTGGTTTTACGACACTCAAACGAAAACCACTCTAATACACCATGATCAAGAGTATGTTATACTTTTGCTATCGACCCATTCTGACTTTTCCTGACTATCTGATATCACCATTTTGTTTTAAGGTTGAAGAAAGCGGTTCACTTAATCAACAGCCTAGACACTGCTAGGTTTCCTCTTTTGCTGAGTCGAATTGTACAAAAACTTCATTTAAGGGTATGGTTAATTTGTTTCTTTTATTTTTTCATATTTTTGTTCGTAACTTCCTCTAAAGGACATCGCTTTTGTTTGCCTGTAGGCGATATATTAGAACCCTTATATTATCAAAAAGGCATCAAAATGCTTATGTGCTGATTTAATTTTTGATTGTTGTCTTTCCAGGATGAAAGAGCATTTTCAAAAGATGAGGAGGAAAAACTTCAAGCAGCTTTAGGACTTGAATCTGATGACCTTTACATTGTATTAGAAACATGTACATTCATTTTAGAGCAGGTAAATTAAGAATTGTGATGATAATCCATAGGATAAAGGAAATATGAAAAGAAAAAACGAACAAGGAGCACTCAGAATTTACAGCTGTATATAGAGAAGCAGAAATTGAGAAATTTGGAAAACTGAAAAAAATTTGATTCTATCTGGAATGTTTGAGGATTATTGCATGGTTTATTCCTTGTTTTTCCTGGTCAGTCTCCTAGGGACTGGTTTTTTAGTAGGAGTAAATAAATTGAGCTCTTGATGGAGTAGAAGTAGAAATGGTAATTATAAAGCACCCACTGTAGACTATAGACTTACTAAGCCCCACCTTAAGGGGTCGGGGATGTGCCAGTGGGGTTCTTTCTTTTTTTCTTCTCACACTCCACATTCGTTTTTGCACTTTGCATGCTTGGCGTTCCAGATTATTGCTCCTTAGAATCCTACGTAGATGATTCCAAATTATATCTATCATTCCCAGTCAAGGACATATAAGAAATTTGTTTTGTTGTGCTGTCAAAATACCGTAAAATTCCGAAAATAAGTGCCAGGGCTTATATTATTTATATTATTCAAAGACCCCTTTTTGGAAGGGCTTATATTCGGAGGGGCTTAATTATATATGGAGGGAAATTTGCGTCAGGGCTGCCAATAACCGCCGGCTAGTTAGCCATCCCTAGCCGGCTATTTTCGTCTCCTTCTACCATAACTGCTATCAAGAAATAAGCACCATCAAATAAAATGGTAAAACATCTGTTTCCCAGTTTTGAATGACATTGAACCCATATTTTAACAGGTTTAGACCTGTGAAACGTTTGAACCTTAGAGAAATTTGGACGTCATTGTTCCCAGTCTTGCGTGCATTCTGACGAAACAACATGGCGTCCGCAGTAGGAAACACCTCTTGAAAACCCCTGGAAACTCCATTTCCAATAAAACTATTGTTTGAGTAAACTCCAACTAGTTGGTCAAAAACATCGAGAATTAAAAAATTTTAGCTAGTTAAAGCTAGGCTTTAATCCTTTTTTGCCGCCGAAAAGCTCGCGCTTTTCGCTAGCTCAACTAATCAGAACGCAGCATTGATAATGGACCACTAGTTGGATTTTACTAATTTTTATTATCAATAAGAGGACAGACACATAAAATGTTAATTTATGCAAGATGCTGTCATTTGCCAAACGAATACCGAACTTCTGTGTTTTTCAAAAGTAGGTTGAGTTTGGTCGTCCGGGTGAACGTAGTCCTGAATAGGACTGTTGTTGATGACAGTGACTGACGTTTCGACAACCTGTGCGGTAGTCATCTTCAGAGACAAAGTGAGTTGTTTCACGTCAGTTGATGGTATTATACTCTGGTTATGGATCTGATTGGTCGATTACGTCGCGATGGTCGTCTGCCAGTTAAGTCAGTTATTGGCTATGAAGACTCGTAATCAGTAATGGGTGCGTTTCGATCCGTCTATTGTCACAGTTAAACAGTCGTCTATTGTTAGTCAAATTTGTCAGTTCTCCAGTCGTTCTCTCGTAGTTAGTTTAGTTAGTTTTGCTTAATCTCGTCAATAAGTCGTTTGTACGGCGCTGGTAACTGTTGGCTACGATCCAGTGGCGTTTGTTCTAAGTTAGTAAACCAGCTTTCTAAAGTAAGACGTTGATAGTAGTCTGTAGAATACGTTATACCTGTCGCAGAGTCCCAGTCAATTTGATGTTTCGTCTTTAAACGAAACGTCTGACTTTTAACGTCTTACTTTAGAAAGCTGGTTTACTAACTTAGAACAAACGCCACTGAATCGTAGCCAGCAGTTACCAGCGCCGTACAAACGACTTACTGGCGAGATCAGGCAAAACTAGGGAACTTAAGAACCACGACGGCGACTTTGTCGACGACGACCGGAAGTGAGATACCGTGTACTGCGGAAGCGCGGTTAACAAATTTCGTCGTCGTGGTGTCGTCGACGACGCCAAACACAGTAGAATCACGTCGTCCTGCAATCCACAAGCTTCGGCAGGTACAACTCCCTGTTTTTAAGCTATTTTTCAAGGGCTTTGTATTTTTTCACCTCGTAAATCCAGGTATCCTTTCTTTTTTCTCCTAACAAGCGATGTTGATTGAAAATTTGACTGATGAATTGTGTTTACTTCGAAGACAACACTGAGCTGTGCAGGCCGAGCGAGCGAACTCGTAAGTGACAAATTTATTTGTACGTATTTAGGTCAGGCAAATCATATCTTTAATATAGAGGAGATGAACTTTATATGGAAAACAGCTATCGCATCGGAATGTCTCTTTTTGCAAATCTAAACTCTGACCGACACTCGGACTCGGTCATGTCATTCAGGTTGAAAGTTGAATACCCTTCGTACGGAAAGCAGAGATTTTTCCATTCGAAAAGGTCAGACAAGACTAAAAATTCTTCATTGTAAATGAAAGTAGACGTACGGCTTATAAAATAAGATCTTGCATCGTCTTAAAAGACGCCTTTGCGAAAAAACTTTGTTGCGAACGAACATCACAGTTGTTCTACTTCTACATGTTTGTTTACATTCAGTGTCGTTGTCGTCGACCTACCGATCGACTGCATCTTAAGTTTCCTTTTTCCCGCCGAAACTGACGTTCTCGTTCCAGTCCTTTCCCAGTCAACAGACGTCGTCGTCGTGAACTTCGTCGTGGTTCTTAAGTTCCCTACTAACTACGAGAGAACGACTGGAGAACTGACCATTTGACTAACAATAGACGACTGTTTAACTGTGACAATAGACAGATCGAAACGCACCCATTACTGATTACGACTCTTCATAGCCAACAACATCACGGCTTAACTGACAGACGACCAAAAACATCGCGACGTAATTGACCAATCAGATCAATAACCAGAGTATAATACCATCAACTGACGTGATACCACTCACTTTGACTCTGAAGATGACTACCGCAGACGTTGTCGAAACGTCAGTCACTGTCAACAACAACAGTCCTATTCAGGACTCCGTTCACCCGGACGATCAAACTCAACCTACTGTTGAAATGACTCCTGGGTTCAAGCCTTTCACAGTTTCTGTGATTTGGCTTAGTTTTTTTAGTTTCATTGAAGATTCACTTCCTTTCCTCTGAGAAAAATAGCCAGATAGCTCTACAGCAAAACTTGCATCCTGCTTGGATTCTCTGCTAAAAGCTTAAGCAGAGGAAACTAAAGAAGACACTTAGTTTCAGGACGACAAACAAGACAATTACTGAAGTTACTAAACAACCGGCCGTACACGATGTCTGTTCGTAGTGATCGGTTAGCAACTCTTCAAAACTGCCTGATCTACAGAGAGCTGAATCTTACATTGTTCGGTTACTTTAACGGCTCCAAAATCTTTCCTTGGAATAAGATTAAACCTTGGGCTAGTTTACGACTTTCTACAAGTGACTCCTTTTTTTAAGACAATAAACATCCTAATTTATGCAGGGAAGTGTCGTGACTCAACCTGTCAAATTTTATCCTGATCCACGCCCAGGTCATCATTTGTGAACTAGGTCAAGTTAAGCAAGCTGGGTTAGTTGATACTGAACTGTCAAAGACAGGCTCCATATTTAAGATTTTTAGAGGCTGGCATCTCTAAGTATGCCTGAAGGATGACTGAAGTAGAATGTCAGAGTTGGTGTTTTATGATGTTAAGTAGATTATCAGTATTAAATGATTTTGTCTCCTAGGCTGCTTATCACAATGCCAAAGTACAATTGTTGAAGCTGCAGCTACAAAATATCGAATTAACAGATGAAAAGGTATTCTTTACTCAGTCAGTCTAAAATGCTTGCCGTGGACTGCAGTATAAACGTAAAAACTCGTGCGCCAAAAAATTAAATACTCTCACTAAAATAAATTTTTACTTGTTATATGTTTTTTCTTTAGTCATAAATCGTCTTTTTGTTTTTAACCCTTCTAACCACCTTTTTAAACCCAGTCTGTAGTCTGTAGTCCATATTTTATACCAGTCTTTGGTCTGTGGACCATGTTTTATTATGGCTCATACTTTGTTACGTTGTATCCACTAACAATTTTATACTAGTTATAGCTATCGCTGAGTTCCAACGAACAAAGATTTTACTTACACGCACGCGCTGTTGAATTTGTTTAGAAATGTCATGAAATGCAGCAAGAGACATAACAGGACAGCTGTCCTATTATGATCTCTTAAATGCAGTAATTGATGAAAAATAGCCGCCTCTTAACAACAATTTACTGCCGAGGTGAGTGCAAAGCAGTTTATCAAACGCCAGCTCCACACAACACATGTGGGAACTGTTGGCTGGGAGCCGCACAGCAGTCCTACCACAACATGCGCAGGAAAGGTGGATCACGAGTTACCAGTAAATTAAAGCAAGGGGCACACATACACCAACCCACGGCCTGGCCGTTACCTCACGCATGCGCACAGCCATATCACGCGGGCAGTGGCAGCCATGGACAGCAGTTTCGCCCTTACTGGGGCTCATCAGAATGGCATAGCCGTCGGTCATTGACCGGGGAAAACCCGTGTATAAAAGACCCTGTCCTGCCGAGGCAAGTCCTGTAAGTGCCAGTTCCACACAACACATGTGGGAGCTGTTGGCTAGGAACCGCACGGCAGTTCTCCCACGACATGCAGGGGGAAGGCGGATCATGGTTTTGGTGTATGTGTGCCCCTTGCTTTAATTTGTCTTTTGAAAATAGTGAACTAAACTGTTCTACTGCGTAAAGAATTTGAAATACCGACTTTACGCAGCAAATTTGTCGAGATATTGAAGTAGGTGTTTTTGTCCAAAGTTGCGCACAAGTCATTTTGCGTAAAATTTAGTGGTCTTAAAAGCAACCTAAAAATTCCTCTTTTTAAGCTAAAAAACTTTATGGTGCGCCAGTGAAGCCTTTCGAATTATTTTGCTTCAAAGACACAAAATATTTCGCTGCGTTATTCTTTTTCTTAGCGGCATGAAATAAAAAATTCCAGCGGGCCAATGCGACAGATATAGCGTAGGATGGAACTGATCCACCCGATGATTGGTTGAAGACCGGATGAGCACGGGAATTACAAACACGCACACGGCTCGTGGATTCTCTGATCTGTATCACGAGCTCGCTGGAAAACAATGCATTCTATGTCCTGCATTACGTCATGGTTGCCTTACATTACTCTATGTTACATCGATTCGAGATTTTTCCTGCCCCTGGAACAATCGCGCACGGCCCTATTAGCCTCGCGTCTTCGTGAGGCTGCTCTTTGGCAAAAAGTAGTACTGTAAAATTATTTCTCCTGATGTATGAGGTCTGTCTTGGCATGAAATAAATTGCATTCACGGTTTGAAGACACTTAGGGGAAAACTGACAGACGTTTACCACAGGGATTTACAACTAATGCTGTTTATTACAAATTTTCAGCTAGGAATTTAGCAAAAGGAAAAGCCTGTTTTAGCAGGATACTTTTGTCCTTTGTTTTGTTTGTATGGTTCAAAATCATCTGTTTTTCCCTTTTACTCGCTGTTGACTGTTTGTTCTCATTTTTTTTTTTTGGGGGGGGGAGGGGTTCTAACGTAATACACTGTACCTGTAAAATTAAGGAAACTCATATTTTTGTTATTATGGGATTACTTGTTACATTTACTCAGTTTTCAGCAGTTCATGTTGCAATTTTGTATTCAAGACTCAGGCAATAGTGGATCTGTGGACTTCTAATGGAAAGTCTGTCGTAGAGAAGCTGAAGCAAAGAAGCCTGGCGCCTAAACAGGTACATGTAATCAATACACATCATTAATAAATTTCTTATAGTCATAAGTTCATTACTTAATTTATGAAACTTTGTCAGGTGATAAAAGCTTTAATTTGTTTTGAATAGCTTCAAGCAGTAAGCTGGAGGCTAAACCTGCAAATGGCTCAAAGCAATGCAACTAAGATGAAACTGCCAAATGCTATGATGGAGTTAAGTATTGCATCTGGACGCCAGGTAAGAACGCGCCTTGTATCATACTCACCTAAAGGTGATTTATGTGTTCTTTTTAAAATTAATAAGTAAGTAAACTGATTGCTTACTTACACGTGTACTTCTTTCTTTCCTTACTTACTTACTAACTTGCTTACTTTTTTACGTATTTACGTACCTACTTTCTTACTTACTTACTTATTTACGTACATACTAATTATTGTTCCTTGAGACTTGTCATTCTCCAGTTTTCAAAGTTCTTTTGTCTACCTGGTTCTCGAAGCGTTTCTTGATTCCTCATGTTTCTCTGTGGATCCAGTCATTAGTTGGTATAAAGGCTAAGTACATCAATGTACATCCAACGACCTTTAAATCTGGAATAAGAATATGATTCGAATTTTCCTGGGATATAGTGTTTTTTTTTTTGTAAAGGAAGATTTTCTGTTGTCCAAGTAATGTCACAATTAATAATACAATCAACATCACGGGAACATATGACCACATATTGACCAGTTCCCAACATCAGTGGCTTCATTGCTTAGTTGGCTGGAACGTCGCACCGGTGTCGTGAGGTCACGGGTTCAAATCCCGTTGAAGTCCTGAATTTTTTTCAGGCTTCTTACGCAATTGCATAAATTGCGTTCACAACTGCGAGGATCTTTCTTCGCTTGACAATCAACATTGTTGTTATGAGGATATTGCTTTGTTTAAGTGTGAAGAAATTCTAGAAGATGATTTGTTGGTGGAGATAATAAATTATGTTTAAAGAAGACAAGGAAACTGTTCGCATGATGTTGGTTTGCCGATTTATATTTCCCTCTTCCCTGTTGCAAGGAAATATGCCAAAGAGTTTCCTCTCTGCTCTGGTAATTTTTTCCTCCATATCGCCCTATCGTCATTGTTTAAGTGCTGTTTATAGACCTGGTCACGGTTTTCGACGCCATCTTGACGAGTAGGCAAACGTGTGAGAAATTACGGTGTTTGTATGAGAATGTAATGTCGAATAATTTCCGTAAAACGGCTGTTCTGAAAAAAATATCAGTTGTAAACTAAAGCTACAAAGCAAAGGATCGCACTAAAAAGTTTTGGGGGCGTACCTGTGCTTAAATTTCTCCAGAGGCTTACTTTAGATTTTCCCTATATTTGTCTGTAATTTTTCCCGGGACTTTCTTACAGACAAAAGAGTGGTTCTAGGTCTTCTAGCGCATGTAACTCCCTCAATTTTTCTTCAGTAGAATCCTTAGGAGTGAAGCTTTAGTTTACAATTGATATTTTTTTCAGAACAGCCATTGTACGGTAATTATTCCACATTAGATTCTCATACAAACATTGTAATTTTTCACGCGTTTGCCTACTCGTCAAGATGGCGTCGAAAACCGTGACAAGGTCTATTGTCACTAACAATGTCCGTTATTGTCTTTGTTTTTGTTAAAACTAGATGAAACTCAAGGAAAATGATGTCTATGGAACATACTCCACTCATTCCAGGATACTTTAATTCATGTTCCACAATATTCTATGTATTCCTATTCCAGAATAAGGTCAATCGAAAGCACCTTGGCCTTGATCTTTTAGGACATCAATTGATATAATTTTCTCATATTTCACACACAAATAGTTGACTAACTCAAGTCGTTTTTCTTTCATCATCTTATAAAAAAGAGCCTCTTTAGCTTGCTCCTGGAAAGTAAATGCATACTTGAAAAAAAACTTTTTCTTTATGAAGTGTACAATCTTTTTGGTCTCCCCTTTTCTGGGTAGTGAGAATTATTTTGTTCGGTTAAATATATAAGCTGCACTAGCCTTTAGATTATCATACTGAAGACTAATCTTCAACCTTGAAAATCAGGAAACCGTTAAGTGAATAAGTGTATTGACCATAGTCTTGATCTTATTTCAGGGTGTTAGGGAAAAAGTCCATGTAGAATTCACCCATGAGGAATTATATGCCCTTTATAATCAGGTCAGTGGTTAGGTACTGCTTTTGCAATAAATAAAACAGCTTGGAAGGAAGTACATCTTACTTTCAGATTTGTGTTGCTTTCGCACCTTTTACTCAATAGTACTTTGACACACGACAATGGGAAGCCCAGCCGTCATATTCACTTGTCCAAATTATCATCATTATTCATATTCTAGACTATTGTTCAACACTGTTATTTATTTGTGTTTTTCTCCTGTGTAGCTGGAAATCATTCAGAGTCAGCTTGATTCTCTCAGTTAACGTGAGCTGTTTTACACCTCAAGTTTGCTGTGTTGTTTGGATGGGGTGTTCAAACGCCATTCAGTGAGGCCTTGTTTCTTAATCATTCTAAATCTTCGCCTGATTTCTAAAAAGAGGGAGGACAGGACAGGAGGAGCGTTCTATATGCCAGCCTAATATTTAGATCACAAGAATTGAGCAAAGAAAATTATGTGAATTTAATTGACAGCCATATATAAAGCTCATTTATAACTCATAAAGCAGGAGCAAACGACTTCCCTAGTGTGAGGGAAATTTGCCATCCAGAACCTTCTTACTATGACCATGAAATGTTTACTGATTGTTTTTATTTGTATTGAAATAAGAAAGTGCATGTATCTTAAGCACTTGAAACACTGTTTTATCCGATATCCAGACACCATGATGTTACAAGTAAACAGGGTCAAAAGAAGGTTGAGTTTGATCGTCTGGGTGAAGGTAGTCCTGAATAGGATTGTTGTTGTTGACAGTTGTACAGTGGGTACCGTTGTACTGTGGGTCCCCGACCTACCGACTGTCTAAAAACTTACCTAACGTACTGAAACTGCTGACTGACGAATCCAGACAAAAACTACAGTCTACTGAGAACTTTATGGACGCCATTAAGACAATACAGATACCGGACGACCAAAAACTAGTGTCCTTTGAAGTGCAATCACTGTTCACCAGTATTCCACTTCAACTGGCTCTAGACTGTACTGAGAATGCTATTAAGAACTCTACTGTTGAACTACCACTACCTACAGACGACATTATGGACCTGCTTAACCCCTGTTTGACGTAGTTTCATTACAACGGTAAACACTACAAACAGTTACAATAATAATCTCGTCGCGCGAGAAGCGCGCGTGTTTCCCACGAGCATCGCAAGGCCAGCGTGATTTTCTCTTGGCTTACAAATCTATCGCAGCCTACCATGCGAAAAACGAAGCGCCTGAGGAGGAGAGGCGAGCGTGAAACGTGAGTGACTAGTGATGAACCGCAAGGGACCATGGGAAGGGTACAGACGGGAGGTTTAGCGTTTAGCGTTGGTTTATGGCGGTCTCGCTCTTTGTCCTCTTCCCGCCTTCCTTTGCGCGCCAATCGACAGAGAGACGTCTGCGTACGAGACTAGAGAATTTAAGCAGCGACTTTTTTGAGCGACGCACACGTCAACCGGAAGTGGACTTGTTACACTCTTGAGCGGTGATTTTGAACAAATTTTTTAGCAAATCGTCTCTATAAGAGCAAAGAAACTTAGCAGTACAAATTTGATAGCGTCAAGGTATTTTAAAAAAGAAAAATGCCCACTTCCGGTTGACGTGCGTCGCTCAAAAACGTCACTGCTTAAACTGCCTTTTGGTTGGTGGAAGGAGAAATGAAACGCCTTCCCATGATGCTTTGTATCCAGCTATATTATTACTGAACTTTTATCACGTGATCCTTTACTTTCACGCCGATGGCTGCCGTACAATTGTGTTGAGAGAGAGAACTGAGCGACCATTCGATGTTTCTAAACTGGTATATCTTCGCTACATCGACCTGCAAACAGAGGAATATTCTCCAGTCACTAGTTTTCCTTGTACGAGGTTCGCCATATGCTAGGTTATCTCAGTTTTCCGAGCGAATTGGCTACTCAACGTCTTTGTTGTGTTCTTTGGAGCGACGAAGCGGAAATGGAAACTCGCTGATCTGCAAAGCTAAAGCCCTGTTCTCCTGAATGTCAAATCGTCCTGCTTTTTTACGGAAACTATGATTTACTTAATAAAATAAAGCAAATCTTTCCCTTTGAGAATTTATTTTCGCAAAGTTGCTATCTCACTTGTCTCGCACATCTCACCTACGTACTCGATTGAATGTTGGTTGTTTAAGTATAAGAGAGCTAGTGCCGTAAACTAAACTTGAGTCTGTTCTTTTCATGTAGCATACAGAACCAGCAAGTGATTGGCTTTTTAAACAAGAAGCTGATTGAATGATTTATCTGATCTGTGTTGTGAGAGGACTACTTGATCTTGTTTTCAGTTTCAAAGATGAACATAAAAGCGAGCAAGACTCCGAATTAAAAGAAGAACGCGCTTACAGCGGCCTTCAGTCTCGCCTGCTTGGAGATTACACAGATTAGATCGAGAAATGAGGAGGTGATTAATTCTACAAGAAACATGATTTACTCGCTAAAGGTTTTTTACTTCCTACTCTATCGACGGCGATACTTTTTACTTGTCTCTGAATTGATTTAGTACCATCAGAAATACCTCGACGGTAGCAGGCTATACGCGTGTATAAATACACGAAAATTCAAGGGCCTCGATTCCAGAGAAATTACATCATTATTATCAGACATCAAAAACGAGATTTACATGGCACTTTATTTCAATCATCACCGAAAATAAATCGCATGCTCATCACAAGACCCATTTGCGTACAGTGAAAGTTTACAACACCTGACCATCGCAATTTTGCATGCTACTTAAGATTCTTTTTTTTTTCGACCATTCGGTAGTGTTCACTTGTTCCAAAGTAATCAACGCTTTCAAGCGATAGAATTCGTGGATCGACAGATTTCGGAAAAGCTCTAAATTTAATCTTTCCTAAGCTTTCTTTGCAAAACATGCGTTGCTTCGATCACGCAACGATTCTTAGTCCCAGTTTCCACGGTCTCCGGAAGTAACGCGTGGCACAATGACCTCCCTTTTGAGTCCTAAATTCGACCAAAAATTCCGGGGGGTACTTCCAGAAAATTGGGTGGGTTGTTGAGAGCACAAACAATACCCTATTTCAGACCAGAATGGTCGACATTGATACCCTATTTCAGACTAAGCCGGCAAAAAAAAAACATACCCTTTAGCGCCGCACATACCCATATAGCCTATACAAGGGACTACCCTCCCCCCCCCCCGGCGAAAAACGCGTTGCAGATTATGAGTCTCGCTGCTTACGCAAGCGAGACTAATAAAACATGTACAGATACTGAAATGCAGTTTCAGTAGGCTATGCACAATATTATTCAATAGTCATGGGGACTATACAATACATGCAGGTGCACCAGAAAATTATACAGAAAGTAACAATACAAAAAAGTTGTTAACAGAACTCCGATGGGAAATAGACGTCATGGAAAGAAGAAATGTAACTGCTATTTTGGCTAATATTAGAAAATCAAAGTCAACATACTACTTGCTTTATGATAATCTTACTCTAAAACACATTCAACTGATAGATAGATAGTTTGTTCTGATTACAATTGCAGCCAAAAGCTGAATTAGATTAATCGTTACAATAATAAAATCTAAGAAAAATATGAGAAAAAATATAAGAAAAACGTACACATGTGTAGCTAAAAAGTTTAATTACAGTTGCTATATGTATATGTGTGTTCTTAAGTCTCTTCGTCTTAGCCAGAGGGACATTAAAATTCCTCTTTCGTCTTAAATTGGATTCAGAATTGTTACGAGGTGGCAAGAGCTCATGCAGTTTATGGTCTGAGTTACAAGTGATGGAATCAAAAAGCTTAGTTGTGATAGACTGCCTGCGTCGAGAGAGCGTCTCCAAGTTGGCTCGATGTAATGCGTCGCTATATAATACAAGCGGAAAAATAATTCGCATGGCCCGCTCCTGTAGCTGTTCTAGCTCTGCGGATAAATATGCGGGAAGCGCGTTGTGAAACACCGGGCATGCGTATTCCGTTACTGGGCGGATACAGGTCAAGTAAAAGATTAGCAGATCTTTGGCGGGAATATTCGCTCTCTTCAGTTGTTTAAGAAAATATAATCGACTCGCTACTTTTTTACTAATTTCAGCAACGTGACAGTTCCACCGGAGGTCGGATGATATATTTCCTGTTGATAACAATGGGAGCAAAGTCCGCGGCTGATTTAGCGAACGAAATCCGTAGTTCCTTACACTTCGACTCGTTTAGCTGGAACTTGTTTTGGTTAGACTTAGCGATCAGTCCTCCACATCAGATTGGATACGGCTGTCTTCCTTCTTGTCAACACACTCTGCAATAATTGTGTCATCCACGTATTTCCACAGTTCCGTGTTACTGGTGTTGATGTCATCAATCATGAGAATAAACAGCCACGGCCCGAGCTTGGTTCCCTGAGGCACCCCTGCCGGTACGTTCCTCCATTCAGACAAGCAATCTACTCCCAACTTGACTCTCTGCGATCTGTAAGGAAATCGATGATCCAAAACGATACGCCAACCGGCATGTCCAGGGCCAGTAGCTTCCTAGCGACAAGCGCGTGGTCTATCAAATCGAAAGCCTTCCGGTAATCGAATAAGACGACCCTGACGGTGGATCCCGTACCATCAGTGTGTTTGGTCCAGGAGTGCACCGACTACTACAATTCCATACTACAATTCCATTTTCACCAACTACTACAATTACATTTTCAATTTTGTTACAAATTTTGGCGAAACCAACTAAAAAATAGGAGGTTTTAGTTTAAAATTAGGAGAAAATAGGAATATGCTCAAAAAATAGGAACTGGACACCCTGAATTGTTAATTTACTAAATTTCTCTCCCGTCCTCCCCCGACCTTCACGAGGTTCTGCGATACATGTATTTCTAGTATTAAGCAAAAGAAAACGTTATAATATTTACATATTTCATTTAATTCCTGTGACTGCCAGGCAATATCATTCAACATTAAAACTCTACAGATTAACTTCTGTATTGCCATGTTGTATAATTTTCATTATTTTTAATACGATTACTTTTCACTGCCTGGAATAGCGTTTCTTTGCTAATTTGCAGGGCAACTTTATTTAGGTTTAATAAGTGTTAACAAAAGTTTTGTTTGTTTTTGTTTTGCTCATTTCTTTTCTAGGTCTTGAAAAGTCCTTAAATTTACTACTTTGTTTATTTGGCTCATGCTAGGTCTAAGAACCTGTAAAACGCAAGGGTAACATAAACAGATTTTTGTGCATGAGCAATATTTTATTTCAGTTTCTTATTTCAAATGCTCTTTCTGTACCTCAGATGCAACAGTACTGAAAATCATACCCAATGACAGTTGCCACTTTGCAAACAGTTGTTACGGAAGGTAAATGTAATGTACATGTGGTATATGATAATGTGATCATTTATGGCTGAATGAATAAAAAATAATTGTAAATGACTCCATCAAGTGTTTAAGCCATGTAAGGCGTTCAAAAGGGGGTCAAAGAATGCTGATTTATTACATAAATTAAATTTTAGTCCTTGAAAACCGTGATTTGCTTGGCTGAAGTTGTACGAACGAAGTTGAGTTGTTTTTGACAACAAACATTGTACCCCGGGTATTAGAGGTGGGATGCTTCGGGGGCCGACACATTCTCGGACAACTGACCGCGCATGAAGTCTCTTGCTCCCACGGTGAGAACATGGACACTAAAATTAAAACTCCATTTGCACTTTATGTTTTTAAAGCATCAAATTGTGCAAGTAACCGCATACGTTCATACATTTAAAGATCACATGAACAACCACCTGCACCAAACTGGCGGGAAATTACTTTTATTCCGAGCGAAGCGAAGCGAGATTTACAATTTGTCGGAATTCGCATTACGCGTGACTCTCACGAGGATCGCCAAGCGAAGCTAGTGTGATCTTGCTTTGGCCATAAATATATATCTCTCTCTCTCTCCCTCTCTCTCTCTCTCTCTCTCTCTCTCTCTCTCTCTCTCTCTCTCTCTCTCTCTCTCTCTCTCTCTCTCTCTCTCTCTCTCTCTCTCTCTCTCTCTCTCTCTCTCTCTCTCTCTCTCTCTCTCTCTCTCTCTCTCTCTCTCTCTCTTTCTACCCAATACACAAATAAGAAATTTGTGAAGTGACTCGTGGAAAGCATCTTTTAAAGTACACAAAAAATGAAAGCAGAAGAGAACTCTAGCTTTCAAGACATCTTTCCGACCCTCGCGTGATGAGGTATAAACCGCCTGTTTACATCGATTGCATGATGATTTTGCAGATATATGAGTTGGAACAGAAACTCATCTGAGTTTCTGGTTGGAATTAATCAAATTTACGAAAGGTAAAGACTGATAAAATACCATCATGTGCATTTTTTAAGGTTCCGTGAATTAGAAATGCCTAGTTACCATAAAAATCAAAACAGCTATAACCTTTTAAAAAATTATGCTAGGGTGTGCATACTAACCCAATCTAGGCAACAAAGCGATTGTGACTAACTGTTATTTTAATGCCTGTACTTCTACTTATTAGAAATAAATTAACAAAAAAGGGATCTCCATTAAAAAGCTCGGTAAAGCTTGCCAAGATCGCCAGACAGTGACTTCGAAACAAATTATATTATTACAAAGAGTAAAGCCAAGTAAAACGTAAAAAAAGGATGTAGTGTAAATTACATGATAATTAATAGACTCTATCTTTTTGTTTTTCTCTTCTTAATTAAGTCCATGAGATTCTCATGTGTCCATAATACATCTCTGTGCGTTCGCTTCCTTGCTGCTTGCTTTGTTCGTTGTTTTTGCTGCAGAAGGTACGGTGAATTCAGCAGCTCATCAGGTAGGTGAATGCCCAATGGCTGAAGAGTCTCGGCTAAGTCGAGAAACACACCCTTATTTGTGTTATTAATAAACGTTAACGCCAAGCCGGGTTTCCCTAATCTGCCAGCTCGCCCCACTTGGTGGACATATTCCTCAACTGATGAAGGCATATCAAAGTTGATCACCTGAAACGCAAACATTCATTAGTCTATTTAAACCCTTTCTTATCTCTCTCTTTTTCTTTAAACTACAGTTTTTCGGGTAACTGCGAACAGCAAGCAGTGATAAAATCTTAAATGGCGCAAATGTACAAGTATTATTAATTCAAAATATTTATCGTTTGCTGATTGGCACAAATCCTCTGGTTAATTCTCCAAAACTAGCTAGTGTTCACCAAATTTGGAAGACGTTTGCGATATCTAGTAAAATGACGTCAACAGTACAGGATATCGAAAGAAAAAAGGGCGGCAACCAGCTCAACTCAGCTGCTTTGCTAGAACTCAAGAAAATGGCGGAAAACTTCACACGTTTTGAAAAGAAGAATTAGCCAAAGTACTGCCTAAAAACATAGCAAAAACACCTAAAATACAACTCGACGGAATTAAACTGCTTTTTGAAGATTACCTCTTACACTGAGCAACTCTTATCTCCTGAAGTTGCCGAGGAATAGGCAAATGAAGACCAATCGAGTTAAGCATGTTTTATCTCATTTAAAAACTTGTTTTTTTTTGTTGGAGAGGGGGTTGTAGTAATCATTTTAATTATTATTTGTTAATGGTATGGCTAGTTCACTGACCACTTTATATGCTACCGTCTGTTAAGGTTCAAGTGAGCCATTAATCTGATCCAAGTATAAAAAAATTAAACATAGCGTATTTAGAAACTATAAATAATAATCTACTGCCAACAGAAAAAACAGAGATATTTTTTGGTGGGAGACGTTCAAATTTCAACGCACAATCTTCAAATTCTTTCTAATTACTGTCTTCAAATGGATCACCTTATGAACAGAGGTTACTATATTGTGATATATACTATATGTACATGTATTAAAATAAGAAAATGGACTCATAGTGTTTAAATGTTTACCTGGCTAACATTGGGAAGATCAATTCCTCTTCCAAGTACTGGTGTGCAAACAAGAACAGGACATTCACCAGCAAGAAATGACTCCAGCACTTTATTCCTTTCACTCTGTGATTTGTCACCATGCATAGAGAAACATACAAGATCACACATCTAAGAATAAATCATACCACTCCATTACTATCAAGTTACATTTAGTGGTCCCTGTTGAGTGCATGTGCTTTGTATCTTTATTGTTACATGCTATATCAGTCATTTGTTTTAACAACATAGTTTACTCTTTGTGTTAAGATTTTTTTTACTGTTATACATACAACAAACAAGTACGTATAGATAGCGATGGCAAAGAAAATTTATCTATTTATCTTAATTTTAGATGTAATTTGTATTTCAATTATTTCCTTAATTTTACCAGTGCCAAGTATAAGCATATTTTCCACGTAAAATAAAGTGTCTACGTTTTTATCCATCTACCAAGACAGTTTCGAGAATTATGCAAAATTGTCCAGCTCGTCTATCATACTTGGAAGGTCAAGGATGACTAAGAACAAATTAATGTGCAACTCATTAAAAAAGGAAATTGTGCATTTTTCATCTCGTTATCTACAGTATAGTCTGTAGCCATGGTAAGTATTGATGGCTCTATGAGCAAGGCAAGCGTAAGTGCCTGTGATCTTGGGGTGACCCTTGACCAGTACTTGATGATGTCTACTCATGTGAGTGTCTCTGCAAATCTGCATCCTTTGCCCTCAAGCGTATCGGTAATATTCGCCAGCATCTGGATCAACCGAGAACAGAAAACTGATTCACACCTTTGTGTCCTCTCAATTGGACTATTGCAACAGTCTATTGTGTGGCTCCCTGATAAAGAAATCTAGAAACTTCAGCGTATTCAGAACTCAGCCGCTCGACTGGTGACCAATTATTTGAAACGAAGCTTCTCTTACAGCGGGGCCATGTTATGGAATAACTTGCCCAAAAACTTAAAAAACGCTGCATCCGTTGAGCATTTTAAGCGAAATATCAAGAAGGTAGCTGATATATCGGATTCCCACACGGCAATCATGTAAAGCAGTTGTAATTAGTTTTAGTTTTTAACTTAAGCTTAACTGATGATTTCCCGTGTTTAAATAAAGATTTACATACATACATACATACATACATACATACATACTGGTTACAAAAACTAGGAAAGGAGATCACATCACTCCAATTCTCCACACGCTTCATTGGCTGCCCGTTCGAGAACGTATCATCTTTATGTTTTTGCTCATTACCTATATATGATTTTAAATGGTTTAGCACCCAAGTATTTGAATGATCTACTCAATGTTCATCAACCGGATAGTAGTCTCCGTTCAAATGTTAATGACAATTCGTGTCTTTATAGACCAATGTTTAAGACAAATAAGACTTAAAACATTTTTATTTAGTTTATTTAAATTAGAATTGTAATATTACTTTTATTTTTGAATTTATTTGTAATTTTCTGACGTATTTTATTTTTTGTAAGAGCATTGAGATTAAATGTAACGCGCTAGAAATAAATTATTATTATTATTAGGCCTAAATCAAAAGTTGAATAGAATCTTTTGCCCAACAAACGTATATCCAATATAGATTCTTTCGTTTATTCTGACTGACGTACCTCATGTATTGCCTCTGCAAGCAGATCAGCACCCATCTTGGAATCCACAAACACAACAACTGGAGGCCTGAAATGTTTGGAGTCCAGAAGAATTGAGAAAAGGCGTTTCTTTTTGGACTTGTCTTCTACCCATAGCACAATCTGTTTAACAGAATCATTAGGGGCACTTGGCAACCCAACAGAGATGCACACAGGATTTATAAGAAGCCGGGAAGCCATCCTTTCAATTGACGGAGGAATTGTGGCTGAAAACATTAAGGTTTGTTTCACTTCAGGTAAGTTCCTCAAAATTGATTGAACCTGTCATGAAAACATTAGCAGCAGTTAACAAAGAAAAGAACTATTTGCCTATACGTACACCACGAAAATCTCATCTTGCTTACATGGCTTTTTTAAATTGTCCGTTATTTTTTTTTTGGTAAAATTTTTGTAATGAAAGGTTCAAAGAGCTTATTTTTCTCCAAAATCACCTAAAAACAGTTATCATATTTTTTGCCTTACATTTGTATTAAGTCTCCCTGGAGGATTATTACCCTGTTGTCAGTGGTCAGGAGGCTTGCGTACCTCAGTGACCTGGAGAGAGTGGCTGGGCCACTCATGCGGGGCAGGTCGAAGAGTAGAGGTCAGACGAAAAGAGATCCACTGTCCCTCCAGGTTGGGGTTTGGGCACTGCACTAACAATCCAGTCCCATAAAAAGTCTTTTATTACGAAAGGAGCAACAGAAGGAACCAAAACAACTGGTTGTAATGGGCTTCCAGAGTTATCGGAAGATACTTGGATGAAACAAAGTGGTGAAAGCTGATAGGAAGATGGAAACTGTCCTAAGCACCAAATCCGAGACCAGGATAGGATTTTGGAATGTGAGGACAATGAATAAGATCGGTAGGCTTGGTCAAGTAACATCAGAGATGAGACACTACAATCTGCATATCCTAAGATTTATTGAGAGTAGATGGATGGGGTCTGGAAAAGACTCAGAACTAATACAGGAGAGACAGTTCAAAACTCAGGAAGAGATGACAACCAACAAAATTAGGCGGTGGCCATCATCCTCAGGAAAGGTACAGGGAATTGCTTGATGGAGTGGAAACCTGTCAACAGCAGACTTATGAAAGATCAGGGTGAGATGGAAGCAGATCAATTTGACGATCAAACAGCGTTATGCTCATACAAATAACAATGATGAAGAAGTGAAAACACATTTTATGATCTGTTGCAAGCCGAGTTAGAAGAAATACCAAGGCATGACATGAACATTGTGATGGGGGACATGAATGCAAAGGTTGGAAGAGATAACACCAACTACGAGAGAGCCGTAGGAAGAGAGGGCTGTGGTACCATTAATGAGAATGGAGAGTGGCTGGTTGAACACTCTTTCCACACAAAGATATCCACAAGCTGACATGGTAATCTCCCAACAAAAGGGATAAAAAACAGATAGACCACTTCATGATCAACGGTACCTGGCAGCTGTCACTTATGTACGTCAGAGAGAAGAAGGGAGCTGACATTGGCAGTGATCACGATATGGTTGTGGCAGAATTGAGAGTGAAGCTGAGGAAAACATGGGGTAAAAGACCCTGAAAGCAGCGGTTTGACGTGGAGAAAATACAAAACCCTAAAGTTACAAGTACCTTTGTTCTGCATCTGAAGAAAAAGTTTCAAGCCCTGGCAGATTTGGAGGACTACACGCATTCTGATCAGACTAGTAAAGCTGGCTTGGGTACAAGAGAAACAAAGAAGGAATGAATCCCAGCAGAAACTTGGTGACACTTGAAGAAACAGTTCATTGAGGCCAATTCCGAGAAGCTTAAAGAAAGGCACAAGCAACAGTGCCAAGAGGCAGACAGAAAAGTGAAGAAATTGGCAACAGCAGACAAACGAGCGTTCATAGATGACCTTGGAAGGCAGGCAGAAGACGCATCCAGCAAAGGAGAGCAAGGGAAGATGTATAAGATCACCAAGGTAAGCTGCGGCAAGTATCATGGACCTACCAATACACCAGTTAGAGACAATCCGGGATGATTGCTAACATCAGAAGCAGAGATAGACACTGGCTGGGCAGAACACATCAGTGAAGTCCTGAACAGGCTGCCACAAACAGCAGAAGCTGATGTCATCATCATCATCGAGCAGTGCACGGAATGGCAGAGACAGTTCTACATCAACTTTTAACAGCATACACAGGGACAGCCTTTGTCGCATACTCCAAGTTGTCCAAGTTGTCTTTTCATCAAGAGCTTTCACAACAATTTCACATGCACAGAAGGAAACAACGACCACAGTTTCCAAATGCAGACTGGAGAGAGGAAAGGCTGTGTGATGTCAACTCTCCTGTTCAACATCACCATTAGGGACCTTATGATCCGACAACAGGGACGTCCATGAAAACTTCGCTGAAAAATAGACTCCGCATCCTTTCAAACCACTTTCTCGCCCAGCTACTTAAAAGACGGGAATTTGTGCTGGAGCTGAAGAGAGGGGTCCGCACCCGAGTTCAGACACAGATGGTAGAATTTATCAGTTGCTGTTCCCGTCCTCAAAAAAAACTTTAAATTTGGTCATCTCATGCGGCAGTAGTGCAAGGACAGCAAAGAAATGTACAAAAAAGCGTGATGCAAGTGCAGAGTTGTTGATTTGCTAACTAAACCTATTGCTTTTTGACGTTGCCATTGCCGTCGCCGTCGTAGTTTCGTACGTTCCCTATTGACTGGGTGATGCAACGAACAACAGAAGATCGGACAAGAGGCATAGGATGGACCCTCTTAAGAGCTCTTGAAGACCTGGACTTGGCTGATAACCTGGCTCTGGTCTCCCACACCCACCAACACATCCAGGAGGAGACATCTCGCCTTAACACATACGCTCAGCAGATAGACCTGAAGATCAGCCAGAAGAAGACAGGTGATGACATTGAACATCCCAAACTCCCACCCGTGCAGGTGAATGGAGAAGATCTACCAAGGACTGAGCAGTTTACCTACTCAGGCCAGCACTGTTAGATGTGATAGAGGAGCAGTCAACAACGTTAAAAACCATCTTAGCAAGGCCAGAAATATCTTCAGAATGCTCAATAATTTTTGGAGGTCCAGCGTACCGCACAAAGACAAAGCTGAAGGTGTACCAGAGCTGTGTACTTTCTACCCCTCATGTGGCCAACAGTTATGCAAATGAATTGATACAAAATAAAATGTTTACATACGACAAGAGTTCAACTCTCAAAGGACTGGTTTACCACACCAACATGGCCACTGTTTTACTGTTTTGGGACACCAAAATGGCAGATGCGACGTCATGTGAAAAGCAGACTTGCCAAGTCTCACAACTTTGTTGTAAGCCACACGATTTAACGACCTATCTCATGCTCTCTCTGATTTCTCACACTTTCGCGAAAGTCATACTCCAAAATTTTTTTTGGACCATCCCTAGGGTCCATAGCAAACTTATACCCCGTTCACACCAACGCTTAAACATGTTTAAATAATGTTTAGTTAAACTCAGTTTAAAATAAAAACAGTTCACATCGCGCGCTGACGCAATCTAAACATGTTTAAAACGTGTTTAACTAAACAACCTGTAGGAGGTAGTTTAACTTTCGCGCGAAACTAAACTACTTCAAAATGGCGGCTGCAAAAAAAGTTCGCGGAAGAACGTGGGAGGACAGGGAGACTAGACTTTTGCTCGAAAAATGGGGAGACGAAAACGTCCAGCTAAGACTGAAGTCTTGTACAAGGAAAAAGCCAATATGGCAAGAAATTGGCGACTTTTTAATGGCCTGTGGATATGAAGACCGCGACGGAGAATGCAAATTATCTCCGGTACGGAGTATAGGAGATAATGACTTTCTACGTGTTATTTCTTGGGCATGTTGGTATTATCACCCCTTATTGGTGTTAGTTAATTATCTATTGTGCTATGTAGCTATATATATTTGTTAATGTATGCTGTTTGTCACTCTCGCTCCAGTACGCTGTACCAGGCAGATAATTTTTTGTTAGGCACAAGAAGACGCAAGATGCCCCTTCCGGGACCAGATGCTCCCGATTTGCGAGAAGAAGGTTCTTCTAACGCTGGTTCTGATGGTTTTCATTCTTTA
>OZ037994.1:12458319-12483319 GCA_964035705.1 Porites rus
AATAAAAAGTAAATAATATTTTGTTGGTGGTTTGCATTGGTTGTAGCACAATAAACAGCTCACATAACTTAAATGTGGTGTGGATTTTTTGGAAGGGATAGGACGGAATGTGCAGACCATGCCCTCTCACACAGAGAAAAATTTTCAACCCCCTCTTACATTCATGAAAAGGAAAAAGGAAACCTGTTAAACCCCTCCCCTGAGTGATATCTAATTGCCCCGAGGATCCAACTCTGCTCACTTAAACTATGATCATTCTTGACTCTCTTGGACATCAAATGCATCAAACTCTGATGTGCAGCGAATTACTGTAAATTTTTTTTTTATAGATAGCTATCAGTGGAAAAAAAACTCAAACATAAGACTTATAGCAAAAAAAATTTGTTTTATTAACAATCAATCAGCTATATTCTGCTGTGTATTAATGACCATATTTAGTATCATTTTGTGCTATTCAAGATGAAGATTTAAATAGTTTAGCATATACAAGTTTAAAACTTGTTATTGTACCTGCCACAAATGCTGTGAGTGAGCGCTCGGTCTCTGCCATTTAAAGAACGCTCAAGACCAGTATAATCAAACAAGTATGTCGCAAAAAAAGATTGAAACACTGCATGATGAACATGAACACTGAACATGGCAGACATTAGAAATCAGTGTTTTTCAACATCAAATGACAGGCAATTTTAGAGTTCAGATTGCTCTAGATTGCATCCTAGAGTACTTAAATTTTCAAAATTTCCCAGGGGGAGCAAGAACCCCCGAACACCTCTGGTTTCTCGTGCTTTCAGCACTCATCGTTAACACTGTCATGCCAATATTACACATACTCCCAGTTATTCCCCACTAAGGAAAAAACCCGGCATCATAATATGTAAAATATTGGCTAACAAAACAAGATCTGTTATACCAGTTTATTAGATGGGACCCTTGCTGTTATTCTTTAGATTTTTATTTGACTATTTTATGTTGGACCCACAAAGTTACTGGGACTTTCAAGAAACAGGTCTTAACCTCTACAGGCCTCACTTCACATTAAAAATAGTGTGCGCTAGATCTGCCACTGTCATGTTACATGTAAATGGGAATTGGCCCATTAAATTATATACACTCATTCCCATGCGTGCATGATGTATGAACATCATTCAGGGACACCTAGCGACTTTTTCTGTAAAATAACTTTTTGAAGGAGCAAATATTGCCTAGAAATTTCTAAAGCTTTAGAAAAGCTAAAAATTCCTGGATGACCATTCCATTCGTCTAAAATATTCAGAGGTTTTCTAAACTCTTAACTATGGTTTAAGGTTGTGTTATTCACATTTTAATACCAAGATATTGTGATTATTGTTTAAAAAAAGTCTCCTAAAAAGGCTACTTCATGTCCTCAAACTTTCAACCGGACCCATAAGGGTAGCTAACACTATAGTATGAGTCGAAAAAGCCACTTAAGACTTTTGTGATAACCAAAGTTCTCCTAAGACATCCGAACAGTTAAATAGTTTTTAGGGCAACTCCAAATTAACCAAACAGGGTTCTTAAGCACAGAGAAAACCATTTGAGACACTTCTGGTGTATTTGGAAACATTTGGTCGTTGGGTGCCCCTGATCATTGTAGAGACTGAGGTAATGATTATTGATGACTTCAAAGGGGCCTAAAAAACAGATATTTGTGCTGGATTTGGATGAATTTTTGGTGAAAGGCTAACTTTTCCAAACTTCAAATTCATGGGGGCATTCACCAGGATGGATGTTGAAAGCTTCGATTTGGATTTGACCATTACATTGTAATGCCCAGAGGGGGTAGTCCGGATTTCAAGTAATGGGGGTGATCAAAGGATTTTTTGGATGTGATGTTTTCAAAGAACAACCAAACTTTTCGCTCGAAAATTTTCATGATTAAGTTGTTGGGGGTTAAATTTTGGTCCAGGGTTTTTGGGGGGTTTTATCAATTGGAAGCCCTACTGGCTAGGCATTTTTTGGGTTTTGATTCTTGCCCCCATGCATTTGATAGTCCCCATCACTTAAAACCCTGGGTTGTAATGACGTCTAAAAAATTATTACAAAGTTTGTTTAAGACAGAAAAATTTTTATGGCTTCTCTGATTGCTGCAGCATTCCTGTCTTGCTGCTGGTTTACATCTTCGTTTGGGCAGATCGCTCCATTGATTGGAATGTCAAGAAGCCATTGTTCCTCAAATTCCTCCTTCATGATTTCACAAAAATTGTGCAGTACACAGCAAGCCGCAATTACAGTACAACAATTATTTACATTCAGATCTAGCCGCTTTGCAAGCGCAGGAAATCTTCCTTTTAACCTTCCATATCCATTCTCTACTACAACTCTTGTGATGCTTAGAAGATTGTTGAACTGTAATTCCTCAGCGCTCAGGTTTCCTCGGTCCACGTAAGGCTTCATCAGCCAGTCTTGCAGTGGGTAAGCCGAGTCTCCAAGAATTAGTGGTGGCACCCTCACACCATTGATCGTATCGTACACACTATCATCTGGTGTGAAGACACCACCACATAGGGACGTGTACAGTGAGGAGTTTTTAAACAAGCGCGCATCGTGCACTTTTCCAGGCCATCCAACACAAATGTCTAAAAACAAATAGTTCGCATCCACTAATCCCTGCAGAACAATCGAATGAAAACCCTTTCGATTAACATAGTCCTCCGGGTTGTTTTGTGGGGCTTTAATTGGGATGTGGCATCCATCAACACAAGCTACAACCTGAGGAAAACCCGCACGGTCACGCGACTCATCAATCCTTTCCCGAATTTCTTGTGCCGATTGTGGAAGTCGTATGTACCTTGGAAGAAGGAATTGTACGATGGCATTGCATACCTGAACAACGATTTCGCAGACCGTGGATTTCCCAATTGCAAAAAGGTTTGCAATCGTACGGTAAGACGCGGTATCGGCAAGCCGGTACAAAGTTACCGCAAGTCGCTGGCGAGCAGATATTGCTTTGCGAAAGTTTGTGTCCCTCTTTGAAATGAAGGGAGATAGCTCGATAGCTAAATATTCAAAGGCCACTCGTGACATTCGAAAGTTTTCTTTCCAGTCTTGATCGCTCCAGCCCTGACAAGTCTCCTCCCAAAACGTGGCAGCCCTCGGTTTCGCCCATATTTTTCGTACGCCGGGAACGAGAGGAAAAAAGTTGCGAGTAAGCAACAAAACAAACAGCTGTGTAACGACGCCTCGGCGGCGTACATATGCCTGAAATCTCCTTCTGGCATCCCTTTTCCGTTTACAAATAAGTTTTCGTTCTTGAGCGTTCTTTGTCTGGGCCAAAAATAAAGCCATAGCTGGACCGTTCATCTTCAAATTCAATTTTAAGTAACTTAAAACTCCCGCAACATGAAGATTGCATTTTATTAGATTGCGTGATGTTGACATTATGAAAGTGAGGCTGCAAACTTCAAGACGAGGCTGAAAGTAACTCCGACACACGCTTTCGATGTGAACAGTTTTTTAGCAAAACACGTTTAGTTAAACCAGTGTTTATCTAAACTGTGTTTAGTTAAACATGTTTAGTTGGTGTGAATGGGGTATTAGTCTAAAGAAAATGCCTAGCAGTCGGGTTTGATTAGTAAAGGTGTGAATTGCCAACTCGGTACATTGTTTACATTCTTCAGCCAACATATCTTTGTCATTTTGACGTTTACTGATGTAGCTTTAAAAATATGGGACTTGTAATACCCTAACTCCCTGCTGTAAGTGCTTACACTAGGAAATTTGGTACATCTCACGACTTTTTCCCAGTTCCCACTAGTTTTGGCAGCTCTAGGTTAAGAATATCACGATTTTTTGCCTTTTATGGGTTGGCAAGTCTGGAAAAGCCTCTATGTTCAATTGATGACTTTTTTAAAACTGAAAATAGGTTAGTAACAACAACATTACTTGGTGCTGAAATCCCAACTGCAGCATGGTATCAACTTCATCCAACACAAAGAGCTTGATAAACGAAAGGTCAACACTGGATTGGCTAAGGAGCTCGTAAAGCCTCCCTGGAGTAGCAACAATAATCTGTACTCCTGTCTGGAGGCGGTAAAGCTGGGGAGGAATAGGCAGACCACCAACAAGTAGTGCTGTCTTCATGCTCTGCAAGCCTTGCATTAGTTCTTTAGCCTGTTTCTCTATCTGCATACAGAGTTCTCTTGTTGGAGCAATAATCAGGCCAAGTGGATTATTCATATTGCTTGATGTTTTACGCTGAAAGGATGAATCTGGCAGAAGAAAACAACAATATAGTTTATAATGTCCACAGGAATAAAAGTAACCCTCCTAACTCAAAATGTTTTTTATTTTTTCAAGTCAAGAGCTATACTGGTTTTTGTATCTCATGATGTACCAGATTACATCATTCTAAGTTCCGAACATACAAAAGCAAAGATGCAACCTCTGGAGATCTGACATCTGGAGACTCTCTTTTGCAGTCTCCTCGCCAATATCAAAGACCAAGGACCCCCAATAACCAAAAATCAACCCAGTCCCCAATTCTAAACATGGGAACTGCTTAAAAGATTAACTGAAGTCTCTCATGTAGTATCAACATCAACATTTGCTTTTATGAATTTTACTTTTAATCATGTAATGGTGGACGGATTTCCCAGAAGGCATTACTTGTCCCATTCCCCCTGCTATGGGGTCATGGGGAGGGGGTGGGAAATTTCAGATAAAAAATATTACGAACAGACTTGGAACAAAACCAACTTTTTTGCATGGTATTTATTAATCCCATGTTTATACCATGTAGTAAGCCTGTAACATTTTCTTGCCCAAACCTGCCTGCTACAAAATTTAAATTCTCAGTTTAACTAACAATCAACAAACCACTGTAACAGACACTGTATCAGTGTTTGGAAGAGGATAAGCAGAAACATTTCGAGGACAAAGAGTGTTTTCTTAGCATGATTTAACTCATGTCTGTCAAGTGTATAGCATGCATTATTGATGGCAATTTTTATCATGATTTCAAGATGTAGCGGTTTTAGCCAATAAACTCAACAGGAATGCCTACTGATTTAGGGTACTTTCACTGATCTTGTATTATTGATGCTAGAGGTGAAATTAGTATAGGTAATCACATGATTTCGAGTGCAATTTGGAATAAATAAGCACGAGTAAATACGGGCTCGTGCACTTTTGTTGGTCTTTGAAAAATTTACAAGTGCTTATTTATTCCAAATTGCACGAGAAAAATCATGTGATTACTTATTAATAATATACACGAGAAAAATAACTACAACAAAAAAATTTGACGGGGCGCGCTTTTTTTAGTTCATTCAACTGATTGGCTGAAACAGATTACAACGTTTTTCAAATGCAAAGTTTTACAAGACTGACACGTTCAAAATCATTCAAATTAGAACTTGGAAATGTGTGAGGATTGATTTAACACCTTTCAAGCGTTTTACATTTATGTAAAGAAAACTCGCTTTACAATAATCAGGAAATGTAAACGTTCAATCAGAATCATCCTCAATAATGAACGCTCGGCGTTTACAAGAACTGGGCTGTCGTTTTGAAATCTCAGGAGCTCGCTTCGAGCGGCCAATGATGAAAGACACTTGACAGTTGTTGTACGTGTTCATCATGGTCTGTTCCTGGGACCTCATCGTGGTTGGATTCACGGAGAAATTCTGAGCTTGAAAACCTGAAAGTGATGGAGGGAATTGGTTTTCTTTCGTCGCTGTCATCGATGGGCCGGCCAATGTGTGTGGTACGGGCACTTTCGTGTTTACCGGAGCGAGTAAAGCCACAGTTGTTGTGATGTCGGAAACTGCCATTCGCTTTTTCTCAGCACTGGGGTTTTCATAATTTCGTTTGGATATTGCACTGGAGAGTCGTCGTTGTTCTTCCTCATCGGCTTCATCGTAATCGTCAAGGGATTGTACGCTTCGGTGGCCTGTGACCTTCACAATATCTGAGCGTTCAATGTTTGCTTTCTTTAGCTTGCTCACTGTTGTCTTTCTAGCACTGTGATTCGTGAACTTTTTGTGACTTTCTTCAAGGCTAGTACCCGCCACAGTTGTTTTCATCATGTTGCTAATCGTGTTTACGCCCATTGGTTGAGTTTTGAACCAGATGTTGTCATTCAGTGTTCGGTTTCTTTTGATACTGAGGTAGAAAGGACCTGACCATCGCATGTTTAGTGGTCTTCGCTCGACAAACTGCTTGAAGATAGCAACCGGACACCTTTCTCCTCCAACAGAGAAAATTCGGGGCTGAAAATCTCTGTTCTTGCTCTGCAGTCCGCCCTGTCTGGTCTTCGTTGGACCTTCGGTAAACTGCACGAACTCCATACCTTCGTCATTTTTGCAGAGTTGAAAATCTTCCATTTTCATTGCGTGGTGTTCTTGACGGCCGCGGAGACCAAAGAACTGCGTCAAAAGCCACCACATAGAAGAAATAAGCGCTTCTGGAGTTTTGGAACCAAATTTTTCTGCCTCCCACAGCACCTCTTCTTCTTCCTCAGTTAAACTTCTGGCTTTATTTGGACGTTTGCCCATACCGTATTGGCGAAGCTGCCGAGCTTTCCCCTCTAAAACTTGCTTGGAAGAGTGGAACTCCCTGTCTCTTATGATGGAAAACTTGTATCCTTTCTCGTTTAAATGTCTATCAAGTGCAGCTATCATCACTCTTAAGCTGTCTGGCTCGTAGTCGTCACCGTTTTTGTTTTTTACTTCAGCGTAGAATGTTTCCGGTAGCTTGTTTAGTTTTTCTGGCTCGTTTTCCTCGATTTTGTTGACAATATTTTTCTGTTTGCACCACGTCTCCCATACATTCAGCCAGAAAGACGTACTCTTTACTGTGTTTGGGTTTTTGGAAAAATTTTTTAGCTCTTTAATCGTTGTTTCACTTACAAAACCAAATCGTTGTTTGCTGAAAACCCCGGCCATTTTCCTCCGCGTCTTATCTCAAAATTTCCGCCAATATGTTGCTATAGAAACAGCTTTAATCTGATTGGTTCTTGTTGGTTTCTTTTGTGTTTTTAGCCAATCAGAAAGTATTTGTAATTTGCACTCGTGTTACAAGTTTGCACTCGTGTTACAGATAAGATGCACTCCTTTCTCAGCCAATCAGAATTGAGTAATTTTTTCGTGTATATTATTACAATAGAAATGGACTTTTAAGTCCATTTTAATATCTTTTGCAATATATAAAGGTTTTAGTTTTATGGACTACTGAGGGATCAGTTTCTTCCTCTCACAATACCAAGAATGCTTTGGATAAAACCCATCAACCATGGGCGAGGTTCGTGATACACCAATCACTAACAGCCATGATGGTACAAATAGTCCGACTCAGCAAATCGACACTATCGCCTGTTGAAGACCTGCAGTGTGCACTGAAAAACGTCGCAATCAACATTAAAGTGACAATCATGAGACAAACGATAAAATTAAACCCTTCATACACATTATCCACAATGATTAACATGACATCTTTTGCAATGTCTGTCAACAACCATCAATGCACACTGAAAAATAATTGATAATTCAGATCTGGATGGCCTGATTACAATAGCATTCTCACCATTTACCAGCTTTCCGAACCCTTTTTGCTGCAAATATTTCAGGGTTTTAAGCTTAAAAAGCTACAAAAACTATTGTACACCTTCACAAACAATACTTTTGTGTCTGCTGTTTGAAATCTTCTCAAGGCAAAATAATCTATGCTACCTGCTTCATTTGGGCAGGCAATAATGTGATTAGGAGAAATTGACAAAAGCATACCCACACATCCAGGGATCATTTTAGGGGAGGAGCTCAGGCTGAATACTTGTGCAAAAGTGTTGAGGCATGTGCCCAAAAAATTGCTTCATTTTGTCTATTTGATATAATTGCTCATTCATCATTTTAATTACACACCCAGCTTTATCATAACAGGAATTACCTTTTTGTGTAGTAAATTGACTCAGACTAAAAAAAAGGGACATTTTGCCCTTTTTTGGGGGGGGGGGGGGGGGTGTCACTATATTTTTCTTTTCTAACGTACCAGGTGTTATGTTATCAACGAATGCAATGTTCAAGAGTGAATTGCACATTCATACAGTCGTTATCTAGAGGAAAAGTAAAATAGGTTTATTCACGTGAGATTGACTTGACCTTTGATTTTTCGCAAAGCGAACAGAACATACTCTTTGGTGGATCGAACTGCGGCCATTTGTACTTCTCTAGCCAGCTCTGTAGTTCTTCGGTTCTCTCGATTGATCATTCTTTGGCCCAGCTTCATCATTTGCAGTGGACGTTTCAGCAGTTTCTTCTTTGTGCTGTTGCACCAAAAAATGCTTAAAGCCTACTTTGTTTTGACATCACTTTGCATTCACGTTCATCAAGAGAAGAGCGCTCATTTAAGCACAGAATCTACATAATTTACCCCCTATAGCATTTATTCAAACTAGTGCCCAGGAACGTAGACAAGCCTTTTATCCCGAAGGCCCGCAGATTTTTTTGGTTTTGTTGTTTTTCCTCCATTTGATTACATACAATTGATCACTTGGAGTCTGGAGTAAACCTCCCCCTGGAATAATGCTGGATAAATCTCTATCAAGTGGATAATGCAAAGGGTTTCCTCTAATGCTATCAGGCTTGTTTTTGGTTGTTTTTATGTGCTTGATATCACCAACACAGAAATTCAAACTTGAAAAGAGTACAATAAATCACCACTGAATAAATACCAAGGAATGAGGTAAGTCAAGATTTGATGAGATTTTGGAGTTATGAATCTTTATTTTGGACTATTTTGTAGCGCCAGTGTTCTGTTTAATTCCAGCGAGCTAGGGTTCGATTTTATTGCTTTTGCACAACAATGCTTGACAAAGAAACTTTAAGAAAAGACTATTGATTCCTGTTCTTCATATGTTCGCTTTGACCAGAACATGACCGGAAATGTCATGACACTTATTTAAACCGGATGTGACTCTTTTAGTATCGCATTAATGTTACCCTTTTTTGATTGACTTATGAAATCGGAGTAGCTGAAAAAGAGAGTAGTGCAAATTTACCTTTTGTTGAGATCGGTCGGAGAGAAAATGTACTAGCGGATTGTGATTTAAATAAAAGAAGGATTTATGATATAAGCGAGCTATTTTGTGCCCCACAAGTTCGGTGCAAAAAGTGGTGCCGAGACCAGGATACTGCGGACTTCAACTGGTTATTACACATTGGAAAATATGACCGATGGCAAGGAAAACACAGACACGCGGCGCAGTTGTGAAGATGAACAACAACTAGAAAAAGAAATAGACAAGGAAATACACAAACTCAAGCACTTTCTGGACAAAATGCACGAGCTAATTAAGCTAAGGGATTACACGGAAATGGATATTGCCAACAGACGAGCGGAGAAAATCGTAGGCAAGTTATCAGACCTTATTTCGCAAGCAGAGGAATTAAAAATAGATCATGGTGTATCTCCTTGATCAGTGAGACAAAGGAAGAAGGAAGTAAAGGCCAGGTATTCCACATTTCTTGTGGACAAAGAAAAGCTTGCAAAGTTCTTAAACAACAGACAAGAAGAAAGGAAATGGAAAGAAAAAGCCAAACAAGAACAACAGCGAGAAGAGGAGCGCCATTTAACTGAGTTGCGTTTGCGACAAGAAGAGCACGAACGAGCTATGTGGCAGGAGAAAATTGATGCAGAATTAGAGGCTTGCTGAAATGCAGGGATCACTTGCTACTTGTCAATGACACTATTTTATCAAATAAATTTGCAGTTTTCACTATATCTGAATCTTGGCTAGATGCCACTGTTTCCGACTTGGACGTTGAAATTCCTGGATACAACATCTACCGGGTCGATCGAAGTAACAATGCTGGTGGCGGCTTCTGTGCATATGTCGCAAGCAACTATCGTACAGAACTGTTAGCCGACATCTCTAATATTTCCATCAATGGTTTTCATCAGCTGTGGTTGAAAATACAGGTCAGGAACGTAAAGTCAATTATTATTTGCACTGTTTCTAGACCTCCAGATACAACGTTAACCTGTCTGGAGGACGATTTGACAGCCACTTTGATTTGCGCGTTGTCTCTGGACAAGCCTGTGTACATAACGAGGGACTTAAATTGTAATCTCCTTAATGCAGAATGCACTGAAACGAAATCCCTAACTAGTTTCTGCCAGTCGTTTAATCTGTCGCAGTTGATTGCTTCTCCCACAAGAGTAACAGACTCACCAAGTTCTATTTATATACATGTGATTCTCACTTCACAGGCTAAACAAGTCAATAAAGCTGGTGTAACAGACTGCTCAATAAGTGACCACGATATTATCTTTGCCGATCTGCACTTAAAAGCATCTCGACCTAAGGTCACTTATGTCAAAACAAGAAGTTTTAAAAACTATAATCCTGACGCATTTCAGTATGACATGTCTTTCGCTGCTCGGTCTGTCTTGGAAATATTCGACCACATCGACGACAAATTACATGCATTTGATCTTCTTTTCAGTGAGATTCTTGACCACCATGCTCCGATCAGATCAATTAAGGTTCATGGAAAGCAAAATCCTTGCATAACTGAGGAAACACGCGAGCTTATGAAATCTAGAACTATCGGTGCAAGAGAGCACGCAGAACTAATAATCCTGCTGACTGGTCTACTTACAAAAACCTTCAACACCAAGTGAGAAAGTTAATAAGAGCACCGGAGAACGAATTTGGCAAGAATCAGATTTAAAACAGAAATACAAATTGTATTTGGAAGGCAATTCGCCTTTGTCTCCCTAAAAGACCTGTCACCCCAAAAATATATAGCAAAGATGACAAGACCATGGCGGATGATTTTAACAACTTTTTTGCATCACTTCGAAAATCTAAAAATTCTAAAACTGAATCTTTGGCTGAAGAGCACAACTTTGTTCTTCATGAAAACGCTTTTACTCCTAAATGTTTTCCTACTAGTGAGCAATTTACATTTAATTATGTTGATTGTAAACAAGTCGCGGACGTCATAAACGCAATGCCTTAAGGACAGCCTGTTGATCACACTCCCTTTTATTACGTCAATCGTCAATGCCTTTCTCTTAGCTTCAACATTCCCAGAGGTCTGAAAAACTGCCGAAATTACACCTACTCCTAAACAAGGCAACCACGAACTTCCTAACAATAACAGACTGTTTTCCGTCCTACCTGCATTGTTAAAGGTTTGTGAGAGAGCGGCTTATAATCAGTTTGTCACCTATTTGACAACCAAGGAAAGGCTTACCACAAAACAAAGCGATAACAAAAAATGGTTCTCTACTGAGACATCTTTAATTCACACAACTGCTGCATTTCTCAAAGGAACTGATGATAAGAAATTGACTGCCTGTATGCGTTTAGATATGAGTAAAGCATACGACAGCATTGACCATCAAATATTGTTACGTAAAATACAAAGCGTCGGCGCCTCAACCAGCGTGTTAAAATGGTTTAACAGCTACCTCACAAAATAATAGATATCAAGTTGTACAAATTCATAGTTCCATTTCTGATCCTCTTCCAGTTGAATGTGGCTTTCCTTAAGGCAGTATTCTAGGTCTCCAATTATTTCGCATATACGTAAATGATCTACCAGAAGTTCCAAGGCATTGCTCTACAGAATGTTATGTAGACGATACAAAACTGTTTGTTTCTTTTAATTTACACGACTCCCAACGGATTGTCCAAGAAATGAATGAAGATCTTCTTCAGGTGGGCAACTGGTGCTTCGGAAATCGGCTACTACTGAATCTAGACGACGAAATTAATAATTGTTTTCGGGAGCCGACAGATGACCTCTAAGCCCCATGAATTTCATTTGTCTTTGTTGGGAAAGGACATTTCCCCAGTGTAATCAGCGAGAGATCTTGGCGTAATTTTGGATCCAAACTTAACATTTGATAACCATATAACGACCTAAGTGTCACAATGTATCACACGTCTAGCGCAAATTAACTGAGTCAAACATTGCTTAGACAAAAATACGTTGTTAACAGTAATACATGCCTTAGTCTTCAGCAAAATGTACTACTGTTCGAATGTTTGGGCAAATACCACAAAAAGGAATGTTAAAAAATTGCAGGCCGGTCAAAACTTTGCTTGCCGAATCGTCAGTGGTGCGAAAAAAATATGATCATGTAACACCCCTCTTAAACATAGGCACGTTAAACGTGCATGAGCTATTTTGAATGCTTCAGTGTAACTTTAAGGCTTCAGTGTAACCTTACCAAGAGTGATGAATCTACCTTTTTCGTCCTAAATGTAGACTGGATTTTTGTGCGAAATTGGGTATTGTCCTATATTAATGAAAACGCGAAACGCTCAGATGCGTCGATCCTCATGCTTTATATTCACTTTCCCCTGCCTTTCCCTGTTACATTTGGTGCAAGTTAAACAGATTATTAAAGTAAAATAAATACCTGCTCACCAAACGTTGATTAGAAGGAAAACTCTAAGGTTTCCTCGGAGGTTCTTAAGCCAAAATGTGACTCATCGAATTCGAGTAGTTAAGAAATACCAGGATTCTTATCATTGTGGTAGATGGTTGCATCATCACAATTCACGAGGTTTTCACGTGCGATTCTACTCAGCGAAACAGTCCTTAACTCCAACAACTTATTTCTTTATGTTTTAAAAGCTATTGCTTCTTAAAAGACATGAGCCTTTTTTAAGGCATTGGTTACAAAACGAAATAGGTCTTCATACGTTCAAGTTACTATTATTATTGTGAAAAGCCAATCTTCATGAGATGTACAGTCACACAACTGGCACGTGAAAGTGTTGGACTTTGCCCCCTTTCGTGGTTCGTACGTGAGGGAATTCGAGTTATCACACGTTAAACAGAATTATAAAAATAACTCATGCACACAATTTGCTAAATAAAATACTTTTCAATAACTATAATGCTTAGTATGCTGGAAGGATGTATCATGTTGTTCACTTATTATTATTTTTTTGTTTTGCCGGAACGAAAAAAATGGTCTGTTGAACTTTGTAAGCGAGAGAATAGTATTTTAAAGCTTGTTTACAGAATTAACAATACTCGGTACAGCTTTTAAAAAAATAAGCTGCCTTTCAAACTTGTAAAACCACATTTTATAGGCCGCATACCTTCAAATTTAAGTCCATATCTAAATATCAATTATTGCTCCACTGGAAGAGCTTTGAAAATATATGATCTTTTATACTCTACCTTGAAGCGGGTGAAACACAACTCATAAATACGTGCGTTGTACCGTTCGCGATAGCCGAATCGGTCACAAATATCTTGAAGCAGCATCCACACTAAAATATGAACCCTTAAACAGCTGCATCACTGTTTACAGCGTTTGAATCATGAAGATATTTTATGTAATGCTTCCAAACACCTGTACCCGTAATAAAAGACGGAAAAATTGTGAAGGATCAAGATGGGGGTCTCAAAGTGCCCTTGTTCGACCTTTACCAATGCCATGTTTAAACAGATGCCAAGATCTCATTGGTTCCTAAGCATCAACTCATAGTACCTTCAACCTTATTGGCTCTTGCAACAAACATCCCAACATACAAAGCCACAAAGATACAAAGCCACAAGGATACATACGCTCACACCACTGACATATGAGCTATTTTTTCAAAATAGCCCAAAAAGCCTGTCTTGGTTGCCTGTTAAGGACCAACTGTACTATCGCCAAGCTATTATGGCCTTCAAATGCATGACCGGTCACGCCCCTGAATATCTTACATTCCAATTTATTACCCGTGAGCAAGTTAGTGAATGAACAACTCTGAATAGCCAAAAGCTAAACATCCCTCTTTTCAGAACTGCCTCTGGACAGAGAACCTTTTGCGACAGAACTGTCAAGCTTCGGAACAATTTGGAATCTTTTCTTAAGTTAAGCCCATCTTTTTAAATTTTTTAAATGTTCCTTAAGGAGCCAGCTGTTAGGAAATTTTGTAAATACATCTTAGTTAAGTTTAAAACATTGTAGTTAGTAATTAGCTAACATTGTAATTAGTATAAGATTAAGTGTTGTAATTAGTTATTATAAATAATGTAATATAATCATTGTTCCTGAAAAGCCCCTTCGGGGAGTAAACAATAAAGTATGTATGTATGTATTTGACCACTGCAGCTCAATACATGCCCATTATAGGCATCCTGTTTTGAAGGCTTGATAGGTGAGTAGTGAAACAAGACTTTTCTTGAAAATTTCTGGTCAAGGTTAAATATTTTCTTGAATTTTTGTTTGTCTGAGTCACAATCATTCAGGCATTGCTCCCCCTTGTGCAATTTGGATGCCAAAGTTATCAGTGACTATTAAGATTAATGATGTTGCAGGAAAATCTGGAAATTCTGGTTGGAAAATCAAATGGTTGGGACATTTCATTTAGGAAGGTTCAGAAAACATGGGCTGTGAACCGCTGTGGTTTGTGTAAATGGTAAGCACCCATGCATGGTTCCAAATAGGCAGCTGTAGGTGTCTACAAAATGACTGAAGACCAAAGACCAAAGACCGAAGACAGAAGACGCCAACAACAAAACGAAGACCCCAACCTCTTCGCATCTCTCGGCCTCTGACAAAGCATTTTAGCAAAAGTCTTTGTTTTGTAGTTTGACCCGGGGTAAACTACGAAACGAAGACCCCAACTTCTTCATGTTTCTAACAAAGCGTTTTAGAAAAGGTCTTTGTTTTGTAGTTTTACCCAGGGTAAACTACAAAATGAAGACCCTATCCTTTTTATGTCTCTTGGCATCTGATAGAACAAAAAAACTGTCTCCTTGGTGTTGATGGACTTAAAATTAATTTAGATCATGGATCTTTGGTTTTGGGTCTTCGGTCTTTGGTCTTTGTTTTGTAGACACCCAGGCAACTGTGTCAGTTGAGAGCCTGGTTTCCATATAAACACTTAGATAATATACCGGAATAAGTCTAACAACAAACAGTCATGGCAATTCTACAGAAACAAACCTTAAAGGTCAAATGAACCAAAACATTGACATATCTACTTTTGTCGCTCTACCTTCACCAAACACTAAAAAGAACCATCCTAAGTGAGATTTGGGTAAAGATTTTTCTTCCCAAGCCTTTATAGAAAGATAAAAGATCAAAACCTGATTATTTCTGAAAACTTCACGAAAACGTTTCTGAAATGGCCGCGTGATAGACTGGAGACTACGTGACGTCATTGTTGGTCTTTCAGTGCAGAAAAACGTTCTGCGCAAGCTTCTGCGCATCCCTTATCGCCTGCGTTTGTTTGTCTCGTTCTGTGAGAGTTCTGACTGAGACTGAATGAAATACACGAGGTGCGAAAGTTTGCCATTTGTAAAGGCTTTTTTTTGTTGTTTTTGTTGTTTTTTCATCACTTTAAAAATTACTATGGATTCAGAATAACCAATGTTAGAGTAAAAACGGATCATCCGTCAGTCTGAGGAGGAATAAACTGTTTTGAACATTTCCAAAGAGGTTTGTATTTTTCTGATAATTGTTCAATCGATTTGTGAATTGATTTTGTATCCAGTTCTTCGCCTTCTTTCGTCAGACTGAATTAAAACCCACTTGTATTCTGTTATTAGTAGTTACGGTTAGTTTTTTGACATGCCCAGATTTATTTACCTTTGTAGAACCAGCTTTATCCTTGTCTTATGTCAAAGAACCGTAATGCTAACGCTTGTGAGTGAACAAACTTGAGCGCTTAAAGCTTCCTCGGAACTTTAGAAGGCCAGCAAGCTTACTCGAGAAGAACAGACTACTTCGATCATTTTTCTGTTGCTCAAGTAATAATAGTCAGAGCTTTTTTCCTTTAGTTTTTTCAGTTTTAATTACATAGTTTTGTTACCTTTCTGTACGCAAATTTTCCTTTCACTCGCTGTGAAGTAGCGGAGAACGACAACTGCCAGCAGTGACTCCAAAACAGTCTACTCTTTCAACCGTTAACAATTGCTGGAGCTTGATTTGACTGAAGCGAGCAAAACAAATCCTTATTTGCAGTTTTCTGTATTTTCTAATGATTCAGTTTGCTGGGTTTAATTTGCTTGAATGAAGACCCTCGCATGGACCAGTTATTCATTTAACAAAAAGTAGCTGATCTAGCTAAGTAGTCAGAATCATGGCTTGGCTGCGACGTTTGCAGCTGATCTTTTTCTTTTAAGATCTTTAGGTAAGTTGTTTCCGTACAGAAAATTCACTTCTTCTTTGTCATCAGGTATAAGAGTCTTAAGCCTTATGTTTTTTTTTAAATGCAAATTTGTTGTTTTGCAACCTTATTGAAGCTCTTTTTAGTTCACTTAAGCCGAATTTTATGCATGATGGAAATGTTCGTTGTTTGTCGCATCTCTTTGCCAGCTTAAAGTGGCGTCTATGGTCCTTAAAGTGACCTCAATCAGTAATCAAATCTTATACATAATTAGAAAGAAGTTTTTGCAATAATGTAACTTTAACTTTGTTTGAAGGAAATCTTACTTACGCGTAGGTTTTTGACAGGTGTTATCCATGTTCAACTTGACAACACAAAGCAAAATTAACCTGCACGAAACGATCAAGTTTAAAATACTATGGTTGCTTAGAAAACGATCTTGGGGAAGATTTTGCTAGATAAAGATTAACTCTTTTTCTGCCCACATATCAACGCCAAAACTTCTACATTGAGGATTTTGTTTATATTTTAGTGATCTGCGAAGCTAGGAGTGTCTGATCGAGCATGGGATTTAAAATAACAGCTCGAGTGCGACAAAGTTCAGTGGGCAAACTTGAATTTCTTTTTGGCAGATTATTATATGAAGATATTTTGTTTTTGTGTCCACGGTGGAGCTCCGGACCTTTTATATCTAGGAACTTCCTTATATGAACACATTTTGTGAATGCATCTTGAAAAAAATCGGACTTACGCATGCACATTTCCAGTACAACTCAAGGAAATTAGTAAATATCGTTAAAGTCCATTTTACTATGATGTATGAAGGTTATAACCACAGGTTGCAACTTTTGAAGACAAATTGCCTGTTCTTTCCAGGTTTATGGCCGCACAAACCACCACAATTCTGCACCAAGTTGACTTGAAAAACTCTGAAATGAATACACCGAATGCAAATATGGCGGATCTCTCGGTCAGCCCAGGTCTAGTTGCACGAAAGCGAGGCCTCGAGAGTTTTGTTTTGACTGTACGTCTTAGCGATTCAGTCGATCAGTATGGTTTCCTTCAAGTTGTTACGTGCTTAAGAGCCATCAAAGAGGAGATTTAACTCCAGCAGAGACGAAAGTTGATTATCTTCACTTTGTCAAGGTTCTTTACGAAGAAAGAAATGGATTCAAGGGATTTGGCGTGGCGAATGGAGGCACTTTACTATGACAGAGTGTAAAGAACGAAAGTGTGCTCGCTTCACTTCAGAAGAGAAGAATGACTCACGAAACTATTAGAATGGGTGAAGAACTGAAAGATTCATGGTTCTGTTTCAAGTTTGCTTTGTCTGTTCTCTTACCAAGGAAAGGTAAATATCCTCGAGAATGAGTGTATCCGCTGTCGCGACTTACCAATCTTCAGGCGCTCTCAGGGCTCGACACAACGACAGACAACACGGCCGAATGTTTTCACAGTCTTGACCATCCTGTGTTCAAGAGTTTGAGCAGTGCCATAAAAAAAGTAATTTTTGGAAAATCGCTGTTAGTTTATCTCGAAACCATTCGACAAGTTGCTAAACTGAGATCACGTGCAAGGTCAAATACAATGCTTGAATACTTGCAAGCTCTTTCTCTGCCAGAACCTTTTTCCTTCTTCTTACTTTCTTAGTTGACAATGGTTCCTCTGTTAGTTTTTTCAGTTCACTTTGGTCAAGGACTGTTCGTGAAATATGTCGCTTTCTTCTGGTTCTTACATAGTTTCACAGGCCACGCTTGTAGGATTAACAGGCGATTGTTATTGTTGTTGTTATATTTTAATGCAGCTGTTTTCAGCGTGAAATCTAAAAGATCTTACAGTCCACAGCGGAAGCTCCCGTTCTCGAGAATGTTTACCTTTTGTTGGATAAATAACAGACTATGCAAACATCTTGGAACAGCACCATCTCTTGTGAAAATTATTTCATTCAAATACTTTCGTGAGTCCTCTCATCTAAAGCAAGTGAAACGAGCATACTTTCGCTGTTAAGTGCTTCCCATCACCGCGCCGAATTGCATGAATCCTTAACTTTCTTTGTGAAACAATCTCAGGAAAGTAAAGGCTATTCCAGCTAGAGTAAAATCTTATTTTTTGGGGCCCTCAGGCATGCAACAACTCGAAGCAAACCATATCGATCAACTCGATCGCTAAGACGCGAAGTCAAAACAAAACTCTTGAGGCCTCACTAGCCTCGCTTTCACACAACTAGACCCGCGCCGGCCGAGAGGTCCGCCATATTTGCATTTGGTGTATTTCCCGCTTTTTTTCACCTGATCAACATTGACCTCACAAGCTGTTTTTTCTGACAATTTTTCCGACCACTCTACGAAGATAAGGGCCAAAAAACACAATTTTTAATTGCGAGTATCTCGGAGATACTTGCTTCAATTGAGCTGAAACTTCATAGTATGTTTCTTTGGTTCATATTAAACACATTTCACTAGAATTGAACCAAAATAAAAAGTGTCGAAATTTTGGTTCATTTGACCTTTAACTACATTGTTGCCATAATGGAACTTTTGATTGCAATAGAAATGAGTCCTTACTTACCAACAAGAGAATAAACTCTTTGAACCATGGGAACTAAAAATGCAGCTGTCTTTCCTGACCCAGTCTGTGCACAAGCCAGTACATCACGAAAACTCAGTGCCACTGGAATTACTTGCATTTGAATTGGAGTTGGAGTAGCATAGCCAAATTTAAACAGATTAGTACTCAACATTTCGTCAAGCTGACAATGCCGAAATTCAAGCACTGGTTTACTAACATTTTCTCCTTTTACTTTTATGTTGAGATTCACTCTAATATCTTCAACTTGGTGCATTGACAAACCAGAAACAAAGGGATGTTCTTTGTAATGAAATTCTTCCTTGTCTTTCATATAGCTTCCAATAAAGTCATCGTTTGAACTTTCGTAACACAGAGTTGTGTTATTATCCGACATATCTTTAGCTTCCTCTTCGCGTTGGATGCGCTTTAAATGTTTAGCTTTGCACTGGAAACTACACACATCGTTATCTGTTTGATCGACAATATATGCTCCATACCGTCCGCAAACTACGCAGACGGGTTCTCCAGCTACTGGCCATCTCTGATTTTTGCTATACGAAACTATTTCTTCTTCAGTGTCGATGTCTTTGTCGTCATTTGAATTACCGTGTATTGATGTTTGAACTGAAACATGTGGCGTTGTCGTCAGCATGCTAGAACTTAGCACTTGTTTTTCTAGGGAACTGTTACCTAACTCCGACACTCTTTCATCTATCACATTTAGGTTCTTTACGTCAACTCCTCTTTGAAAAAGCTTTGCCTTTTTCGACTGGTGAGTGAGATTAATCTCTTTAACTCTTAACGACCGGGGAACAAACATGGCGCCCTCAGACTACGGTGAACGCTAGTTAGCCCGGGACATTTTGGGCAGTCTTACACCAAGTACTACCCGCCAGTTACAAAAGCTATAAAAGCGTTCAAAAAGGGTCGTGACTTAAGTCGTGACTAGAATGGATACTCCAAAATCAGGTATCCGCTCGGAGACTGGAACTGAATAAAATTATTTTTCGGCAAATCGCTCCGACTCTTTACGACCTTGTTGTGTTGAAAGACTAAGTATACAAAGACTGAAGAAGGCTAAGATGAGAATGGTTACTCCAAAATATGGATCAAAGCCTACATAAAGGTTAGTTGTTTTTCACGTTCTTTTTGTAAGAATTTAGTGCAAGGAGCAAACAATGTCTGTTTAATTACAGTACCACTACCGCGACTGCCGTGTATTAAAAGCTTATTCATAGCAAAGTATCTGTTTGGATAGCTCAGAATAAGGTGGATACTTCAGAATAAGAATGGCCAAAATATGGAAGTTTTGGCCATCTGGATTATTATTACTGAACTTCCCAATACAAACATGATTGTTACGTTTACAAAGAGGGTACAAATACAGTTAAGGTCAGTTAACCATCTTGTAATTTTATGGGTTAGTTGATTCCAAGTGTTAACAATAGTAAAAAAAAAAAAACATAAGGGACCTGTCATTTATTAGAGGCGGGGGAGGGCTGGTGCAATTGGGGGGAGGGTCATTAAATTTTATGTAGCCAAAAAGGGGAGGATCAGCAAAAATTTAAGCTGGGCTTTGGGGAGGGCCATACCATTTTTAGCAAACGTTGCTGTTCACTTAAAATAAAAATAAATCAACAAATAAAATATATTATTTAACAAACAAGTCCCTTGCACAGTAAGCATTTTAAACTTTCATAATGATCAACCTGAACTACCCAACAACCCTACATGTACGTCTTTTTCTTGATTTGGTTTTCAACAGCAACACACTGCGAAACATGTCTTTGCATTGATCAAGTTTCTCATTAAGATATTTCAATTCACTGTTTACTCTTTTTTTAGCTTCATCAAGCCTTGTAATAACAGCTTCATCAAACGATTTAGAATACTCTTCTCCTCGTATAAAATTACCAGTCTTTGAGTGAAACAGGGTGTTAAGGTGAGCTTTAATGCGTCTATCCATATCTAATATGTTCTCTAGTAACTCACTGAGCTTCATAATGTTCGCCCTCAATATTAACTAATCAGCTGGGACAAGAACATAATCGGTCGTGTAAAATTTTCCAGCAGCACCAGGCTTGTTTGTGCTCAATATTGCTTCAATGCATGAGGTGATCTTAGATACCTGTTCCTGAATGTTGTATTGGCGCCTCCCTTCATCACAGGGTAATTTAGTGTGGGGAGGGTCATAACTATTTTGGGCCATACAAGGGGGAGGGTTACATTTTTTTCTGCAGGGAATTGGGGGAGGGCATAAAAAAAATTCACTTGGGAAAAAAGAATTGCACCAGCCCTGCCCCACCTCTAATAAATGACAGGTCCCTAATTTACTTCAGGTCATACTTCTTGTAGCTTGGTGATCACTATTACAAGCGCAGGCAGACATATGCTCAAGTTACAAAAAAAAAAATGGTCCTGCAGATTGTATTAGTGTAGTGTCTCTGTATAGCTCTGATATAGGACCTGGAGCCTACAGTGGCAGATCGGAACCTTCAGATAAGAAGAGGGGTGGGCCAGGGGGTTCTCACCAGACCTTAAGGTGGCAGGAAGGAACCACTCTTTCAGACCTTAAGGTATGGAGGAGCTCAATCTAGAAAAGAATTTTCATGGCACTGTTGTCCTCAATTTGATCTAGAAATATTGAGGGCCGGGGACCTCCCTAGATCTACTGCTGGCTCTGCCAGCCCGCCCATATTCACTTGCTATCTTTTTACATTTACAAGAAACTCTAGTATCAATTCAAATTATTTATCCTAAATATTATGATTTTTGCAAAATTATTTATAGTTGCTTTTTTGCACTTGTATTTTGTTTTTTTTTTTTTTTTCAAATCCTAGGAGCCTTATTGTCACCAAAACTCTCTGCCTTCCATACCCTATTCCACACTGAACTTTCTGACAACAGTCCTCAGCCAAGTGGTACCATCATGGTGTTGAAAAGTGTGGAAATAGATCCTGTTGATCCTGGGATGAATTCTTTTTCTTTTTCTTCCTCCTTCCTCCACTCAAGGGAGGAGGGGGGGAAGGTGTTTTCCTTCCCCTCCCTGTGACCTATTACCTATTTCCTTGATTGCCTTCTGAGCTCCTGATGAGACAAGACCTTCAGCATTAAGCTGGTTATGGGCTATTTTTTGTTTTTCACTCAGTATGGTGAGCTTATCATAAATTTAAAATGGAATAAAAATGATCATGCAGGTATATGTTGCAGTTAATATTTTTATTTCAGGTAATTTTTGTTTTTCCTTTGTTTCAAAATCATTAGCATACATTACCATACCCAAAAACAATGGAAAAATAAAAATTAACTGAGATAAAAAATTAACTACAACATATATCCATGTTGCAGCTGTAACAGGAGGAGGAGTTGGAGGTCCGGAGGGTGTTGCAGTCAAATGCTTGTGAGGAACAAAGAAACCAGTTGGAGAAAGAAATGAAGAAAATTGGAGAAGGCTTCAAGAGAAATAGCAAATAAAATGAAAAAAAAAAAAGAAAAAAGAAAACAGGAAAAAAAAATTTTCATTGAGGCCAAGCAGTTGGCTGCTCAGTTGCATGTCTGGGTAGCTTGACCATTTGGTTAATAAAATTCTCAAAACCACAAACAAACCACTCTAAGAATTTGATAAAATGTGTACAAAAAATTGTTTATTACTTTTATAAAAATAAAGTTGTTTGTTTACAATTCTACAACCATTTTTTCATTTCTTCCTTTTCCCACAATTCTTTCCTCTGTTTTACTTTCCTCTTACTCTTTCTCCACTTCCACAATGTGCTTTTATGTACCCTCTATACCTGGGGTGGAAAGTCACCTGAAAATTTGAAATTAGCCATGCATTAAATAAAGCTTCCATTATAATCATTCTTTCAGGAAATAAAGCTGCTACTTTGGCGGTAATTCTAAAAAGCACTGTGTTCCACGATACAGTGCTTTGATTCAGCAAAGAAGCCTTGACCCTTTTGTTTTAAAAGTTAAAGATATTCTTTTGGTAGCAGAGAAAGGCCCCCAGTTCAGTGCATTACAAATAATTATCACCTACAAAGTTATCTATCATCTAAATTAAAAAGGAACAACCAAATCATTTCCTTGTGGTACCTGCCTAATATCAAAATGAATAACTAAAATACTGATAAATAAATAATAATTATTGAAGTAGGGTATATCCATGCCGTTTTAGCTTAACAAAACAAAAACACAAGGTAAGTCATTCTCATTTCTATTTTTGTCAAAAAATGGAATTTAGGACGTATTTTGTTTATTGTCATACATTCTCTTATAAATTCAAAGTCCAACAAACTCCTTCAGAGTTTGGGCTACCTGTGGATGGGGCAACATTTCATGACAGGATGGACAATAAAGGGGCTGCATTTTCAACACCTTCAATGTGACTGGAAATTACAAAGGTTCACACAGCAGATTCAGGAATACAAAATGGCTAACTTGGAATCACATAGTTTACATTTGCCAAAAGTAGCTAACATTGGGCCTTTTGGTCATAGAAAAGACTGTAAAAGGATTTGGGTTCTGGTTGGCTAATTGTGCCAGATACCCAGCGCACCAAAAGGTTGACCCGAGTATCCCACAGGTTGTGAGGGTCACTTTGGTTTTTATAATCTCATAAAGTGCCCATTCTTCTCACACTAAACTAAACAGCAACTTACCACTTAAAAGTGAAAAAAAAAATCAACCATAATATATAAGAAAACAGAAATAGTTTATGTTGAACCATAAATTCAACAACTGTCTGCTATCCCTGGGGGGGGGGGGGTACTCCCTTATATGGCCTCCATGGGGATGTGCCGCTGGACAGGGTATGGTTTTTGTCCTCTCTGTGCTGAACAGGGTATATAGTTTGGCACAAGTCTGTCCTAAACAGGGTATACAATTTCCTGCAAGTCTGTCCTAAACAGTGTGCATGATTTGTGCGAGTCTGTTCTAATTATAAACAGGGTGTTTCATGCATGATCGATTTCGTCTTAGTGCAAATGTTTGCAGATATTTAGTACGTCATCACCCAAAGCATTTACTGGAATAAATATAAATGTTATTGTTCTTGGCACCCGTGTCTAAATAAGATAAGTACAAGTTGACAGGTGTGCTTGATAACCTTGTCCCCATCTGAGGGAGTTGTTCTATCTCGGTACTAAAGTTGAGGGTGTTACCCTAAACAGGGTATGGGTTTCAAACCCTCAGCGGCTCACCTACACCCAAATATTGGTCGAGTACCCCTCCCAACCCCCCACCCCTACACCGGGCTGCTATCCTATAAGCAAGCTTCGAATTAACTGAGCCATAATTACACAATGGTTGACTGTATTTGTACCCTCTTTGTAAACGTAACAATCATTTTTATATTAGGAAGTTCAGTAATAATAATCCAGATGGCCAAAACTTCCATATTTTGGCCATTCTTATTCTGAAGTATCCACCTTATTCTGAGCTATCCAAACAGATACTTTGCTATGAATAAGCTTTACACGGCAGTCGCGGTAGCGGTACTGTAATAAACAGACATTGTTTGCTCCTTGCACTAAATTCTTACAAAAAGAACGTGAAAAACAACTAACCTCTATGTAGGCTTTGATCCATATTTTGGAGTAACCATTCTCATCTTAGCCTTCTTCAGTCTTTGTATACTTAGTCTTTCAACACAACAAGGTCGTAAAGAGTCGGAGCGATTTGCCGAAAAATAATTTTATTCAGTTCCAGTCTCCGAGCGGATACCTGATTTTGGAGTATCCATTCTAGTCACGACCGTTCAAAAAGGGGGTACTTTACCATGGGGATGATTGTAATGGAGGGCCAAAAAATGTCTCTCCAATACTCGAGCCCGCGTTTTTATTGGTCAACAGGTGACCTTACATGACGTACTTGCTGGGTTGTTTCTTGGTCGATCGCTTGTCAGTTCTCAACCGTCGCGTTAGCCTGAGTATCAGGCGTTTTGGGGGGAAAGAGGAAAGATGGAAGCGAAAAAGGGAGAGAGCTGAAGGAGAGAAACGCCTGACACAGATGCTTTTACTGGAGCCTTCCACCCCCACACAGCATGACTCGATACCTTCCAATCAAAATCACTTCCGGTCATTGGGTTGTCAGCTTCACGTGTCAAAAAGCTCGCCTGAAATAAATCTCACTTTACGGTCTGGCCTACCCTGCGAGCAGAGGCCCTTCGATCTTCCCGACTTATCTAGGAAGATCGAAGGGCCTGTGCTCGCAGGGTAGGTCTGGCCGAGCTCCAGTGCTTGTGTTGCTAAGATTTAGCTTTTTTCTGAAACCTCCAATGAGGAGTTTTCGAATACTTGTAATGTGAAACCTGCCGTTTTTGAGGAATTATAACATGTTTTAGGAATT